>OY856415.1:319280686-319880686 GCA_963693085.1 Alisma plantago-aquatica | reverse complement strand
CAACGTCCCACTCAGTGTTTGGGTATAGAGGAGTGTTGACTGGCTTGTAGCCAAGCATACATGTTCCTTATAAGAGATCAAAGAACATATTTTTGTGGAGAGGGACATAATCCTACAGATGATTTGGATACTTCAATACCGAAAAAAATCTCAACTTGCCGAGATCCTTGGTGACAAAGTGCTTTTCTAAATATGCTTTAGTAGCCTGAATGCCCATGGTATCACTACCAGATAATATAATGTCATCGACATAGACAATAAGAATGACTAGAGAAGCTACAATTTTTCTAATGAATATAGAGTGATTAAAATATGAACGATGAAAGTCAAACTTTATAAGAATCTGACTCAACTTGTCAAACCATGCACGAGGGCTTTACTTGAGGCCATAGACGATTCTCCTCAGCTTGCATACCTGCGAGGAATACTCCTCTTAATCAATAAAGCTAGGTTGTTTCTCCATATAAACTTCTTCTTGTAAGTCTCCACAAAGAAATGCATTCTTGACATCCAGTTGAAATAGTGGTCAATCTTTGTTTACAACAACATAAATGAGAACACGAACAAGATTAAGCCTCGCAACTGGAGAGAAAGTCTCAAAGTAGTCGACAATGTAAGTCTGTGTGTAGCTTTTGGCAACCAAGTGTGATTTTAGGCATTCAATCTTTCCATCTGGTTGATATTTGATAGTGAAGATCCAATGGTAACTGACCATAGGACATGTCTAGAAGGGTGATCAACAAGATCCCAAGTCTTGCGATCAGATAGTGCCTGCATATTAGCTTCCATTGCTTGTCTCCATGCAGGAATTAGTAGAACTTCTTTGATAGTTTTTTGAATGGTCACAGCAGAGATAGCAGTAGTAAAGTGTGTAAAATCAGCACCCAAATTAGAGGATGAATATAAATGACTAATTTGATGTTTAGCACAGGAGCAAACACCTTTCTGAAGACTAATAGGCAAGTGTAAGTCAGAATTTACCTAAGTTGTGTTGTGATCATCGACTGAAGTAGGAATTGGTTGTGGCGGGGCAATGGAGGGATTAGTCTTCTTCGGTATTCTTTTGTAGACTTGCAACGGTCGTTCTTCAAGTGTCGGCTCAGAAGACAGATCAATATCCACAGTGTCAGGTAACGGAGTGGGTGCTAAAAAGTTCACTAGATAAGGATGCCCCTTTATCATAGTAGAAGGGAAGATGTTCAAAGAATACTACATCTGCATTCACATACCATTAGCGCATAAGAGGATCAGAATAACGATACCCTTTCTGGGTTCTAGAATATCTCAAAAAAATACATTTTGTGGAGTGGGGGTCAAGTTTTGTTGTCCCGGGGTGAAGGTTTTTTACAAAGCAGGTGCACTCAAAGATGTAGGGCGGGACAGAAAAGAGTTGCGCATCAGAAAAGAGGATGTTATCAGGAATTATATTTTATAAAATAGAGGACGACATGTGATTATAAGATAGCAAGTCGTAGAAACTACCTCAGGCCAGAAACATTGATGAACATAATGGTGAAAATAGAGCAAGCAACCTCTAAAAGATGATGAATTTTCCGTTCAATGACTCCATTTGCTAGGGGCTATAGGGGCAGGTAGTTTATGAATCATCCACATGATGAAAAAAAATGGGTGACTCATTGCATTATCAGTGTGAAAACTTTAATGATTTTGTTGAATTGAGTTTGAATTTTAGAAAAAAAAGTGGTGATGGTGTCCAGAATAGTGATGTGATTTTCAATAAAAAAAACCAAGTGGCACGAGAATAGTCATCAATCAAAGTCATAAAATATTTAACTCCTAAATGACTAGTAACATAACACATGCCCCATATATCCACATGAACAATGCCAAAAATGCATTTAGAGCCAATATCTTTCTTAGTAGGAAATAGAGAGAGGGTTTGTTTACCCAATTGACAAGATTGACAAAAAAAGTCTTATTAGCTAAAGTAGGAAATAAATGTTTCAACTTCGAAGGAGAAGCTGGGTGGCCAAGTCGATAGTGCCGCTGAAGCCTAGTCACAGATGTTGAAAGTAGACCAGTCACTAATGTCGGTCCATCCAAGTAGTAGAGCCTATTTGGTCCCTCATGGCCTGAACCAATCTTCGTCTTCATGCGGAGATCCTTCAAAACACAATCAGAGGGACCAAATTTAGTTGAGCACTGATGGCTTTTCATAGTTTTACTGACAGAAAGTAGATTAACAAGAAATTTCAGAATATATGACAGATTTCAGGTTCATATGACAAGATAAAGGAACTATTACAAAGACATGAACAATAGTCTTAGAGCCATCAACGGTCGTAACATTAGGAAGCTGAGTGGATTTAGTAAGAGCAGAAAATAAATTAATGTTACCGGCCATGTAGACTGAAACACCAGAGTCAATACACCATTTATTTTTACTGGAAGATGGAGCAACAAGCAGGGTAGATGAGCCAACCTCTGATGTAGGCGGGAGCTGAGACATGCATTCTTGGAAGAAATTTTCAAACTCGGAGTGGAGCCAAGCAGGTGAGGGTGTAGTTGGAGGTTGATCAGAAGCAGAAGAATCAGCGGGAGCGTCAACACTGACCTGGTTAGCCCAGATGAACTTTTCGTGTTTGATCCAACATTAGTTTTTATTATTATTGTCTTGTCAACAAAAATTGTAGAATTGGGTATCAACTGATTATCCTCGACCTGGTGAAGTAGAAGATGTGTGGCATGTTTTTGTAAGATGACGACCACCACGACCACGTCCATGACCAGAGTTATGATCAACAATGCGTACAATGAGAGAAGGATACTCAATAGTAGGGGTAGAAGTTATAGATGGTAAGAGTTGAACATGTTTAAGGACATCCCAAAGAGTAGCCAGGGGATCAATGGATAGAATCTAGTTGACGACCCCAGAAGACAAGGACGGGAGACCAACAACAAACTAGACAAGTTGCAGTTCATTATTCTATCTCTGGGCTTCCTTGATGTCAACTGATAATGGGTGATAGACTTCATATTTGTTCCAGAGAGCAGAGAACTTGTTATAGTAATCTTCAATAGAGGTGTCAGAGGAAAATTCCTTCTTGTCTAGGTTTTTGAAATCTCAAAGACTTTTTTTGGATTTTGCTGATGGGAGTAGGCATGAGACAATTGATTCTACATCGCCTTAGCATCATTAATGTAGAGTAATGACTGGTTGACCCGTGGCTTGGTGGTATTAACTATCCAAGACATAACACCCCAGTCATATTTATTCCACTGTACATAAGCTTGCTTGGATTTTTCATCTGTCGCGACATCAGGAGAAAGTAGAGGATCGGTTGTCATTGGAGAGTAGAGGTCTTGCGCTTTCACATAGATGAAGGATGTCGACCAAAGGTGATAATTGGAGCCATCAAGTTTCACCATGGTGACACAAAGAGAACGAGGAGGCTCATTAGATGCCATGGCGCACAGTTCTAGAGTAGAAGCAGAGCAGATCGCAGAAGCAAGAGCAGTAATTAGAATAGGCCAGGATCAACATATTTGAAGAAACCCACTATGTGGCAGCAAAGGGAAGCAGTCAATCTAATGCATTAGATCGTAGAAAATCCACTACGGTGAAGAAAAGTTGATAGTAGAACCTACGTCGTCATGGAGAGATTCAACACTCCACCATGAGGCGTAGGCATAAATAGCTAAAGATCTTTTTAGACTCTCAACATGCTATGTTGAAGAACTGCCTGGATATGTACCAAAGTTCGGAAGAGAAGATCGAGTGGGGAAGGGGTCTAGATTTTAGGATGATGGTGATAGGATGGGTGGAAGGGTTGTTGGTGGTGGTGGATGGAGGAAGAGGAGTGGAAGGGTGGAAGATGGTAGAGGGTAGGTAGCGACAGTAAGGCTACGAGCAGTAGCGTCGGCGGTGGGAAGAAGGGAAGAGGGAGAGAGGAGGGGCGGGATGGTGGGGTGGAGAAGGAGGAGGGGCGAAGAGGTGGAGAGGGAAGAGGGAAGGGAGGCGGCGGGTGGGGGCGGTGGTGGCTAGAAGGAGAAGGGTTGGGGGACAACAGCTAGGTCATGAGAAACTAGGGTGGGAAGTTGCAGGAGAACCAAACCGCTCTTGATATCATATAGATAATGAGAAGAATTGTATTCAGTGAGTAAAAGAGTTTATTTTACATTATCTTTTATAGGACAAGAAAATAAAGCAATAAGCAAAGCTCAACAATATGGGATAAAACACAAGTAGGGTAGAGTACAGAAATAACACATAAATAACATATCTCTTTAGCGGGGATGAGGCGGGGGTGGGGGCGACTGCTACTGCTCGTGTTGGTGAATCTTCCTGATGCAGTTGTTCCTTGGAGCGATGACTACTACTCTTTGGTGGCTAGAGAAAAAGGAGAGGTGGATTAGGTTTAGAGTGGATCAGTGCTCTCATACCAATTTGGTTAGCAGAGGCTAATTACTCGTTAATATAAATATACTACATTGATGCTCCTTATTTGGAAGAGGACAATGGTATAGTGTTCCATAGGTACACAACATTTAAGTTGTACCATGGACTGGCCCAACTAGCCATATATATTATTCTAACATTTCTAAATATACAATTATAATCATTTTTACCGGCTGTTGTAGCGCTCATTCTGACATCTTATTTGCTATCTTTTTTTGTGAAGCGCAATCACAAGTTAGCATTTGTTCCCATATACGATGATTGGAATGAATATGATTCACCAGCAGGTGATGATACTACCTTGGAATTCAACTTGGTTAAAGAGAAGATGCGATAATATTCAAGTATATTGCTAACCTCTGATGAACTGGCAGGTCATTACAATGAAAGTCCTAAACGGAGAAGAAAGACTTCACTGAAATCAAAGGTACCCTATTGCTTTCATGATACACATCAATTTTGTGCAACACGTGAACCCTTTTATGAGGATACGCCTTCAAACTGATAAATATGAAACAAGTAGTACTTTTTTCTCATCAAAATAGCATTAGGACAAGTAATATCATGTTAGCCATCATTATCTTTTAAAATGTGATTGGTGAGTTTGCAGTGGAGTTATTTTCTGTTCAATTTAAGGTCGATTCAGCTAGTCTAGTTCAATTCTAGAACAAGTCTACTACTATTGCTCTGAATTTCTCTCAAGTCATATCAACTTTTTTAGCCTCATTTTTATTGGTGTAGACAAAGTTCCTTATTTTTACTTTTGATTTGCAGATACGGGCGTGTTTGTGTCTGGAATCTTAGAATAATTTAAGTGCTTGGAGCTGTGAATTTGTCACCAAAGAAAACGATTGGCTGTTCATCTTGTCATGATCATTGCACTCAATGATCATGTTTGTGTTCATAAGTAGTGTTTTCTTCTACTGCTTACCAGTGTGCTGGGGTCATTAAGATTCATTTGACTTTTTTTTTAAATCTTGCTATTATGAAACTCCACTCGACATCTCTATCAAACTGCAAAACAATGTAAAATTGGGATTCAGCAGTTGCTCTTTTGTGCATCTTGATTTGTATTCTTGCAATAATATTATAATACCAATCTAAACTGTCATAAAAACCACATTTGGCATCAATCAGGAGCAGCGACACTAGTGGTATCCCGTCTGATCTTATGAAATCAACTCGATCTTGAGGGAAAAGGCAGGTCTGAGGTACACATTTTGCAAAACAATTACAGGCTGGTATATAGCTCAATATATACCGGTTCAATCAGATATAGTTGTGATTCAAAACCTTCAAGCGTTGCCGCCAAAATCTTTTTAGTGCCCCATACAATGACGTTTGAAGTAGGTCAGGGAAAGGTTGCAACTTGAATTGGTTAGAATAATTACTTTTCTTGTTGTTAAAGCCAGTATATCATGGATGATTCTTCCGAGTTCACTATTTCATTAACTCAAAACATTTTGTTATTTGGATACCGGCTGTATAGGTAATACTGTGATGATGAAATTATATGTCCTTTGTCTTTCTGCCTTGTTTTCTCATCTGTCTTTGTGTTTTTTAATTTGTGTATAACGCAACTCTAGTGAGTCGTAGCCCGTGAGCTCTTAATAACCACGTAGTTTCAGACGACAATGAAACACCAGATGGCAGGGTGACTGCTTTTTCTTCCATCAGTGTCGTGGGATGTTAACATTCAAAAGCGTGCCAATCATTTAATCGCACGTGTGCCTATTCAACAAGTTGAGTTAAATGAAAATTGAACTTTTTTAATTAGCGCCAATCAATAGGCTTTCGGTATCCAAATATGAAAAAGATTCAAGATTGTAGAATTGAGTTCAGTAAAAAGAAGTCCAACAACATAGCTGATGCCTTGGGAAAGCTACAACTCAGATTCCACTAATTTTCATAAGTTCAATACCCCTTATCTGTTATTGACATGTTTTTGCTTGGTAAACAAGGAACTTCTCCTCATAGCACTCATGGCAGTAATGATGAGGCCATTAGAATTTTATTCACTAACATTTCAGTTGATGACCGCATGAGAAGTGCAGGCTAAACAATCAACTGCGTCCTGATGCTTTATTTTCATCGCTTGCCCCAGCAGCCATTTTTTTTATTAGTGTCCTGCGTCCCCATACTCAGCTTGGGTGACAATTTTGCCTTGGCTTTAGCAGCGTCTACATTAACTTTCACCCTTCCGATCTTCCCATCTTTCCTGCAACCAGTTCTCATGGTTGTTACTCGAGTGATTCTAAGAAAGCTCAATAAAGGTTGAGATGGTCATATCCTTCTTTGGGCTATTATGCTTCAAATGCAAGTTTTTTGCAACCCCTGGAACGTGTACTCATTCATTCTGTGCCCCCCAAATGAATGATGGCACACAAGTAGACTCGATAAACCAAACCAATTGCTATCTTCGGATCGGCTTCTCACGTTTGATACATCAATTGCTATCTTCCAATCGGCTTTTCACATTTGAGAAACCAATTGCTATCTTCCCATTGGCTTCTCACGTAAACATATAGTCTTTCCACTCTTCAGCCGAGCCAAACATGTAGACTTGATAAACCAATTGCTATCTTCTCATAGTCTTTCCACACTATTTAGGAGGCGTGGGATGGTTTGATTAGTTCTTTGGCTCAACATGACAATACCCACTCCGAAGACTTCATAGATTCATTTGTGGAAGAAAATTGACTCTCTTGCTTATATCCTCTCCTTTCTACTCCGTTATTGATCAATTTCTTGTGGCTAGCCAAGGATAATTAAGCACTATCACTATGGATGCTAAGTAGATAAACATGCACAATAAGAACAAGAGCAAAAAAAACTCGAATTGTATTACACTTGGGATATAAGTGTGTTTGCACGAACAAAGGTCTAAATGGCCATTTCCTCTCCTGGCTCGAAGGAAAGTTAGACATTCATGGATTGAATTACAAGGAATGAGATAAATGTAGAAGAGTTTATAACGGAGTATAACACTCCCTCTAAGTTATAGGCACAAGTGAAAGTAAGACCACATGTTGTCCATAGCATTGGTCCTCTATTGACGAGGTGTCACACAAATGATACTCATAACAATTGATACATATGAAAACACCAATCATTAATAAAGAGATCTATACACCTTGTTTTTGAAAGAAAAAAATCTAGTACATATTACTTTTCCCAAAATCTTAATATTTTATTTCTAACAATCTAAATTAAAACATAATGCTAATCTAGATAAATTAGTATTGAAGATGTCAATGGCACCCACTAGGCTATGTCCTTGATTTCAACCACTCCCAAAGTGCTCATTGAAGACAACTTTTGCTCCTTATTTTAGGGGACATCTTATTCAACGACTGTTTGAGAATAGACAATAAAATTCAGTAAATGGTATTGCGCACGTTATAAGAAAAACATATATACATGACTTCAAATAAAATGTAATGTGATATGACTTTATGATTCTTACATATTCATCTCATTTTGTAATAAATTGATAAAATAACCACATGAAAATCTCTATTTGATTACCCAATTAAGAGCACATAATGCTAGGAGAGACCATAACAACATATCGTGGTCTCTCATTCTGAGAAATATATAGAATTTAGTTTGATTATATGTGCTTAACCTAAAATTATTCTTAATACTAATATTGGCTCTAAATCATCATGGGATTTACCATGTAAACTTTGAAGCCTCATTTCCTAAAGAACATGAATCTCATATATTTAGAACTTGAAAAAAAAAATCATTACATGCCCCACTACATAATGAATGAAGATGGTACTTATAAGACTTCGAATATAGAAAGAAACTTGCATATTTTTTATAATTAAGACATCATTACTATTATAAAAGATATTATCATTTGAAATTGTAGGAACAAAACTTTAATGTCAATCAATATGAGCATATAAATACATAACATAGCATCATTCAATCAAGATACTTGTGCAAAATTGCATGACCCACAAACTTAGACAAGGAGGACGTAGGTTACTCATCCTAATCTTGACTTGTGTTGAGATCTCCTTTAAATTACATGATGTACATCAATCTATATGCTAATAATTTCTTCAACCCAAACTTGGTCATTTAGGAACTAAAGGCTAGTCTAGGGCAGAATAGGGTTTGAAAGTCATATATATGTTCCTTTTGATAAGTCCATTCCAAAATATTCTATCATTATGTATATTATAGATTTTATAAGTTTTGACCTATCACAAAACTCTAAAAGTCATTTAATTGTAACTAATAAAACCCATCCACCTTATCCAAGTGTGAGCCACATGAGGTGTCCCTAGACCTACGTAAACCAGGCATGTGGCCAACCTAACAAAAATGTGAAAAGGGTATGTAGAGCTTGAGAATTAGTTTATGAAGAAATGAGTGTAGAGAAAGATGGACTACAAGGTTACTCGACTTGGGGCAAAATTGATGATGAAGGAAGCTTTGCAAATGTTTGTGGAGATATTCTAAAGCTTCAACGATATTTGTAATGGGCTTCTAGATGGGTGGAGGTTCCTTTGTAAGGGATACATATAGCCTTTTAGGTGAGGGATAGTGTAGTTATTCATTATAGTTTAGGATAGGGTGAAGTGGAAGGTATGGGTTGTTTGGATTCTAGATATGATGAGACATAGGTGTGTTAGGGATTTGGCACTTCAAAAGGAGATTATGAAGATTATTCTAATGGAAATATAAGATGAGGCCACTACACCAAAATTTGGGTTTTGTCCCATTTCTATGCTATCAAGTTTTTTGAAACACCATTGTGTTAGGGATTTGTCACTTCAGAAGGAGATTATCAAGATTATTCTGATGGAAATATAAGATGGGACCAATACACAGAAATTTGAGTTTTGTGTCATTTCTATGGTATCATTTTTTTTCCAAACATCATTGTGTATCATCTTGTTCAAATATCGAGAAAGAATAATTGACATATTAGAAAAATATGGGATTCACTTAAGCAAACTCTTTATGATGGAGATTGTCTCATTAGAACCATCATAATTTTTGAAATACAACAATGATCTTTTGACAAAGAAATGTCCCATTAAGGTTGATATAGCCTCACGCTAAAACCTTTTCTTTCATATTCTCTCCGTTTTCATTTTACACTGAAATTTTCCTCTTGTGACCACTGAAAATTTTCATTTGAAACTCCAAGTCATATATATCATAGTCTGAGACATCGACCCGACAGATGGATGATGTGCATCAACTACACAACAAATTCACCAAAGAAATTATTCCCTGGAATTTAGTCTTTAAAGTGGCAATTAACTCACACGTAAATGAATAAGTTAGTTATAGTACTAGAAAGGATCGACCCCGTGGGAAAAATCTTTAAGATTTTTATTCAAACCAATTACTAAGAGTAATATTTAGAATCTGGTTTTGTAGAGATATTTTAACTAGAACAAGAATTGAAAATTGCATAAAGAAAAAGTTAAGTCTAAGATTTAATCAATATTATGAGATATTGGGGGTCCGGATGTTGACCACCATAGACCATGCAATAACCTTATTTAATTTAACTCCTAGGTTTTTATTAATTAGATTAGGACCATGCATATTGTGTGCTTGTAGATCAAAAATCTAGCAAGGGTCAAACTTCTCACAAACTCAAGGTCTACATGTTTGTGGATCATTATTCAGTTGTACAATATGGTTCTATTAGGGGTCTTATCAAGATCTTGCATCCAATGTTCCAACCCATGGATCAGGTGATTTTGTCACCATGGATTATAACAAACAAGAAAATGAGGGATCAATTCATTAATTAAAAAACAAGATCAGATGAAATGACATCTACTGGTATAAATCTTGGGATTCATATAGAATACATGTTGTGAGGCTATTCCACATGCCTCAATATGAAAATAAATACTCCATATTTCCCAGAATAGAAACAAAGGCAAAGATAGGGAGAGGAGAAATCATGTTTCTAGGAACTATCTAGCAATACTTTGGTAGACTTCATGAGGAAGATCGGGACTTCTTCTCTTATTTCCTTACTTTGTCCTCCCAAAAGGGGCTCCATAATGATATTGGGGTGATAAGAGATTTTTTCTTGGACTCCCCCCTCCTTTTATGGGCGGAATGTGTCCTAGAATATGAAGAGCCAATGCAAGTCAAGTCTTGAATTCTAAAATAACAAGCATAATTGGTTGGATTCCTTTTGAAGATTAAATGCCTTGCTTTGATAGATTTTCAATTGATGTCGTGATAGCTTTGTGCTTGGTCAAAGGGCTTTATTTACATTTTTCCCCTCTGTGCCCAGTCAAGATGTAATCTTGGAAAAACTTTAGTTGCTTGCCTCAATGGAGAATTGAGAATTTATTGAATTTATTTCTTTTAATATTTTGACCAATCAACTTATTTGACTCTCTTTGTTGTAGATTTTTATTACAAGAGTTTTGAGCAAATTTTGGGCTACACACAAGTTCCAAAGTGATTTGTAAATATAATTTTGTTGTATATAGTGAAATTCTCTTTCCAATGCATACTTTCTGAATTTAGAAGAAAAGGGTATGTCTATTTTGGTGTAGGATGTATCACACATTGTGGAAAAATCTACAAGTGAGTCAACCGGTTAGAAAGCCAGTTAATCGACTAGAAAAACCACCCAAAAATACATATTTCCTATAGATGATAAAATTTCCTTTCCAGCAACAAACTTAAACAATAAATTTTGAATTGATTTGCAAAATTATATGACAATTTTAGTATGGGATATATAGCATTTTGGGAAGTCGTGCAAACATCATTCTAGAGTATTTTTTAGAGTACTAGATCTTCAGAGTGAATGGATACAATTGAGTTGTTTTCCTACAATACCCAAGAAAATCTAATAAAAACTCCAATTAACGAGAGAAAAGATAAACTAAGACAATTAGTTCTAAAATTAGGGAATAATTAACATATGCTCCTAATTAATGATCTAAGAGATGCAATAAAAATGAATAAATATGCATATTTTAATGGCCAACAACATCGCAGTTGTAAAAGCATCCATCACCATCACCATCACCAACTTCTCTTTGCATAAAAGCCCCAACCACCAACAACACTAAGGAGTAGCCAACAATAGGAGTGCCTATCCAAGAACCTATACAACTCCCATAATGAGGAGGAGAATAACCTCTGACAAGTAGCAAAAATAGATGCAAAAGAAACTAGCAAAAGCCATAGTCAAAGCAGAAAGTTCTTAGTTCTTTTTCCTTGCCTTATGCCTTGTTCAGGTCCCTTTGTTCTTGGGAAACATTTAAACAAAATGTTGAATTTTCTGGAAAGTTTATATCAAATCCTTTAATACTTTTGTCCAAATACTTGCAATCTTACACACACACACACACACACATATATATATATATATGTATATGTATATATATATATATGTGTGTGTATATGCAAATTTATTTTATAAATATATATATATATATATATTTATATATATATATATATATATATATATATATATATATATATGTGTGTGTGTGTGTGTGTGTGTGTGTGTGTGTGTGTGTGTGTTTGTTTCAATGTATGTATGTATATCTCTCTCTTTTTGTTGATTCTTACTACATGCAATATTATAAATTGTTTCTTCTAATAAAAAACTTCATGTAAACATATGATTATCAAAATTTACTTTAAAATCATCTATTACTTCTATGTAATGTTGACATCATCTCCTCACTCCATATTTGGCTAGTTAGGAGGTTCAAGTCCTAAATCAACGTTATTCCATCAATACTAGGTTCTAGATCATATTTTATAGTTTTGTAAACTTAAATCGACACTAGGCGGCCATGAAGAAGTTTGAGCAGACTATATTGGCCATGGGGATTCATTTAATATATGACCTAAGATGCTCGTCCAAGGTTTACTCACTATGTGTAAATCTAGAATAGTCCATTATAAGGATTGTCCATGAACACTCGGCCTCAGTTAGGAATAATTGCATGGCATGTGCTCTAGTTCCAAGGTAGTTTAGGATGTGTCTTCATTTTGTTCTCTAGGTACATATGTTGATGAGTTACTTGACTGCATTTTTGTACTCGGACAACTGTAAGGGCATGCTACCAAAATTTCCTTGGAAGCACAACACAACTCATCCATTCACTATGAGTTCAATGTTCAAGAATCAGTTATGTGTATGTATTCAACAATCTATAGATATTCCCTAAACAATTCATATTTATCTATAGTTTAGGGGGAGTTAGGACCTAACACCATCCATTTGATTATATTATAATTAAGTTTGAAAAAGGATCAAAGTTGGATGTCTATTGAGAACTGCAACACGCCAGAGTTAGTGTAGAGTAGAGGGTTTGAAAAACTTTGTATATGAGAACAAGAGGGCACATGGAGATTGGTTTGATTGTCCTTATCAAATTGGAAATGATGAAATTAAAAGGAATAATTATGTGTAATGGGATTGTATTGGTATGAGGAGAAACTCCAGGAGAAGCGGCTGAATATTGATATGCACCCGAGGTTGAACTAGGATCAATGATGTGAGTGAAACTATTTCTGACATGGTTGAGTATAATTGTAGATAAACTTGGGGATAATTTGATGAAAGTGACTTTTATATATAGTATCTTAGCACATGATGTTGAGAAACACTTCTATGAGTGTTGCACTAATTTTGTGAGATTGAGTGCACTGCTAAGATTTTATAGTTTGTACGCATGCAATAAGTGGAGTGACAAAGTTTCCACATCTTTTTTGGTTTTTTTGAAGGACATGTTTTTAGACCGAAATTAACTCCCAAGTTTGACTTATGAAGTGAATAATATGTTGCATCCAAAGGGTATGGAGGCTATTAAAGTCCATGTTTCCCTATTGATAGTTTGTTTTTCTAGATGAATATACCAATTTATCAGAGTGTCTAAGTGTAGGGTGTTAAGGTAGAATAATAACAAAACCCATGACAAAAAAGGTCCTACTCAATTGATGTGATATGTACTCATAATACCTTTGTATTAATACTTATTCACTTATGTAGTTGTTGTTGAAAATTTAGCATGGAAATTCTTCACTTTGGTGTAGAGGCAAGGAATCTTACTTGGGCTTTGCACTGTTAGGATGAAACCATGCAATACTTTAAGTAACCAATACGTCGTTGATCATTTTATGATAGTCATATGAAAGATACCTTTCTGGTTATGTATGAAGCACAAGATCTCATGTTGTCACATACACATTTTAGGGTCAAAGAAACCATGAAATGACATTTATGTTTACCTTGAACCCCTAATTGAAGACCTTTTGAAGTTTTGGAATGATGGAGTTGATACATATGATACATATCATCGGGAATCTCTTAACATGTGTTCTATGATAATCTACATATTTATGAATTCCTATCATAAGGGAATTATTAGGCTAAAATAATAAAGGGTCTGAACCACGGCCAATTTTTGAAAAAAGCATTGAGTCATGTAAATTTAAATATGGTGGTAAAATTATGTACCTTAGTCTCGATGGATTTCTTCCCTCAGTACACCCTTAATGAAGATATAGTTAAATTTCATGTGGTTCACAAAAGAATCAAAAACTACTAAAAAATTTATTAACCGTGAAGCATGTTTATGAAAAGAAAAAAAAAGCATTGATAATGGATTTGGTAAACTACCTCCTACTACTTCAAGTGAAAAGTTTCTATACAATAGAGATGTAGGTTTGGGATCTTCCATAATGGGAGATCATGACAATTAGGTATTTCATCGACGTTGTGCATGTTTAGAAATATGTATCTAACAACATAATTGTTAAAATGATGAATATACTATGTAAGACTAAAGATGGTGCAAAATGTAGATGGATCTAATTTAATTAAGTATAATAGAGGAATTAACAACATATAAGAGGGATCACACACATATCTATTTCATGTTTGTTAGACATTGTATAGATAGGAGAAAAAGTCATTTTTTGAGTGTATGCATAATGCATAATGCATAAGTGCATCACACTATTCTTCTAATATTCATATATTGTATTCAATGAACCATCAAAAGTTGGTTGGTATATAATCTCATGATTGACATGCCATGATACAATAAATACTATATGTTTCCATTCATACTATATTCCCAAAACATTGAGATTTTCCACTACTAGACTATGTTTGTTTTTCAACGAAATATGTACCTAGGTGATTGGCATTGCTAAACTGGAAAAGTTGTAAGAAAAAGTGGGTTTCATTCTTGTTGACTTGAGACATTTATACCAACTTCATTTATATAATGATTCACCTAGTTACTCACTTAACCAGGAGGTGAAGATGTTGGGTCATGTGTATCTTTATTTGATGTATCCTTTTAAGTTAAATATGAATGTTTTCAAAGGGAATGTTTGAAATTGTTCTTGACCTAAAGGTAGAATCATTGAAGTATAATTGTTAGGAAGGTAAATGATTTTTTCAATGAATTTTTGTATATAATTGGATATAATGGCCAACAATAGTTTCTCCACACTCCCAGTCTCAATGGAAAGGATACTCTCAGAACACCTATAATTTGAATGTTTCGTGGATACTGGGATCAAGGGAAATTAGAAGTGTTACACAATATGGATGAACTGAGTAAATATGTGTCAGAGTGTGAATTCTTAATTAGGAGATTGTATCCCTAGATGACCAAGGTTTAGCTACAAAATAACATAACAACACATTTTTTCAAGTGGCTTACAGAGGAAGTGGCATAACATGATATTGCCTTATAAGGGAGTGTGTATGTAGTCAATAATCAATACCTAAACAACATACTAGAGGATCACAATAGGATGTGTAAATATTAGTATAGATTCAGGTCATCTCCACTAGAAGCTAACTTATTTCAAACATTAAATATGTTCAACTCACAAAGTGATTCAAGAAGAAAAGATATGATTTGATTTAATGCTAATTATGATATCTTGATATCATGTCAAATCAATATATTTAGTGTTATGCCACCCATTAACATAGGATGGATATTCACAAAGTAGATTGAATCATTTTGTTTTTCCTATCTCACAAAGGTGTGGTTAATGACTTTTTCCTTTTAGCTGACTAGATTACAAGATTGATGTATTCTGACTAACAATCATGCATATA
Organism: Alisma plantago-aquatica; assembly: GCA_963693085.1. NCBI lineage: Eukaryota > Viridiplantae > Streptophyta > Magnoliopsida > Alismatales > Alismataceae > Alisma > Alisma plantago-aquatica. The sequence continues at coordinate 319,865,153 of OY856415.1, read as the reverse complement.
TTAAGAATTTTCATGAATTGCTTCAAAGAAAAAATTTACTAACCAAAAAACAATCATAAGGAGATATTGATGTAGTAACCCCATATCATTGCATGTAATAGGCGATTAAAGATCTAATTACCATCCACCAAATCCATATAACTTTTGGATATGCCAAATTTGGGGAGTTTAGGGACCTTGATAGTGGTCCCCATAAGCATTCAAAAGTAATTAGATAAAAAAAGAAGTGAATTCATAAAATCATGAAGAGTTGTTTATCACATGATAAATATGTTCAAGATGAAACCAAACACAAGGACATCTACTCCATATCTAAATTTGATCCATAAACAAGGTTGTATATTACATTTTCTATTAATTCCATGGAGTAACTAAGTGAAATAGAGAAGAAAAATGAGAGAAACACCCAACACAAATAGAGGAGAAATATGAGAAGCTTCTCTAGCCCGAGCAAGAAATCCACCACGTGTGTTATCTTCTTCCTCTTCCTTTCAAACTCTTCTAGAGTGGAATCACCCTAAGGGCCACCTCCCTTCCATTGGAAGTTTGAGAATGATAAAATGACATGTCCCTTGAAAACCTCTCTACCAATCTTTATAGTTTAGCATATACCTAAGGAAAAATGTTGTGTCACTTAGTAGTTTCCTAGAGTAAGGGATTGTAGTTGTTCATCACAATGTGTCATATGATTGAAACAACATGTTAACGGTATTTTAAAGTAGTTATTTACGAGACAACATGATGTGTCGTTGGCTGGACAAGTTGTATCTTGACATGATTAAATTGGCAAATTTCCCTTAAGGTGAAGCAGGTGGTGCTTGGGATGAGAATGTCATGCTTTTTGATGTTAAAATTGCCCTTGTCACTATGAGTGAATACAACATGCACTACGTGTAGATCTTCTTGTCCTTTGTTGGGAAAATGAGGTTGATCTTTGGATATAGAGAGACATGTCTTGTGTAGTGCATGTCATGTCTTTCTGTGTGAAGGATGATCTTGGACTTCTTTACTCCCTATGTTGATGTTAGACGTGCCATTGTTCCTATAGGTATAATAATGATGTACTCTATCTTACTTTATTTCATAAAAGAATATGGAAAGTTTTCTCCTTATATTATAACAATGATTTACTCTTAGATTCATTTTAAGCACTTGCAATAGTTATTTTATTATTCATGTCTTGAATTGGTTGTAACACTACAAAAAATTCAGGTTTGAACAGTGCAATAAAAAAATGGAAGTATATGATGTCTTTTTTAATCATCATTACAGCAAACAATAGCTTGATGAGGATGAACTAGTTCGACAAAGGATTCATATCCCCTTTTACATAATGATCATTTTTCAAAATTTCCTAGAATCTAGCATTGGTTACATTAAAGCTTGCAATTTCAAAAACACACAATAGAAATACACATTCTTACTCTAAATGTAAAAAATAAAAATCATACATGACAAAAAAAAGTTCAAACATGAGATGCATACATGAAATAGATTAATAGATGTGATTCTTGCACATGGAAGGAGACATGTAGGAATGCAAAAATATACTTGCAAAAAAATTGAAAATAAATCTAGGTTCCACCCACCCAATTTTATTTAATATTTTCCACATTGCAAGAATAAGCTTGTGACGGGCACAATTGGACACTCGTTGTGGGTTGGGGGGTTAAGGGACCCTTATTGTGAGACCTCTGATCTTGCTCGAAGTATTGAACAAGCTTAATTATCATAATTAAGTGCTTACAACCTTAATATAACCTTTTGAGGTGTTTTTAAATCATGTGACAAGATTAACGTGCAAGTTTGGTTCAATTTGAACACTATTTGTGTAAGTTATGCAATTTTATGTACATTTTGAACTTTTCTACAATTTATGAAAATGATAGGTTTTATTTGCAATTTGTCATATGAACTATGTTCATTAGATTTTTTTCTCATCATTCTTGATCTTTTTGATCCATGGGGCTCTCAATTGTACCTTGGTTTGATGGAATTACCTTTCTAGGGTTGAAATAGGGTTTACCCCCCCCCAATGGATGAGCCACCTTCAAAGCCAACAGTCAATGGTCCTTCTGTTAGGGAACAACCGATGGTCACCAACCAGTGGTGACAACTGGTGATGACCTCTAGATGGTCAGGAGGTTGATGGTTTTGCTCTTTGAACACATTGGATCGATGGTTCACTTAAAATGGATGGTGGAACCATGATTCATGACCTTTTGAGATAGAACCTCAACAAATGATGGTTTGGGAGGGACAACAATTGATGATTGGCCTATGAGGCCAACAATCAATGGCCTAGAAGTTCCAATAGTTGGTGTACCTTCTTCTTTAATGTCCATGGAGGTCCTAAGCCATGGACACATGGAAAGTATTTTGGACACATTATGCTTTGCATCTTCCTTATCCATAAACCTTTATATACTCCTTCTTTAGACCCCAAATGAGAACTTTAGTTGCTTATCTCTTCTCCCCTACTTGAAGCTTCATCTTCCCTGCTTGGTTGAGGAAAGGGGCGCCCAAGGTTGAAGAAGGTAACCAACCTTCTTGCTGGAGCAAGTAAATCTTAGATCTACCCATTTCTAGGGTTTGTGAAGCTACCTTAAGGTGTTTTTGACCACAATGAGTAAATTGCTCCTTATCCTTTCTCATTTTTCCTATTGTTCATCTTCCTCCTACCTTTTTCATAGATGAAACTCTGTTGTTCCATGGAAAAGCTTGCGCTAAAGCTCAAAGAGCCTACCCTTAGTGCTCCCTATGCTTAGGGTTTGCTTCTTTTGTGAAGGAAGGTGCTAGTTGGCCGAGTTCAGAGCTTGTGCTAGAGTTTTCCACCTTTCTTGCTCGAGTTTTCTTTCTGTTTGAGCATGTTCATATTCTTAGAGTCAATTTTTATCACTGATTCACATTCATTTCTTACTACATGCTTTCTTATTCATGTTCTTGTTGTAAAACAAAGATCTATGCATATAAAAGCTATGCTTGCTTAGTGTTACAATTTTTATGGTGTTCCTTGCTTAGTTTCCAGCTCTAGATGAACCTAAAACTCGGTTTACGACCTTTCTAAGGTAGAGGAAGGCTTAGATCAGGTTGTACGACAACCATTGGTGCTTAGAACCTTTCAATCGATGGTTTTTACTTAGAGTTTTTAGGCCGATTTCATCCTTGTTCATGAACCGGTGGTGACAACCAATGGTCACAACTTAGGTCAAGTTTTAGACTCCTTTGGAACCTCAATGGTCACTGATTTAGTACCCTAAAGATGACATGGATCAAAGGTGATATTAACCCAACATCCAATGGTGACAAATGATGGTAGTGTTAACCCTATCAACCGATGGTGACACAATGTGTCACAACCAATGGTGGTTTAGGATACCACAACCAATGGTGAGTAAGGGTTTCAAATGTTGCTTCAATTAAGCCTTAAACTATTGTTTTCTTATGTCAAATGATTCAAGGGGTAAACCTACACACCAATTGATAATTTTGAATGATGAACTCGATCTAATGGTTGAGATGGATGCTTTAACATCCAATGGTTTGGAATGAAGCCTATACTATAATATGTAAGTTCTAATAAACTAAATTTGATGATTTCCTCTAGGTGATCAACATAAGGAGCTTGATTGTTTACAATTGATCACATGTTTTAAATATACAACAGATGGTGGGATTTACCCTCACATTCAATGGTGGGTATTATCCCCACAACAAATGGTATCCTTTATGTTATTAATCAAGGGATATCTATATTTAGATTGTGACTCTTTATAGATCATAACTCAATAACTTTGTAAGTGATTTTTAAAGGTGTTTACTTATGTAAATAATCAATGGTTTTACCTTATCAACAATCTGATGGTTCTGGGTTGAAGCATGTGATTGATTGGCATGGTGTGAATAATGTGAAACCAATGGAGGTTTGCCTTATTATGTAGTTTACCTTTTCCCTCATATGAGTATAATTGATAATAACCATATTGTGTTGATATGCAACCCTAATGGGATATAGCTTGTTACACGTAGAATAATGTAGTACTCTCTTATTGTGGTGGAAACCCTAGTATGTTATAATTTGATGGTAACACCTGGAGTTATGTATGGATCCATACTTGAGAATGGTATGGAATGTGGTGGTGATGCTTTGTCTTGTGCATCCACGATTGTATGGGGATGCCATGGGTTAGTTTTGTGTATGAGTGTTGAACTATAACTTCAATGTAACCTACCTTGCTAAACCTATCCCTAATGTAAATAGAGAATGGTGGTTAGTGATGCAACCCTATTTTAGGGCTCCATGTTGTGTCTTTTTTCATCTTAGTCACATATAAACAAGTTAGAATGCATGTTAATTCCCTCAATATGCATATTTTGTCAAATGCACTTATGGACGTTCTTTACATGATTTTTAGGTACTTGGACCATGCTTTGGATGGATGAGAGAGAAGGAAGGTGTTTTGGGATTCCTCTACCCGTGGAGAGGTCCAATGAAGGCCCCAAAGCTCCCTCAACCTACCCCTAGTGGATAAGAGTCAAACTTAAGCAAAGAATTACATGGATCATGAAGTTCGAAGCTCAAAGAGCAAGAAAAGCTCCTAACACAGCCGTGGTGCCATAGAATGGTCATGCTGCAGATGAAGAAATCACATGAAAAATCTCAATTTTGAAGCATCTATAGAAAATCCTCCACCATGGATGTGTTGGCCAATACGGTCATGCTACCACACCTCTACCATGGTCGTGCTAGCCAGCACGGTTGTGTTGCCACCTGCCCACCACGACTGTGCTACCCAACATGGTCGTGCTACATATCACCCACCATGGTCGTGCTACCTAGCTCCTACCACGGTCATGCTACCCAGCACGGCCATGCTACCAGCCTTCCAAGAGCTCATAATTCTAATATAACTTTTTCCAATTTCCACCTCGCCCGTTCCAATCCACCATGGGTGTGCTGACCCTTACCCAGCATCACCATGCTACATACAACCCTAGCAGTGGATTTGCACTGTACTCCCCACCACCTATTTATACATGGGTGGTGGATGGGGCATGAGGTGAACCTCCTCCTTAGCTTACATTACTCCTCTCCACCCACTCTTGAGCATTCATTGCACTCCCCTTGCATTTATGCTCTCCATCCACCATTTCCACCTCATTTCCACCATAGAAACCTAGTTTTCTAGGTTTTCTATCATAATCCCCTTCATTTCCATGCCCATCATCCACCTTAGAGGAGGGAGGTCTCCCTACAGCATCTAGGAGGTGAAGGAGAAGGATATACTTCGATCTCCATGGAGTCCTATCCCCTTCTTATCATTTCTTTTATCTTTTCTGTGAGCATGTCTAGCTAAGCCCCTAGTGGTGGGTTGTTTGGGGTTAAAATGTGACTTTGATACCATGTTGGGGTAAAATAACTTGTAATGAACATAATTTTATTCTATGATGATTGCCTCTTACTTCTATCTCATTTCCTATTATCTTGCATGAGGTTTGTACTTTTAAACATAAATTTCTTATTTTGTGATGTTTGATGACACTTAGCTTCTAGGGGAAATTGGAATGTATGTGGAAATCTTAGGAATGTCTCATAGGTCCTATTAGTGGATACCTATCTAGCCCCCTTTGTTCCTACATACATCTCCCTTCTTCTACACGTGAGTGTGAGATCTAAGTAGCTAGTGTAAGTGTGATTTGTGCAATTTCCTAGTGCTTCCTAAAGGCTACATGGCAAGTAACATGAGGTGAAATACCCTCATCTCTACTCCCATTCCTACCCTTGGCTCTCAATTTCCCTAATACCACTTACCCTAGTAACCTAGACTTGCCAAGTCCTACTAGAATTATACCTAACCCTAGTTCTCCAACTAGTAATATAGGGTATATTCTAAAGACACTTGCCTTGTTGTTTGGTTTGGTAATCTAGATTGAAATGTGAGACTTGCATGCTATGTTGACCTTCCCCCAACTAATATCAAATCACATTACCAAATGGCCCACCTATCCAATCATATTGCTTAAAACCTAACTTGTCATCTTATCTTATTAATGCTAGTTTAGCATAATTGCCTTTATTGCCTATAGTCATTGCTTAGTCTCGTTAATTAAGGTTAACCTAGATTCTTGCTTGCTTTAGTGTTTAGCTTAGTTCTTAGTTACTAATTTCCTTGCTAGAGTAGTGTAGATCGTCTTTCTCTTATTTAGTTAATTGCTTAATCTAGTCTCTTAGAGCTAACTTTCTTAGGATAATCTAGGGTTTTGGTAATTTAGCTTTCATTTTGCCTTTACTTTCCTACTTGTTTAGTGTAATCAAACCAAACCCAATTTTATACCCTTCAACCCTAATCTTTGCTTTAGGAACATAGCCAACACAAATCTAGCTCCAGTGCCCCCTCTATCCCTGTGGATCGACCACCTTTTCTTGCCTCTCATGTATACTATAACATGACCGTGTGCGCTTGCGCGAGCATATTTTAGTGTTGTGAGTGAACCTTGTTAGGGGACTTATAAATTTGAAAGATCACACATGCATGGAAAACTACACCAAGCTTTCTGGCACTATTGTCGGGGATAGAGGCGCTCAACCTAGCTAGTTAGTGTAGCTTAGCTTTTCCTAATTCCCTCACCATTGCTATTCGTTATTCTTTGTGTTACTTTTGCATCTTAGTTTGCTAACTTGTCCTCTTTTGTTTTTTTGTGCCTTGTCCATGTGACAAGAAACCCTTTGAAGTCAAGATGGTAGATAGTGATGCATGAGCCGCTTCAATCTCTCAACCATCCTACATGATGAAGATACTTGAAGACTTGTTAAATATCATGAATATTCATGTGGGAGATTCTTCTAATCACTCTGCCAACTACATGGAGGCACCTTGTGAAGATGTCCAAGTTATAAAATCCTATGACATTCAGAACAACCATGGATCCATGTCAAGCTCTTACACTTTAGAATGGAGAAATGGTCCAAACATTTCATGGGAACAATAAGGAGACTGCGAGCCAAGAGAAAGCTCCATGTTTGAAGAAGAAGTTCTTGCAAAGTTGAGAAGCCTTGATGAAGTTACGAGAGAGGTATCCTTTCATTTACAAACCATTGATTGGCTTGAGCAAAGGTTTGATGTGATTTCCCTTTTACTTTCCCTTTGTGAGGAGGGAAGACCCCTTTCCCAAACCATAGCCAACCCAAACAATGCAAATAGTTCTATGAGTTCCCCTCACGTTATCTATGATTTACCACCTCCCCAACCTTCATACAACTTCCAACACACCTCACAACCACCACCACAATATCAACCACAAGAACCACCCCCATACCAACCACATCCATAACATCCTTCACAATCCTAATCCACCACTACCACCAACACTGCCACAACCATCACTTGCTCCCCCTCCTTTCCATGAGCAAGTGGATACGATTTCAATCGTGAGGTGTGACAAGGTTGTAGAGGAGATCAATAAGGGAGGGAAGCAATTAGACAAAGATCATGATGGAGAACCCCTGCCACAAAGTCCTTGTGAGAGTGCTAAGTGCACTAAAAATTCCGTAGTCCTTTCAGAATTTGAGAAGATCATATCTTGTGTCCCACCTTCCTTTGATAGGACACCACCAAGTTCCCCAATTTTTTATCCAAGACACCCCAGTGTGATATTTTTATGTTCGCAAGTGTCCAAAGGGATGGAAACCCCTTTCTTTGATGCCTACGAAGAACCATTCCTCAAGGGAAAGTAAAATTATAGCATGAAAATTATGAAGGTCTCAAGGCTGATTAAGAAGTTAAGGGGGAAGTTATCCAAGAGGATCATGTTGAATGCGTTGAAAAGTTTCATTGATGAGGAATCTTACTTTGAGGTCTTTGATGATGACCCTAAACTTAAAACATACTTGTCCTCAAGTATGCTCTAACTTAAATTATCTGTTTAGTTTCTTTCAACAAACAAGAATGACAAATGCATTGCAAAAGATGATTATTGACTAAATAGTTTTAGAAGTGACTAAGTGCATGTTTTTCACCTCTCTCGTCTCCACTATCACAATCCAATCATGAAAAGAGCACTGAGCCTACAAACTTCAAATACAGAGCATAGAAAACACAAATCAATCCATATGGATGTCATATCACTCTGGATAAACCATTTCATGGTAGCAAAGGTCAAAAATGATTAATTTTGTTGTTTTACATTCATGCTTTCAATCTCATATGTCCATCCACACTAAGTAATCCTCTTAGCTGCAAAAAAGGGAAAAATGAGCTAGGTTGATATTTACTAGCATGCAAAGGGAAGAAAGGGTTGCGGTAAGGATTTGGAGTGCTTTTACACACTCATCTTTTCTTTATTTATATGCTCTTAAAACAGGAGCATCTTTTATTTTCTTTTTGTATTTTTTTATTTTCTTTGCCCTTGCTATAGATAGGGCACATGATTATGAGAGTGAAGTGGGGGGATATAGGTGTGGCCACCCCAAACTTTTGGAGGTGGCCATGGCTGATATGTGCACTTTGGCATCCTTTCATGAGGTGGAGAGGTAAGAAGATGGTGGAAAAAATGTCACGACAAACAGGGGTTACTAGTTTGGACATAAACATGATATGTTTTGCATAAAAATTACTCCAACAATTTTATCAAGCAATGTCACACTACATGAATGAGAAATTTTAAAATCATAATTTTATCATGAGATTCTGGAAAAATCTAAAAATTTGCGGCTTGTTGCAATCCCAATTCACTCAAACATTTCACAAGCATAAGAGAGGTGATGCACATGTAAAAAGTCAACAATTAACACCATATAGCAATAAACTCTAAAAGTGTTTCATGCATTTGTCAAAGATCGACATCTTCAGTTCAAAAAGTGGATATTAAGTTAAAATATGCTTTTAGGCAAGAACATTCAAGTTTGGGAAAAATTGGCCAAAATAGTGCTAATTTGCATTCACTCACATATAAACCTACATTTAAGGAAATTAAAACATAAGCATAAAATCCTAGTTAAAACACACAAAAATTACCAAAATCTACATGGAAATGCAATGCATGACATGATGGCAGAGCAAAAAGAGAAAAAAAATTGAAATTTTATGCAAAAATGGATGAAATTAAACTACATGATATGGATGAATGAAAGCAAGCTCACAAGGTCAAGATAGACAAGTATGAAAGTTAGTAAAACCGTTTGATCATCTTACAAAAAATTAGCACAAGGTACATAAATAAAAATGTGGTGAAAGAGGGGCTTACCAGTTAGTCATTGTACCTTCCTTGAATGATTAATATAATGATGCAATGTCCTAATGATTTATTGAAACTCTAATGAGTTAACCAGAGGTCATCATAGCTTCATGATTTATGTTTCATGTTAAACTTGTACACTATAAGTGTGATGATGGTGAATCATACATAGCTTACTTATATGTTGAGATAAGAAAGGAATTCTCTAAAATTCTAAGATAACCCTGCAATGTATCATATGAACATCTTTTAGATCTTTAATGCAGTATCATGTTGAGCCTGTGTATCACATGAATGGTGATGTATGTTTATCCTTGTTATAAGTCATGGATAAATAATGATGAACTTGTAGGAAATATATGATGGTCTTAATGACCTTTGGGCATGGTTGAGCCCTGAATGAGGTGTAATCCTATTATGTTGACAATGGTTGATACCCTATGACATTATGATATGGATTTATACCATGTGATAGTATGATGAAAAGTACAGTATCATGAATGCCAAGTGAATAGTATCATGAATGCCAAGTGAATAGTACCATGTGATGATAAGATGAGTAACAATTAGTTTCATACATTTTATAACTTTTGAAGTCGTTATATAGCAATGTTTGCTAGAAATGAATTAGGGTCTGTATGTCCGCTTGTTTGATGCAGCCTTAAATCACCTAATGGGCATAACTAATTAAGTGAAATCCTAATCATGTAGGTGCCTTGTGCCATAGATTCATTCTAGTGTCTGAACTTGTTGTATGGTGAAATAAGCAATTCCTACGGGAAAAAATGGAGCACATATTGTTGAATATGTGGGGGCGCAAGTTGAGTACCTTCTTGCGTCCATAATTGCAAGTTGTGTAGGATGGTTGTGGTCATGTTTTAGATATTGTGATGTGTGAAAAGTAGCAGTATAACTACATGATGCCTCTTTTAGAATGGCCATGCTTGTGTTTTTCTCTAGCACTGTGACCCGTATAAGGTTGTCTAGTTATAGGACTATATGTCGTTGTTTTGCAGTTTGACTAAATGTCTCTGCATTTTCTCTCATACCGACCAGAAGTTGTTGGTGAGATCATGGAGTCTGGCTCTTCCACAGATCTTGTATGGCACTGATTTTGACTTAGCAGTGGTCAGTTGGATTTGGGTGGTACAACTCAAATCCTCAGGGCAGTGATAAAAGATGTAATTCAACCGTGTATCATATATATTTAGGGTTATACATGATTCTTCACATTGGATGATAAGCCTTGTTTGTTCTCTTTATATAAAGTTGATGCGTAGTACAATTACAAGATAGTAGATATGCTTATGTTGTGGATATGCTCATGTTGTAAATGTGTACATACAATAGTCATTCTTATGGGATGGATATAATATTATTGATGGCTATACTTATGATGATAGTTACCATAAGTTGTTAAGTGTGCTTACACTATTAACCATGCCTCTACCATTAGAGATGCTTAAACTGCTAATCATGCTTATGTGGATAGTTGTGCTTTACTATCAGTTCTACTTGTGAATTTGTTCAACTTGATAGACATGCTAATATTCTACTAGACATATTCATGATGTTAAGAGATACTTATGCTACTAGATTGCTTATGATGTTAGCAAGGCATAAGATGATAATAAGGCTAGTGATGACATTTATTATTTGATGCAATCTTATGAAGTTCAAGATGAAAGTTTGCTTATACTATGATAATTATACTTATTGATAAGCTTATTTGCTTAACTTGATTGGTATGCTTGAACTACTCCATTGTCTAATAAATACTCCAACTACTCAATTTATTTAATGTTGGGATAAAGAGAGGCATTCTCTCCCCCTCTCCCACGCCCGTGACGGAGGCCGAACGTCCGGGAGGGTGATAAACCAAGGCGGCAACTGGGATTCAAACATGTGTCCCTTCATGAGGAGACACCGTACTTGACCACTTGAGCCACTCCTTGTCGACCAATTTATTTAATGTTTGAATCATCTATTGTAATCAATATCTATTGGAGAGAGATATATCTCTTGTTGGGACTGGGTCTCACCTCGTTGGTTACCACATCTTTTTAGGTGATCACCAGCAGCGGCAACAGATCATGGCAATAAGGAAAATTTGAGGTTATGGATCCTAGAGATGGTAGGTAAGTTGTCTAGTGAGTCCTAGAGTTGTCCTTATACTCTCGTGTCTGGGTGAAAAGTTTGTATATGAAGTTTTAGTTGAATCGAGCTTTCGATAGCATGTTGATGCTTGTATATGTGGAATATGTGGATAGTGTTCCTTTGTAAAGTTTATGTTGTAGCTGAGGCTACTAGGCAGTTGCAAACAATATTGAGCATTATATGAAAGAAAGCAAGATGTTGGGCTTTTATGTAAATGTTTCTCAGCAACTAGGAAATGTTGAAATCGGTTTTAATTTACCATGTTTTCTAGGTTTGTGTTTAATTAATGAGTAATTGTGTTTTATGTTTTGGGTAATCTTGTTTAGTATAACCATTTTTCACACTTGTTTTTGGTCGGCCCATGTAAGACATGAAGGAGCATGGTTGTTTTTGGGGTAGGCTTGGGAGAATATGGATATGGGTAACTCTTCTAGATGATGTGCTAGGAATCAACATGATGCAGGAAGGAGACATTTCCTTGTACATGAGATGAAGAACATGGATCTCTACGTTCCCATAGTCCATCATGGGTGACTACATGCTTAAATGAGGAGGACATGTAGTCATACATGTGTTTCTCGTCAGGATTGAACCGTGTTTGCTCCATTTAATGCCCATGAAGGGTGGGGACAAGAAGAGCTAGTGGTGCTAAAGAAGGGATGGATGGATCAACACCCTATTACTGTGTCTACCACTTCATATCTCTCTAGTCAAAAAATATGACCTGAGATGTATTGGGAAGGAATAAGGCATGTAGATTCCCATGTATGTTAGCATATTATTTCTTGTTCCTTACATTGTACCTTAGAATAATAAAAACAACCAGTAGATAAGTGTCAGTTGGAACATTCTTCCTCAGTAGAAAGTTTTTTGGGAACCAACCCAAGCTTCTCAACAAACTTAGAGATTCAATCTCTGATGATAATGTCCATGTTGGACTTCTTGCATGCAAGCACCCTTAGAAATTTCTCCAACAAAAAGGCATAAGCGTTGATTTTATGCTTGTGTATCATGTACCAGACAAAAAAAATAGTTCATTATTAGAGACCATCACTTACATTTCCTTCCTCTTGAAAATGTTGTTTGATAGAGTTTAGTGGAGGATGTAGCACATAACACTAAGAATGTGGGTGGCCCTAGCCTCATTGGACTTGTAGGTGAAGTCATTTATAATCTTAGTCAAGAAAGTTTGGTGGTTAAAATATGCATGATCATGATTGGACCCTGACTCATGAAATCTAATATTCTTAGTGAAAACCTTATGGCCTAGAGTGAACTCCTCATCATTCATTTAAAATCAATAAATATGGTCCCAATTTGTTTACTCTAGATTGTAGGATGGTGAGGAACTTTAAAGTGAGGTCAGGGTAAGCTTTGGTATTACACTTAGAGACTATACATAGGATAGAGATATTTGGCACCAAAGTCTTGAGCTTGTTGGGCAATTCAAACTCTTCTATGGTATCATCATTCTTCGAGTGAAGGCGATGAGAAATGGTCTTTTGAAACCTCAAAACTCTTCCTCTGACTGTAGAGTGAAGGGCACATCTGTATAAGTATCCTATTCTTCTTCGTCCTCCTCTACATTGTGATCAGAGTTGGATTCTTGGGTGCTTGATGACTTGACACCTTGGTGCTTCCGTCCCCATCTACTACAAACCATGGTAATGGTTTGGGTGGAGATGGAAGGTGAGTGGATGTGGCTGGATGGATTTGTGAATCCCTATGATGATGCATGATGTGTTTGGATGATGCATCTTGCGCTTAGTAGTGTGGCTTCCTTATTGGAAGCATGACATGTGCTAGGACAAGCACATCATGTTATAGTTTAGGGACGTTGTATTTTTTAGGAGATCCACAAGTGTGCTCAAGTAAGAATGCCATGCACTAGTTTTGCAGAGCTTCACTTGGACAGTGGAGTTGGTTTTGGAGAAAGGGGTGAGATAGGGGGAGGTTTATCATGGTGGATCTTAGAAGTGGTATGCACGACAAAGAAGAAAGCGGTGGAGGCAATGCGTCTCTTTTTTAATATCATGATTAGATTTGATAGTAGCTAGCTTTCCCTGCTCAAAGTTGTTGTGGAATCGTGGGATCATGACAGAGGAGGTGTGTGTTGGTTCAATTATTCGTAAGAAGAACATGGTTGTGACGACCTGATGTTGGAGATGGATGTGAATGTGATTCTCTTTTTCTCAAAATCTCTTTGGGAATAAGGTAGTTTTTTAGGTGTGGATTAAGGAATAGTGTGTCTGCCCAAGTCAATACCCCCTATAAATTTTGAATTTATGCGGAAGACATGTCATGTGAGTGTTTGTTTACATTTTGCTTGATGTCAGACTGTTATAGATGATTTTCACAAAAATTACAATGAGTCGTGCATAGAGAGTGCATGTCATTCTTCGGTCCATGGTCTTTGTACTTTTTGGAGCTTCCTCTTACATCATGATGTGTGGGTGCATAGTGTATCTAAGGTCATGACCTTCATGTTTGTCTCAAATATTATGACACAACGTGTAGGTTGGTGCAAATGGTGTGTGTTGTCTCATCAGCAATTGGCTTTTTCAAGGAGGTTTGGGCTCGTTGTGTCGCTTAGGTTTACATCATGCTTGAAGATTGCATAATTCATCTACCTTCTTACGGAACTTGTGCACTATGTGTACAATGTATATAATGTTATTCTATACTAAACTTAGGCCAAACTCTATTTAGCACCATGTAATATTGTAGCATGCATCTTAAAAGAACTAGAAAAGAAGAAAGTTCTCACATACAAATCTTTCCATGGACATATCAAAATAAATCCTAAAAACAAATTATGAATATCTAATGAGAAGAAAGAAGTTGTGTGTTGCATCCCACAAACACTCAGATTTATTGTCCCTCGGGCAAACATTTTCATGCTTTTCATCTTGGACCGAGTGGAATATATTGATCAACAAGGTCATCATGTGAGCCATCCTATTATCCTCCCACATGCATCTCATGTATTTGACAGTCTTGGCCCAAAGGCTTCACTAAGAAGGTGATATTCTTGTCACCAATCCTAACACTTAGCTCGCCTTTATTAGCATCAACTAAAGCTTTGAGACTGTTTAAAAATGATCACCCTAGGAATATGTATCCAAGAGTAAATTATTTGTATTCTTTTATTACAAAATCAATTGGCACAAAATAACCATCAATTTTAGTCAAAACATTCTCCTCCATAGAAACATAATTGTCTCTTAGTGATCTTCAGCCTAAAAATTTATCTTCAATTGTTGGATGCACTCAAACCTAGATGAGTAGGCACAATTAGAGGTATAACATTCAAGGTATCCCCTTGGTCACATAACATTAGTCAAAAAATGCATATCATCTCTGCCTCCCTAGATGTAGAGAGTGATAGATATATAGGGGGTGAGTAGATCTTAATTAAAAACTTATTCAATTTAATACACAAGGAGGTTAGATTGCAACTTACTTAAAAAGAAAATACAGTGAAAATGTAAAGCAAGTTATACGAACAAAGAAGGCAAGCATCAAGATACACAATTTAGAGTGGTTCTGTCAAAAGATGTCAGTCCACTATCGGGTTGTTCCCAACCAGGATTTTCAACCTGTATTTTGTTCCTTTTCTTTACAAATAAAAATAGAGAAAATCAACCAGTGTCTTTTGTGGCTCAAGGGAACCCTCCATTTATATCTCAAGGAGAACTTGCAGTTTCTCACAAGAAGTAGCTACTAATAACACTTCCCAACAACCTTGGGCAGCTTCCAATAACGCTTCCCAACAAACTTTCTTCCTAAGAATTATATGGAAGCACATTATGGAGAGAATCGGTCACCCTCCTGGTTGGATGCATCCTTCTTGCAAGTAGTAGCACTAAGAACAATAATGTGAAAAAGATAGGAAGAAGGAATTACAACTCATCAAGATATTCAATATAAATTTCTCTATGAACAAGTGATGAAAAAACTCTCCACAAGGATAGGAAAGGACACATTTGGGGGAGTATAACACTACTTTGAGCTACAACTTAGATATAAGGATGTTAATATGCAATTCTAAGCTTTGAGAAATATATCATGTAAACTTGTTTTCTCAAGTGTATGTATGTGTCAATTGTGTATATTTGTGTCCTAAGTGTTCATAAGCCACTCATATATAGGAAAAACTTACGAATGGTCAATATAGTTGGTGGAAGTGTTTAGACCAAGATAAATGCTAAACTAGCCATTAGAAGTTGAAAGACAAGTTTACAACAGCTAGAAAATAAATTTAGATTTTGACTATGAACTGATCTCAATCCATGAAAAGTTCGATCTAAATAAATTTGTCCCAAGCAGAGTTTGACTCAAATAAATTCGATCCTAGAAGAGTTTGATCGAAAGTCAGTCTCATCACAAAAATTGCAATGGTTATTTTTTACAACATCTATTTTTCTACAACGATTATTTGTTGGTCCATGAAGAGTTTGACCAAAATTAAATTGGTCCAAGAAGAGTTCGACCAAAAAGACTATAGAAATGCATGTCTTAAATTTTAGAAAACATATTAAATGAATTTTCTAATGGCACCTAACTATTCTAAAGATTTTATGCGAGTGTGGAGAAGGGTTTAATATATGATAGGGATGATCATTACTTGTTCTTATATGATTCTTAGAAAGTTGTATAAAAAGTACAATTATAAGGTACATTCATGGTACAACATGATGTGTAATGTTGTCTGAGTTCCTTGATCACCTAAAATACTAAATTCACATTGTTAATAACATAAACGAGAAATATTGGCATCATTGAAATTAGAGTGTGGCATTTCCTAAAAGTCAATAGAAAGATCTAGGTCTAACTACTCGGTAAGAAGGTGTGTAAGAGTTGATGTTCTTACATTAGGTATAAGCACCATGACTTGAAATTTGTCCTTCTCTCCTTCATCATTCAGAATCCTATGTAAATGGAATTTATGGAATGAGATCTTCTTCCATCTCATCTTCTTGGATGATTGTTGTGGGAGATTATGTAGGTAAATGCATTGGTTTGTTTCTTAAATGAGGTGGCATGTAGGGAGATGCAACCTTTTTTTCTAGTTTAATGTATTTGGTCTTTATTTTTGGTTATCAATTATACTAGGGAAGATCTTGTCAAAAAAATCCTATGGGATCACTTGCATTGGCTTCTTATTTTTCTATTCCTCCTCTCTTGGAATGGCTCCTTCTTTGCTTTTGAGTCCAGTAATTGCTTAAGTTGGTTTGTCATTTGGTGCTCAAGTCCCTTGATTGAGGTTTCTTGATTTTACATATGTGTTAAATTCTCATTCATGAAATTTGAGAGAATACCTTCAAGATGTTCATTATTCTCAGGATGACTCTTGTAATTGCATTAGCATTTTGGGGCTTATATTGTTAATAATAGTCCTTTCAACAAAAGTTGGAATGATTCCTCCACCCCAGATCATAGGAATCTGAAAAATGGTTTTTTTGGGGTTTTTTGGAACAAACTTTACCTACTCTTACAACATCTGGTTGGTGGGCCACTGTAATTAATATTTTGGTGAGGGCCATTGCAATTAATATTGTAGTGATGGGCATTGCAAAAATAGCACACCATGATTTTAAGTAATCATTTGATACTCTTAACACTGATTTTCTAGGTAGGACTCAAGCATTCATTGAGGGCTTGAATGGCCTTCACAATGTGCATCTTTCTTCCATGGTCCATTCCTCTAGAAGATTGGTTCATGGACATGATCTCAAACACTTTCTTGTCTTCACTTGTATTGTTTGTCAAGAAACATCCTCTAAAGGTTGTATCAATAATGAAGGTGGTATCACGGGATCAACCACCATAGAGGGCGCTTATGTGCATCCACTCCGATAGGTTGTGTCTTGGACACCTTTGGGGTAGTGATTCATACACTCCCAAGCATCAACTAGTGTCTCTCCATGTTGGTAAAAGTTGGACATTTTCTTCAAAATGTTGGTGATCTTTCTTAGAGAAAGGAACTTTTGCAAGAAGGATTTAATTAGGCATTATATGTCATAATTACCCCTTTCTCCATGCCTTGTATCTATTTATTATCTCACCCACATAGAGTGAAAAATAAGTTGTCATTTGCATCTTGTTGATCTTCATGGTATCACATAGCTTAAGGAAGCTTTCCACATACTAATTCAGATCATCATTCACTAAAATAATATTGATTTTGCTACATCATACCAATTAGACTCAGGTCTAATCTGAAGTAAGTGACATCAGTAGATTATCATATGATTTCCAAATTATGCACCTCATAAGATGAGAGGATGTGTAGTCAACCAGTGCTCTTTTGGATGCCATTGTTGAAATGGAAGTAGCAACATATTTCTCTTTATTTTGCTTCATTCTTCTTTCTCATGGTCACCTTTGGGTAAACACATTCTCGAGGGTGTCAAATATCTCTATACAAGAATCTCAAATATAATGAGTGGGTTAGCTATTATGAAATTGAGTTTCAATTAACTCGATGATGAAAGATTATCTATAAACATGATTTATCAATTATAATTGGGTCTCTAATTTTCAATGTATTTTATATGAAGCATCAAGATTTGAAATTTTGAAATTAGGGTTTTATAATGTAGGATCAATTATAAGAAGTTAGGGTGTTAGAATTCTAACCACCTTAAATGAATTTCCTATTCGAAATTTTACTAGTCTACCCACCTTAGGGTTTTTCTTATCCTTAACATGAAAATTCTAACACCTTAAAACTATCATGAAATCTTACACATACTCACATTCATGGCAAGACTAAACACAACCATAGTCTATCAATGGTAGAAAAGGGATTTCAAAACTAAATCATACCTTGTTCATTCTCATCATCTTCATCATCATCCACCATGGTGAAGATCCTAGCTTGTCGTTTCTCCCTAGGATCTTTGTTGACTTGGGAATCCTTCTTCTATGGGAGCTTGGGGCAGTTGGATCTGATATGGTCAGCCTCTCCATAGTAGTAACAAACTCCATTTCCCTATCTACATTCTCCTATATGATATCTATCACACTTGGTGCACTGAGTCTTTGCATGAGGGTTTGGAGTAGGTTCTTCTTGTACTTTTCTCTTCTTGTCATTATGGTTGTTGTGCTCTTTCTTGCTTCCTGAGGGTGCTCCATTTTTTCAGTATCATCCAGGATGGTCCTCCAACTCTAGGATAGACTCGAGTGTCTCCTACACTATCTTAATGCTACATCCAGTCAAAGCATAGCCCAAATCAAGTTTCAAGCCACACATGAACTTCTTTGCTATACGTGTCTCGTTTAAACCATAATCACACTTCTACAGCATATAGAACTTCATTTCATATTGGCTAATAGTTGAGTCATACTACCTCAGGTGATTGAACTCCATCTCCTACTTCTCGGTCATGGCTTCAAAGATGTAATGGTTTTGGAAGGCAGTGGTGAACTCCTCCCATGCCAACGACTCAGCCTTAGGTCCTCGAGCATTGGTCAAGTTCTCCCACCAAGTGTGGGATGCACTCTTCAACATGTGTGCCCCAAAGTGAACTTTAGCAGGCTCGGGACATCCTATGACATGGAAACAATGCTCGACATTGAGAAGCCACTCTTCAGCACGACCAACTACATCAATCTCAGCTTCTCCAGAGAAGGTTTCTGGCTTGATCTTCATGAAGTCTACCAAGGTCAACTCCCGGTTCCTTAATTGATGTGGTCTTCCTTGTTGACTAGTGACAGCATCGGTTAAAGCCTTCATGAGCACTTCTAGAGGTGCATTAGGGTTACCATTAGGGTTAACCCCTCGAGAAGCACTATGATCAATTCCCCCATTAGAAGAGCTTCCCTCTCCATCTACGTGCTCCTTTCTCTTATTAGATCTCTTCTTGGGAGCCATCTACAAAAGGGAACATAAACTATATGAGGTTTTTTAGAAAAAAAATGGTGGCCAACTATTGTTTTTGCTCTAATTCCATATTAAAACATCCCAATTTTCTAAAATGTATAATTCACTGAGCGGAAGCATAATCTTATTAGGAATGTCACAAAAATGATTATCATTACATAAATATAAAGTTTAATTAAACCAACACATGATACATTGCATAGTTTCTCATATCTCAACTCATAACATAAAACTCACACTCTAACTAAAACACGTCTCATAAACATAAAGGAAAATCTAATCTACTGATAGTTGGCACCCCACCAGATCTGGTCGCAGATGTCCTTGAGTTCCTTCTTGAACTGGTCCTCAAATAGATCTATCCTTGACGTTCCTCCTTTTTTGCAGGCATCGCGCCCCCAGCCATGCATAAAACAATTTGTAAGTGGAATGGAACATATTATAAAATATAAATAACATATACTTTGAAAAGAAAACATTTAATATCATGAAAATAAACTTTGCATTTTATCATTATCTTTTATCAGACTTACATAAGTATCCTAAAGTTTAGCACTAAAGTGCCTCTTCTCTTTGCACTGAAGTACTTCTTGAATTGCACCATAGTGATATGTATGCTAGGAAAGCCCATGATTTGTACTGAAGTACTTTGTATGCTAGGAAAGCCCATGATGAGGATCTTATATAAGGTTCATTCATTATCTTTACTCTTTACTCTTGAATATTCTTTACTGTTGCTCTTAAACATGAATATGATGTGATATGATGATTATTGAAAATAAATAGTAAAAGGATTTCATTTTACAATAACTTTTAACTTGAATCATTAAAACTATAGCATGCATAATATGAGTTGAATTGATCTAAAGAAAGAGGGTTCATGGTGAAGGGTAAACATGTCAGAGTAAGAGTTATTTTGGAATGTACCGGTTGTTCCCAAAAGGACACCCATAAAAAATCATGGGGAATTTCTAGATATATTACTCAAAAGAATTGACATAATACACCCAGTCAATTAGAATTGAGAAAATTTGTCATTATTGTTACAAGCATACAATTCATGGGGAAATAAAGAAATAGATTGAATAGAACTATAGGGGTAACTCCTCCAAGGCCAAGGAAAATAATAGAAAAGAAAAGCATAGAACATAATAACATATATATGTATATAATATACATACAAACAAAATACATAAAAATCAAATCATATTTCATTCGGTTCAATCTAAACTAAAATGAATGAAGAAATAGGATTTTATAGATAAGGAATAAACCATTGATAAATTCAAGCAACCTTTTCAGAAATCCAAGTGATCTTTTCAGAAACATGAGTTTAATTATTCGATTTATTAGTGAATAGGGAAAAATATTATCTAGACGAGTAAATAGATTGACCTTGAAACAACAACAATTAATTACTATCGCTATAAAACAAGAACGTATTTTATCTTTGTTACCTTTTCTTAATAATGAGAAACAATTTGAGAGATACGTTCACATAATAACATGTACATTGTACATAATAGCATATAAACATCCAATAACTATGTTCAAAGTTCATGAACCACTTCCAAAGATTGGAGCAACTCTTAATTAGTCTCTTGATGTTCAGGAAACCCTAATTACCATGTATAATTAATTAACATGCATTAATAATCATTATCCAACCCAATTTTAGGGTTTCATATCTCTTGAACAAATCCTGGAAATTTAGATCAAAACATGGACTGAAGACCACCATATTATTGTTCTTTGTGTTTTTATCTTTCCAATGAGTATTTTTATGAAATTTTCTAACATTAGTTGAATTTTCTATGATTTTGAAGATCTGTCCAATCAGAAACTTAGGAAACTCCACCTGGTAGTTAACAAGGACGTGAATTGGGTTGAGATGGCCCAATTGTGTGCTACCAAGATGGCACAACGGCCCAATCGTAAACAAACGACGGGTTCCAAAAACTTGAAATTGCCCACACAGACTAAATAATGTGATCAAAGGACCAGAAGCAAAAATGGAAATTGAGAACCTACAATCTTTGTTCTTAGACACAATGCATGCAAGAACCAAGCAAACACAGACCCGATTTGGCAATCCATTATTTGATTTTGTTGTTAATAATCGGATACCAAACCAATGAAAAGGTCCTTTAGGCATTGCTAATTCCAGCAATCCCAACCTTGACTCATTTCAAGGTCGGGAACACAATAAAACTCCACTGCCATTACTAGTAAGGTGGTGAAAGATAGGTATCTTTTAGGAAGCAAACATGTGTAGACTAACATTGTGGGCATGTCCTAAACACATCATCGAGGCTGACCAGAATAAAAATAATACCAAACAAGATCCTTGGAAGTTGATTTCTCAAATAAGTCGTAGGAGTTGAAAAAGAGGGAAAATGAAATACCTGCAAAACATTAAGAATTGAGAACCGAAAAAGGGTCTACGAGTCTTAGGTGATTTTACAAAGTCTTCCTCTAAACTCGTGGCATTCAAAAGTCTTGAGAAGGCCCCCTCAATTAAGGATGAGGCAAGATGGAGAAGGAAGCATGGTACGGGAGCGCTCTAAGAAAGGCAATAATGGGGTTCTGTTTCTAGATACCTCATGACCATTTTTGAAGGGATATATAAAGGTTTCACCAACTAAGAAGGGTAGTGTTACTTGCGGAGGAAGAATCAGGGGAAGCCTTGCAGCGGTCTAGTCAATTGGAGACCCTAGTGCACGAAAGCCTAACGTGTAAAGGATTGGAAGATTTGGGAAGATGAGAGGATGGTGAAAAAGAAGTTCATTTGCACTGGGAGTCAGCAAAGAGGGAGATTGGGTGGGAAGAAACTACCCACCACTGTTCCAGTCTGAGTAGGACTCGGACGGGTAGAAGAGATGGCCCAAAGCCATCTGATGGAACTGTGAAATAGGAGCATAGATTAGAGTCGTTCAATCATATCGGCGGTCACAAACAAGGAGTGTGTGAAACATACATCGTTAATTAAAGCTATGCGACCAAAGTGTGGTCACATTAGGATTAGGTTTATTTAAATTTTCTTTCTCATGTAAATTGGGGCATCAAAGGGATTCCAAACTTATAAAAATTGGTGTGTTACCAAAATTTGATACAAGGATTCCCAAAATCAAGTTATATTTTAGTTTTGAGACTTCCTACTACATGTTATTTCCTTTTAATGTTAAATCTTTTTTTAATTATCCAAGACTTTCCAAAAACAATTGGGGTTGATAATTTTGATAAAGCTTGATATTACTATTTGATGTTTCCACGAAATTATTAGGTCCAATTATTATTGAAAGGACTAGTTTCACTTTATTCCCATATATGCTATTAATGTGCTAAATTAGGGTTATCTTTTATGAAATTGAGTTTTAATTAACTTGATGATGAAAGATTATCTTTAAACATGATTTATTGATTATTATTGGGTCCCTAATTTTCAATGTATTTTATTCAAAGAATCAATATTTTAAATTTTGAAATTAGGGTTTTCTAATGTTGGATTAATTATAAAAAGTTAGGGTGTTACAATTCTACCCACCTCAAATGAATTTCATCCTCAAAATTCTACAAGTCTGCCCACCTTAGGGTTTTCCTTATCCTTAACAAGAAAATTCTAACACCTTATAACTATCATGAAATCTTACACATACGCACATTGAGGAAGCATACCTTATATTGTTAATCATAGTCCTTTCAACAAAAGTTGGAATGATTCCTCCACCCCAGATCATAGCAATCTGAAAAATAGTTATTTTTTGGGGTTTTTGGAACAAACTTTACCTACTCTTACTACATCTGGTTGGTGGGTCATTGTAGTTAATATTTTTGTGAGGGCCATTGAAATTAATATTATAGTGAGGGTCATTGCAAAAATAGCACACCATGATTTGAAGTACTCATTTGAAACTCTTAACATTGAGTTGCTATATAAGACTCTCAAGCATTCATTGAGGGTTTGAATGCCCTTCACAATGTGAATATTGCTTCCATAGTCCATTCCTCTAGAAGATGGCTTCATGGACATGATCTCAATCACTTTCATGTCTTCACTTATACTATTTGTCAAGAAACATCCTCTAATGGTTGTATCAATAATGAAGGTGGTATCAATGGACCAACCACCATAGACGGTGCTTAGTTGCATCCACTCCGATAGATTGTGGTTTGGACACCTTTGGGGTAGCGATCCATACATCTGTCAAGCATCAACTAGCATCTCTCCATGTTGTTGGTAAAAGTTGGACATTTACTTCAAAATCTTGATGATCTTTCTTAGAGAAAATAACTTTTGCAAGAAGTCTTTAATTAGGCATTATATGTCAGAATTTCCCCTTTCTTTATGCATGGCACTGAGTGAATAAAGAAGCCATCATTTTCATCTTGTTGATCTTAATGGTATCACATAGCTTCCAAAAGCTTTCCACATACTAATTCAGATCATCATTCACCAAGAATGATTATTGATTTTGCTACATTATGCCAATTAGACTCAGGTCTAATCTGAAGTAAGTGACATCAGCAGATGGTTAGATGATTTCCAAACTATGCACCTCATAAGATGAGAGGATGTGTAGTCAACTAGTGCTCTTTTGGATGTCATTGTTGAAATGGAAGTAACAACATATTTCTCTTTATTTTGCTCCAGTCTTCTTTCTCAAGGTCACCTTTGGTTAAACACAACCTCGAGGGTATCAAAAACCTCTATAAACAAAATCTCAAATGTAGTGAGTGCGAACGATGCATGATTTCTTTTAAATAAGAAAAAGAAGTTTAGTTCTCCAAAGATTTGTATGAAATAGAAGTGCCAAAAAAGTGCAAGGAATTAATCCTATTGAATCACACAATCAATTAAATGGGTTAAGTTTGAATTTTCCATTAAAAATAATTAGCTACCCAAAAAAGATACCAAAAACTAATACTACCTAACAAGGGAGTGTTCATGGAATCCAGATAAAAGAACAAAAAAACAATTGAGGCTCGTAATAGGTTAGGTTAACATTAGTATAGATTAAGGTAATATTTAGAAGAATCCAAAGCATACCAAACAACTAAATAGTTCAATGAATGTCATCCTCAAAATTCTACTAGTCTAACCGCCTTATATTGTTAATCATAGTCCTTTCAACAAAAGTTTGAATGATTCCTCCACCCCAAATCATGGGAATCTGAAAAATAGTTATTTTTTGGCTTTTTTGGAACAAACTTTACCTACTCTTATTACATCTCGTTGGAGGCCCATTGTAATTAATATTTTAGTGAGAGCCATTGCAATTAATTTTGTAGTGAGGGTCATTGCAAAAATAGCACACTATGATTAGAAGTACTCATTTGAAACTCTTAACATTGAATTGCTAGGTAAGACTCTCAAGCATTCATTGAAGGCTTGAATAGCCTTCACAACGTGAATGTTGCTTCCATAGTCCATTCCTCTAGAAGACTGGTTCATGGACATGATCTCAATCACTTTCATGTCTTCACTCATATTGTTTGTCAAGAAACATCCTCTAACATTTGTATCAATAATGAAGGTGGTATCAATGGATCAACCACCATAAAGGGTGCTTAGTTGCATCCACTCTGATAGATTGTGGTTTGGAAACCTTTGGGGTAGTGATTTATACATCTCCCAAGCATCAACTAGCGTCTCTCCATGTTGTTGGTAAAAGTTGGACATTTACTTCAAAATCTTGGTGATCTTTCTTAGAGAAAATAACTTTTGCAAGAAGGCTTTAATTAGGCATTATATGTCAGAATTTCCCCTTTCTCTATGCCTTGGATCTATTTATTATCTCATGATCATTGAGTGAATAAAGAAGATGTCATTTGCATCTTGTTGATCTTCATGGTATTTCATAGCTTAAGGAAGCTTTCCACATACTAATTCTGATCATCATTCACCAAAATGATTATTGATTTTATTACATCATGCTAATTAGACTCAGGCCTAATCTGAAGTAAGTGACATCGGAAAATGGTCAGATGATTGCCAAACTATGCACCTCATAACATCAGAGTATGTGTAGTCAACCAGTTCTCTTTTGGATGTCATTGTTGAAATGGAAGTAGCAACATATTTCTCTTTATTTTGCTTCAATCTTCTTTCTCATGGTCATCTTTGGGTAAACACTACCTCGAGGGTGTCAAAGATCTCTATAAAAGAATCTCAAATATAATGAGTGGGAACCATGCATGATTTCTTTTAAATAAGAAAAAGAATTTTAGTTCTCAAAAGATTTGTATGAAATAAAAGAACCAGACAAGTGCATGGAATTAATCCTACAAAATCACAAAATCAACTAAATGGGTTAAGTTTGAATTTTCCATAAAAAATAATTAGCTACCCAACAACGATACCAAAAAAAAGAAACTTCCTAACAAGGGAGTGTACATGGAATCAAGACAAAAGAACAAAAAAACACTTGAGGCTCGTAATAGGATATGTAACTTCCCAGGATTTGAGGCCTCAGATAAAATGATCTTAAAAGGAATGATTGGACTACCCATATCACCAAGGTGCACCTCCTTTTCTGGGATCCCATCACTAAAGAACTCCATAGTTAAGTGTGCTTGGCTTGGAGTAGTACTAGGATGGGTGACCAGTCCGGAAGTTGACCCCGGCTTGCGTGTGAGTGAGGCAAAAGCACACAGTTAAGGCTAGTGGTGGTCTATGGGGCCAGTCATCATTCCTAAAACTCTACTAGAGCCTTGGGCAGTGGGCCCATGTGTTACACCACAAGTGTCAGATCTAGAAGATAAATTATCCATGTCATATGGTATCATAAAATTAAATATAGGTTGCACCATCCCCATAGGATGCACCCCAACTATGACTTGGATGGGTTGGTTGTTATACTAGGCCAGATATTTCCAAATTAAAACTTAGATAATATCAAGACACGACTATGTTCAAAATACAAAATTTCCTAAATCATTTATCAAAATCACATGAAATTTGAACCATAGTTCCATTAACCATTAGGTATATTTCCAAACCATTTTGATCTCAAACAAACATTGATTCACATTTATATTTAATTTCTCAATGGGCATCATTTCAAGGATCATATAAATCAATACCTCTCATTAAACCAACTGAATTAATTTGACTTGTATGAATTGAGTACTCCATACTTATTGCAAACCTCAAAACATAATTTTGCATCATTATGATTACCAATATATCTAATGAGATCAATACCATAATATCCATTTAGGTACAATTAGATGGAAACTCTAGAACTCCAAGATATCACATTCACCCCCACCTTAAGAGGAATTTCATCCTAAAAATTTTTATTATCTAAAATATTGAGGTGGTAAAAAAACCTTGAAATTGACTAGTATGTCCCTCTAGAGGCTAGGTTTGCATATGATAAAGTTTTGTTGTGTACACTAAACCCCACCAAGGGTCAGAGATACACTAAGGGTACATCCAACCCACTGATATAAGTTTTCGACCACTTAGTCATATATACATGGTGCCCTTTAAACATCTTTTAGTTGGGACTGAAATCCCAAACAACCCTCGTACTCATTAGGGTTCTACATCATTTCCATTTTCTATAATAAGCACATTTATGATCATTAACGTGTGTAATGATCAATATCATACTAATATTTTCACCACTCTAGTGGTTACATTTAATATGTATTATGGTTTCACCTAAAATTACCCCAATTATTACGAATATTTATCATGGATTCATGGTATCTTCCTACATTTGAGGTTAAGCATGTGGACATTATGATCATGTAAACTAGTATATAAATATATTTGCTCAAATCACAAGTCATATCATGAATTTACATCTTGAATGTAGGGTATGAGTACACAAATTAGGTCGAAGTGACATATCATACCTATATCACATCTATAGCTCAAGTACTTTTTATTTAGTCCGGCCATAGTAGCCCGGTTGGTAAGAGCTCGATAAGTCCCAATGAAGGACCTAGGTTCGAACCTCACTGAAGGCACTTTCTGAACGGCAATCCATGCTGATTAGGTGTGAGAGGGGGGTGACCGGACCACACCCTCTCATGCCTCGAGAGTTTACCATGTCGGGCACGCCCAGGGTGGGTTCTCTCGGTCACAAAAAAAATAGCTCAATTACTTTTTATTTGTTTGCATCATACATGATTTGATGAAGAAAATCATTCTCAGTATCAAAGTTTCATAATCAATGCACTTGTAGTTATAGATGAGCTTCAAAATCCTGAACCAAGGCATGACTTTTCTAACCATAATAATTATATCCATGTCATTATCTTTTACCAAACCCTCTATTCTAGATATGCCCACTAGATTATTTTACATGGAAATACTAACCCAAGTATAAGGCTCATCATGGGGATCACATATCATATACTTCCTCTAGGGTCTTGGGATACCTCTCTCGCCCATATGGATTTTCACAAGTATAATCAATGACCTCTTCTATATAGAGTTCGGTCCTTACACAAGAAGTCTAGGGTTCAAAAATTTATAAGACCATACATTAAGTGACTCAACTCGTGTACTTAGTTGTCTAGACATGGGCTCATTATCACATATTTCATATTTCACATATTTTAGAGGTTAGGTGCTCTAACCTTCTCCAAGACGAGTTCCCCATCTCTAGAGTTCACCCTATAAAACTTACCATGCTATAGGTCCTCCTTAGTATAGAGATTGAGGCCCACGTTGGTCCAAATACATATTTCATGTCTTATCTCATCCTATACAAAATTATTTACATGCATTCATACCATCCTACTAGTTATGTGTAGCACAAAAAAAACATATGTATGCTATATGGTGTTAAACTAGTTAGGTTTGCATGATCAGAACTCATATTACATCACACCAAAATATCATTTGAATCCTCAAAATCAAACTTAGATAATCATGAAGCAAACTCATATTATCAGTATCAAATTATGATTTTCTAGGCTTATATCTAGTCTAAACTTCACCACGGATCAAGATGGTCAAGATATTACATTTATCATCCAAGCACTCTCATTTAAATTGATGTTACATCTCTTTCTCTCAGGTGGCATTACTACATACTACTCTCATGTGTGTGGACAAATTTACATATTTACTTATATATGTTGTAAAATATTATGTAGTTTTTCTTTAAATGTGCAAGCATCAAAGAAAACCATTTAGGCTTGAGCCAAATGGTAAACACAATAAAATTAGCAAAACTGAGTATCCCACACACAATAAAGAGTCTAGTTCCATGTCACGTGAAATGGTGAGAAAAGGAGTACACTAGTGTAGATACCCAATACATATGAGCTCTATATGGAAAGGGTTTCACACACTTGTCTAAACCTAGTTCTCAAACATCTAGGTTCTAACCTAGAGGCTAAGTCAAACCTACTCTTTGTTGAATGACTTGGTACATTTGTAGGGTTTCAATTGAAATGCTGAATTTAGTTTTGTGTTTCATTATGAGCAATTTTTAGGTGTATCTATTCTTTATGATCTGATACAAAATTTTCACATACTTGAAAGCCCAAAGTTGCAAACTACAAAATATATCAGAGTGCAATGAGGAAGCAAGAGCATAGCATTAATGAATAATCAATTGAATGCTTACACCAACACTTTCTCATCATTCAATATGTTTGTTGGTACAACAAGAATTATTAAACTTACAATTACACAATGAAATGGAAATTTACAACTCTATAAACATGTATACTACCTAGGATATTAGACGATAGGTACATCCTATACACTTGCTCACAAGCTATCTTTTCTCTGATGCTAGATCTGAACCTAAACTTATAAAAATAGTAGAAAAATTCGGCACAAATGTGTTGAGTATGTGGTGCCCATAAAGGACATAAATACTAGAAAATGAGCATAACTTTATGGTATTACAAAAAACATTTCTTAATAGAAATGATAAAGAAATATAAAAAATAGTTGATCAAGAGCTTAGTTTGTTTGAAAATATTTTACAATTAGTTTTCCCATTATGTTTATATCAACAGTTTATATGGCTTCATAGCCCCAACAAGATGGAAGAGCTCACCAAGATCCATCTCTCCATTCAAAAGGAGGGAGTCACCATTTTGTACAAGTTCCATTGCCCCAACAAGATGGGGGAGGTCATGTGTACCTGATATAAACATCATCATTCATGAAGTCATAATGGGTACATCATTTATGTTCACAGTTATTTGCAAGACATCTATAAAATTCCAAAGATCGTTCAATATAAAAAGATGTGGCTAAAATAAGTACACAAGCCAAGAAGTTTGTAAAAGCATATAACATAGGTCAATAGGTGAAATAGATATTATTAACCATAATATATGCTTCTAATCCAAATGGACTAGACAAATATGAAGGAGTATAGTCCCATGTGCATGAGTTTAGAGATTCCTAATACATCCATGATCATCTATATTCCTAGTCATCACCTAATAATAATAAATAAATAATCATTAAATTTGTGACTATCATTATTTTTGATATCTTAGGTCCAATTTAAGGCTTTAGGCCAAACCTAGTTTCAACTGATCTTAATTGTATTCTAATATTATTCAAGTGTTCAAGCGGTCATAATTAGGGTCTGGACCAATTTCATTTTTTCTAATATCTATTATATTGTATGGAAATAATATGATATCTAAATCATTTAATTTGACATTAAACATAAAATTTGTATTATTGATCAATGTAATTCATAACCATGTACAAATAAGTCTTCCAAATGAAATTGTGGATCAAAAGTAATTTTCTAAGATTTTATATTTCCCAAATATTATTTCTTCTATTAAACATATCCTAAAATGAAACATCTACATCCATAATAAAAAAAATCGATAATCAAGGCTCAAATTCCAGATTAGGTGTTTCATCATAAAGCTAGTACTTTCCTGAGTCTACTAATACTTTTTTGGTGTTATTTGCCAAAGGGAACTATTTCCTATGAACTATGCAAGTTATAGATATTGTATGGGTTTTCAAATAGAAGTTTACCTATTTATTTGAGTGGTAGATCCTTAATCGGATCCTCCAAGGTGGCAACTTGCATACCTGCTCTGGTTCGGTCCAACCTGCACGTAGGATTCATGTTCTTGCGACTTCAATTGCAATCTTTTACTGGCATGTTCATTCGCCTTGCAGCATGAGGCCACAATGAGGTTGTTGGATCTATGGTCTCTAAAGGGTGGGTGAATATTTCTAATCCACTTAAGCAAAACACATTAGACCTTTAAGATATTTGCTAAAAGATATTGTAATATTAAAAACAAGGAGGAGAGAGATTGAGAAACACCACCAGAAGGCTAAGATGTATAGTGATTCCAACCTCCAAATCTAGCACATGTACATCCACTACCTAGAGGGTTCAACATGTAGGATTTTTAACCTTGTATCACTCTATATATTGCACTATATGAGTTATAACAATATGACCACCCTTTTCTAGTACAAGGGCTAAATCAGAATTCCCTTTTAGGTCAAGGAGCCAATAACCAACACAAAGGACTTACTTATCCATGACCAAGATGCTTCCACCTTACCAAAGGACTTACGTACACTTTCAACAAGTCTTTGGACTTCTCCAACAACTTACACATTCTTGCAACAAGTATTATGCCTTCAAGAATTTACCCACTCTTGACTTAGATCTTCCTCCTTTGACTTCACTATCACCAAGGAGAAGCTTTTTACCAAGGGAATCCTTACCTTCTTCTTCTTCACCTCTCTTATCCAAAAGAGAGAATCTTCACCTTCATGGTAGAAAGAGAGATTGGGAGGTAGAGGAAGTGAGAGCCTCACAAGATATACATGTACGACTAGCTCTCTTACAAAGCTCCTACTCACTCTAATGGATGTAGAAAGTTATTTAGCTCGTGAGAGTGGATGGAGGCACTTGGAGGGAAATTCTCTCCAACTATAGTATAGGGACCTATTACTATTTGGCTAACATGGTGTGGCACCCTACCACACTAAATGAGATTAATCATAACCAAAAACATGATCCATCGCTAATTAACCAGATAGCAAGAGAAGGGGATAACTAAAACCAAATAGAACTCCTTAACATGTCCAAGAACATTTACATATAAGTCCAACGTCATGCATAAGAGCACATACCATACCAGGTATCTATACAAATGTCCAATGGCCTCAGCCACAACTTGTATACAAAAGCATTGTTCCATATATATACATGCCATATACAACATCCGTGTACTGCCAAAAACTTGAGCTGAGATACATAGTATACAAACTTCCCCATTTAGAACTAAGAGTATATTGATGACTCTAGGACATACTAAACACTAGCCAACCTTATGCTTCTATTACTCTCCAAGATGCTCTTCCTCACCACTATGATCCCGATGATGATGTTGATGATCGCCTAAAAAGATGTGGTGATCCACGAGGTGACACCCATGTCCAGGCGATAAATGTAACTTTCAAAAACATTTACTGCTAGCAATAGATCTATAATTAAACAGATAAAATACATAATGTTATAGCATTTAATGATTAGCATAATATTCAGAGGAATAGGTAAAGCTGACACAATTTAGATAGTGATTTATCTTAGTGCATTATACATCATCTAAACATTACAAGAAACAAAGGAAGGGTTATTAATCAATGTGAATCGCAGTATAACCTTAACAGATATGATACAAAGGTGGATTACATCTTTTATGAAGCCCTGGGGAGTTTGAGGCATACCACTCAAACTTCCAAATGACCATTGCAAAGTCAAAATCAGTTCTATACAAGATCTCAGATATCCATAATCCTAAGATCTCTTCCCCTTGGTCGGTATGTGTCAGTTGCAGCGACATATTAGTCAAGCTGCAATCAGCCTAGTCCGCCCTTGGTATATAGGCCATGACACTAGAAACTAAGGTATTCAACCTTATCATCCAAGGTACAACCACAACTGTCCTCAATAACATCACATGTACATATTCATAATCATCCAAGGCTTGGCCTCAACCATCCTCCATACCCTTGGGATCAGGATGACAAGGATACACTCTCCCTGCACCCGTATATAATCAACAGTATATGACTTTAAAAGTCTAAAAGATTTCCACAAAAACATTGGTAGATAACAACCCCAAAATATATAAAATGTATGACACATATACTTGATCGCAACATTAGAAAGTAATAATCCGTGTCACACATTGGTAGGATTACACCTTCACTAAGGCTCAATACATGCCCAAAGGCCATTTAGACCAAACTTCTTTCCTACAAGACATCACTATCAACTGAGATATACAAAGGTTCAACATGACATAAGCAAACTTGCTATATTCATATATAGTGAAGGTGTTTATTAATCATAAAAGTTAGGACTTATTACTAGAGTGACATAAAAGAGTTACCTTTATCATTGGAATGTAACTACTTAATCTTTCAACATCAATCATACAAGTTATGACATTCTCAAGAATAGCATAGTAGGGTTACCATTAGCAACATGAATTATGTCTATACATCATTTAAACATCAAAAGAAGATAGGTATATCAAACCATCATCACTTTATCAATATAATAAAGATTCAACAATGTTGATTGGATTGATGTCACATATAAACACACATAGGTAAACCATCAGTTTGTTAACACCATTAGACAAATACTTGGACAATCCATCATTTCATTTGCATCCTTAGATGAATCATTGTTTAATTCAGGAACTTAGTCAAAAACATCAACCTTATACCTAGCAAACCCATAATTTCATTATTGTACCGAACCTAGAACTAATCCATCAGGTTGTTGAACCACTTAGCCAAAAACAAAGTCATCAGATCATTGATAGACATAACCAAAAATAATACCTTCATATCTTTATGGTACTTAGACAAAAGAATGGCCATCTGATTATTATGGATATCAAAACCATCAAATCAAGTGTTAGGTAAATCACCATTTATTCACCAAGTAAAACCCATCGGTTTCTATATTAAGTGAAACCATCATTTCATTCACTATAAGAAATCATTCATTAGATACTAAGTAAAGACCATCAGTTTAGAGACCATGTAGAATCATTAACTCCAAGAACCAAACAATGCCATCATTTTCTACACTTAATAAAACATTTTTTCAAGGTAAAAGCAAAGTCGTTGATTTATAGACAAAGTATTACTATCCAAATTCAACACCAAGAAAAACCAATAATTTCTACACTAAGTGAAGACCACTTTTTACACTAAGTAAACCTTGCTTCAAGCCATCAAAACCAAGGCAGTACATGTCCATAGTATAAGGAACGTTAACATGATCTAAGGATATCATAACAAAACATAAATATCATGCATGTTTGTAAGGTACTACACACACGATCATCTATCTCCATAATACCAAGTTCTAGGGTATGATCTATATATAGAAAGTTAAAAGAAAGCAAGATCCGGATTGAAGGTTATATAACTTTCCTCGAGGATGAACAACAATGTAAAAATAGCAATGTGACTCAAAGAGAGAATATTAAACCCTATCTTGCACTCCCAAATCTCCAAAACAACTCCTCTTCTCAAGAACAAGGTGAATCTAGGGTAAAAGAGAGAAGAAAAGGGATTTTTCAACCACATGCATGATTTTCCTCCCAAGAACTATAGAGTTCCACCCATGTATGAAGAGAGAATCAAGAAATTAGTAAGGAAACTAGATTAGAGAATAATATCTTACTTGGTTAGGGAAAGAAACTAGGTTAGGAACCTCCAAGCAACCGTATAGAAGATTGATCCAAACCCTAGATAAACATTCATCCAAGCTTCACCCAAACTTCAGCCTCAAAAGAGCTCCTCCTCCATAAAATTATGGTCAAGGGTCTCACTAGAAAACAGAGCAAGAGGGGGAAGGAAAATGTTAGTCTGTGAGAGAGGTGGAGGGTATATATATCTAAGGAGAGAGAGAAAGGGGTCAAAAGGTGGAAACACTAGCTTGCCATGTGTCAAAACTCAAAAAACCATCTCATCCATGAAAGTTAGAACTTCCATCAGATCATTTGAAAAGAACATCCATAGGTTCATGACTTAGTGAAATAAACAAGAAGCTCTGTCAGAGAACCCATCAGATCATTCATAGGTATCATCAGATTCTAGGGTTTACTTAGCCATTTTGCAAACCCTAATCTTCCATTAGTTTGTATATTTCAAATAGGATATCCATCAGATTAGGGATCTCAAGTGAAGGCCAAAAGACCCTATACTACAAGGAAGTACCACCGGATCCTTCACTTACCAGACGACACCATCAGATTATCATTATACTTAGAAAACCATCACTTAGGTGAGAAAACCTAAGTTCTCAACCCTAGAGGGAAAGAGCAAACAACTTGATGGTCCATCTAGGCATCGATATGTGAAACTATATCAATCATGATATGAACACTTATGAAAAACAACATTCTTGTGTGAAAATTATAGATAAACCCTATATATGGAAAAATTGCATAAAGGTCCACGTAAGAACTAAAATTGCAAAACTCATCAAACAATGTCCAAACTGAACCAAATTTGGAACATAGCTTTATTACATGATATCAAAGCAAAAGTTAGGTTTCATTAAGGTTTCAAGACAAGTTAAGTTAATTAATAATGTATAACCATAACATTAGGTTAGGGGTCTTACAACCATAAACCCCTAAAAAGGATTTTGCCCCCAAAATCCTACGCAAACATAGACGGGTACTTGATTAGGGTCTTACAACCATAAACCCCTAAAAAGGATTTTGCCCCCAAAATCCTACGCAAACAAAGACGGATACTTCCTACGCATCTTGTCGTCTAACTCCCATGTGGCTTCCTCCACCCCAAGGTGATTCCGCAACACCTTCAGTAAGGATATATCCTTCTTCCTCAACTTTTGTAGATGCTTATCTAGGATCAACACAACACCCTCCACACAAAAAGCATACTCATCCAATTCAACCTCCACCGGATGTATCGCCTGTTCTATATTGGGGTAACACTTCCTCAAAATGGAAACATGAAAGACATTGTGCAATTTGTGTAACTCTGGAGGTCATTCGAAATTGTACACCACCTCTGCAACTCGTGTCTAGACATGGTAAGGTCTCATAAACCTAGGAGCCAACTTACTCTTTCTAAAAACCACATCACACCTTTCTAAAGGGAAACCTTGAGATATATGTGGCCTCCAACTTGGAACTCTAACGGTCTATGATGGTTATTGTCATACAAATTATGTCTATCCTGATTTGCCTTCCAACTTTTGTTGGATCATTTTGATTTTCTTTGTAGTCTAGTGTACTAACTCAAGACCCAAAATTTGATACTCAGCTATCTCATACCAACAAAAGGGTGACTGACAATGTCTTTCATATAAAGCCGCATACAGTGTCATGTCTATACTTCTTTGATAGTTGTTGTTGTTGTAGGAAAACTCAAGCAAACTCAAATGGATATCCCAACTTCCAAGAAACTAAAGAACACATGCACTCAAAATATCCTTCAACATCTAAATGGTCCTTTCTAATTGACCATCTGTCTATGGATGAAAATATGTGCTAAACCTTAGTTGTCTTCCCAAAAGTTGTGTGCAGACGTTCCCAAAACCTACTTGTGAAATGAGGACCTCAATCAGGTACTATGATGATTTATATACTGTGAAAACAAACTATCTCATCAACATAGATATATGCCAGCTTCTCTGTTGTATAAGTTGTTTTGACGGAAGGAAGTGAGATGACTTTGTCAACTGGTTTACTATCACCCAAATGGAATCGTGACATTTGGTTGTCCTTATAAGACCAACCATAAATTCCATGGTTATATGATCCCATTTCCATTGTGGTATTGTCAAAGGTTACAATGTCCCCGTAGGCTTCTGATGCTTCACCTTAACTTGCTAACAAACTGGGCACTCAACAACAATCTCTACAACATCAAGGTTCAGACTTGGCCACTAGTACAAATCCTTTAGATTATGATACATCTTGGTACTGTCAGGATGCATTGCATACATCATGGAATGAGCGTCCTTGTAAAGAGGGCCGGATCACCCCCTTACTAAATTCTTGATGAATTGACATCCATTCCAAGCACACTCAAAGTATGTTGGAATCGGTATAAATTTTCCAAATTTATTATAATGGTATGCAAAAGACCAAAGTGTAGTAGTGAAATTAAAAAAATGACTATATTCAATTTTCACAAAAGATTACAAAAGTACATCAAAATCTCCCATAAGGGTTTACATGTATGATACAACATAAGTATCTAAGTAGAGGAAAATCTAAACCATAACAACTTTGTCTCCAAGCTTTAACTCCTTAAGCTAGTCCAAAACTTCATGCCTTATCATACAAGTCCTTCACCTAGGGTTGGAATCATACCCCATCAAGAAAAGAAAACAGATGACATCAACAAAGGTTGGTATGTGCATACTACATAGGAAACTTGAGCTATATATGGAATAAAGGACAAAAAATATAAAAAGCTTCTCATAGAAAGGATAAGAACCACCCAAATGGGTATCAAGAGAAAAGGAATTGAAATCATATGATAAAAAAAGAATACTTTCCATTAATAAAACATAAAGATTGTGGCACACAAGCACATGTAAAGAATTAGGGCAACCCATATCATAACCATGCATGCATGTGAGATAAACATAGCCCTAGAACAATATAAACACAAAGGCGGCCAAGTATCATAAAATTGAAACCTGATAGAACAAAGGAAAACTATCAATCTCCCAAATATATAAAACATGGGCCAAGAATCACACATATTTCCCTGGGTATGAGGTTCCTTTCCATCCCAAAAGAGCAGGAAATATCACATCTGCTCGGTAGGAAATAACACATCTGCCATAAAAACCAATGCAATTACACTACTCTAGTGCTACTAAATCACATAGCATGTTAAATGTAGAGGCAAGTAGAAAGTCTAGTTAGAATATATAAACTAGTCACCACATAAGTGGCCAACATATACATCCACCTCATAAGTGGGCAAAAGACATCACATGTCATCTTTTAGAGTTCCATCATGAACAAAGCATAAGATAAGAGTTCAAAAGAAAATCCATGATCAATATCAAATAAGGTAGTTCACACGAATCATTATTTTCAAAAGAAAAGACATTGTGTATAGGCTAATGTCCAAAGGACAAAGAGAATGAATAAGCATAGGTGAATTGCTCGACAGAGAAGAATAGGGGATACGTCATACCTCAACTTCAGAGTCTAAACAGTCCAAGTCAGTCCTAGATACAAGACTAGGCCTCCAAAGAACCTCTAGGGAAGGTAGACATGTCCAATAAGTAAGGTTCCCAAGCTTAGAGAGAATGGTTTCTCCAACAAAGATCCTATCTCGAGCAAGAAGCACCTTCTCCACTTTAGAGATGAAAAACCCTAACAAAATAACATGGAGATGAGGTGTTTATGGGTTCTAGGTGGGGTTTCACCATGGAAGGCCATGGTTCCGACCTGGAGGAAGGTGAAAGGAAGACTAACAACATGAAAATAGGGAAGGAAAGGAGGATACTTACTAGTTTTTGTCAAAATCACTCAGGAGGGTCTTAAGAAATCCTAAATAGAGAAATTTGGAACCCTAGGAGCCTTCTTCACCAAGGTAGGCACCTTCTTTAACCTTGGGATAGAACCTTCATGGAAAAATATAGTAGGAATGATGCTCTAAACTAGAGGAAATAAAGGAGAGCAATAATTTTTGAATTGGGAGTTGGGAAGGGGTAGATATGGCTTATATAAAGAAAGAGGTCAATTATGAGGTGTCTATGAGACTTTCCATGTGTCATGTATAAGGGTGTCCATGGACATGCAAGCCTTTATGGATAAGGAAGAATTCAATCACGAGGATTCAAGTTAATTTCCATGTGTCCAATGCTAAGGGTGCATATGGACATGCAAACCTTTATGGATAAGGAAGAAGTCAAGCATGAGGTGTCCATGGAGCTTTCCATGTGTCCTTAGCCTAGGGATTTCATGGACATGCAAGAGGACAGCTCATAGAAGCTTCTTGAATATCAAATGTAGGTTTATGGACACTTATAGGCTATCCCAACTGACCTCCAATCAAAGAAATAACCCCATGGTTGATAGGTTCTAAAGATAAGCTCATTTATAAAGAGGGTAATCCCTATAATGTCCTTGGAAAGAAACACCTTCAAACTGAGGTGCACCTTGGTGCTTCACGGTTCAAAACTCCAGAATGGTAAGGGAATATATAAGGATTATAATGCATGTGACAATTCACAAGAAAATCTCCCAATTGGGTAAATTGTAGAAAATTCCAGAATGTCCCTAAAATTGCACAACTTGCACAAACAACATCCAAATTGGACCAAACTTCATACACAAGTTATCTTTGATGTGTTGAGTATTAATTTTCCATTATTTCCATATTTTGATGTTGTATAATCACATTATTCATTACTTATGCCTTTTACTCATTTTCTCTCCCATAAACTTATCCTAATATTTCAAGGTTTTTCAAATTAGATGAAATTTGGCATGTAGGCTAATTTTGATATGTCGATTTTGAATTTGAAGTGTTTTCCACTTTTGAAACTTCTTTTTATGAGATATGTAATATGGCCCGTTAATGGCCCATTATCTAAATTATTCATCCAATTAAGTTTCTTATCTTCATATTACCACAAAAATGAGTTATGTGGCATTTTTTTGTATCCATTATAAACCCAAGATTAATGTTAGAACATTAGGTTTTATTAAGGTGATCTATACATGCATTAGCTCACTGGGGTTATACTAAACATATATTTAGGTCTAACCTTCAACCTTGTTTGGCTAAGTCCAAAATGTCAACTTCCAGGGTAGGGTTTGAGATCTAGTATGTTACAGCAAACCACCCCTTTAAGGGATTTTGTCCTCAAAATCAAAACATCCACATATAAGAAAACAACTTATTCACCACCCCTTAAAGTATTTAACCTACCAAGCCAACTAATATAGAGTTAAAAGGGTAGTCTAACTAAACCATATACAAGATTCATCATGCTTCACTACGCACTCTGATTGCTTACTAAACACCAAAATTCAAAGTCTATGTTATCATGGATAGGCTATCCAAACATATGGTTCTAGGGAGCATAAGGGAACTATATTGGGTATCCATCCTCAAATAAGTCATTACTCTTGGGAGGACTAGTTCAACATATTAGGGTCCCTAAAGATAAATCATATATATGTCTAAGGATACTATTGCCTAAAAGCATGCAATTTTGAACAATTCATATCAGCTCAAGTCAGGTTGGTATCATATGGATTCAGGAGTCCTCGTAAACCAAGCTAGTGGTGCGGAGGAAAATCTTGCCAGCCCCCGAACCCTGATCCTTTCTAGAAACCTTTGCTTTCAACTTCATGTCCTAGTAGCTGCCTAAAGGCCAAGCTAAACAACCTCAAGTTAATATGGTTACTTATGCATCTTTTACTTGTAAGTATTTTAAGGATCTATTCATCATTATTCTAATGTGAAACTATATGATCCTAAATCAACCCTTCATCATCTATTGATCAACACTAGGGCAACCATGTCACTTAAAGGAAAGTCAAGGATTCTAACTAGGGAGATAAAATTGAAATAGTCAGATTGTGACTACTATGGGCTCTGATACCATGTTGTAAGGAGGCGGGATCACCCCCTTACTAAAATTTTGAAGAATTGGCATCCATTCCAAACACACACAAAGGTATGTTGGAATAGGTATAAATTTTCCAAATTTATTATAATGGTATGCAAAAGACCAAAGTGTAGCAGCAAAATTAAAAAAATGACTGTTTTCAATTTTCACAAAAGATTACAAAAGTACATCAAAATCTCCCATAAATTTTTACATGTATGATACAACATAAGGATCTAAGTAAAGGGAAATCTAAACCATAACAACTTTGTCTCCAAGCTTTACCTACGTAAGCTAGTCCAAAACTTCATGCCTTATCATCCAAGTCCTTCACCTAGGGTTGGAAGCATACCCCAACAAGAAGACAAAATAGATGACATTAGTAAAGGCTCGTATGTGCATACTAAATAGGAAAATTGAGCTATAAATGGAATAAAGGACAACAAATATAAAAGGCTTCCCATAGAAAGGATAAGAACACCCAAATGGGTATCAAGAGAAAAGGAATTGAAATCATATGATAATAAAAGAATACTTGTCATTAATAAAACATAAAGATTGTGTCACACAAGCACATGTAAAGAATTAGGGCACACACACACACCATATCATAAACATGCATGCATGTGAGATAAACATAGCCCTAGAACAATATAAACACAAAGGCGGCCAAGTCTCATAAACTTGAAACCTAATAAAGAAAGCAATACTACCAATCTCCCAAATATATAAAACATGGGCCAAAATCACACATCTTACCCTGGGTATGAGGTTCCTTTCCATCCTAAAAGAGCAGGAAATATCACATCTGCTCGGCAGGAAATAACACATCTGCCATAAAAACCAACGCAATTACACTACTCTAGTGCTATTGAATCACATAGAAAGTTAAATGTAGAGGCAAGTAGAAAGTATAGTCAGAATATATAAACTAGTCACCACATAACTGACCAACATATACATCCACCTCATAAGTGGGCAAAAGGCATGACATGTCATCTTTTACAGTTCCATCATGAACAAAGCATAAGATAAGAGTTCAAAAGAATATCCATGATCACATGATCAATATCAAATAAGGTAATTCACATTAACCATATTTTCAAAAGAAAAGACATTGTGTATAGGCTAATGTCCATAGGACAAAGAGAATGAATACGCATAGGTGAATTGCTCAACATAGAAGAATAGGGGATACATCATACCTCATCTTCAGAGTCTAAATCGTCCAAGTTAGTCCTAGATCCAAGTCTTGGCCTCCAAAAAACCTCTAGGGAAGGTGGACAGGTCCAATAAGTAAGGTTCCCAATCTTAGAGAGGTTGGTTTCTCCAACAAAGCTCCTATCACGAGCAAGAAGCACCTTCTCCACTTTAAAGGTGAAAACCCCTTACAAAAGAACATGGAAATGAGGTGTTTATGGGTTCTAGGTGGGGTTTCACCATGGAAGGCCATGGTTTCGACCTGGAGGAAGGTGGAAGGAAGACTAACAACATGAAAATAGGTAAGGAAAGGAGGATACTTACTATTTTTGGTCAAAATCACCAAGGAGGATCTTAAGAAATCCTAAATAGAGAAATTTAGAACCCTAGGAGCCTTCTTCACCAAGGTAGGCACCTCCTTTTACCTTGGGACAGCACCTTCATGAAACAATAGAGTGGAAATGATGATCTAAGATATAGTAAATAAAGGAGAGCAAGAGTTTTCGAATTGGGAGTTGGGAATGGGTAGATATGGCTTATATAAAGAAAGAGGTCAAGTATGATGTGTCTATGAGACTTTCCATGTGTCATGTATAAGGGTGTCCATGGACATGCAAGCCTTTAAGGATAAGTAAGAATTCAAGCACAAGGTGTCAAGTTACTTTCCATGTGTCCAATGCTAAGGGCACATATGGACATGCAACCCTTTATGGATAAGGAAGAAGTCAAGCATGAGGTGTCCATGGACCTTTCCATGTGTCCTTAGCCTAGGGATTTCAGGCCATGCAAGAGGACATCTCATAAAGGCTTCTTGAATATAAAATGTCAGTTTATGGAAACTTATAGTCTATCCCAACCTAACTTCAATAAAAGAAATAACCCCACTGGTTGATAGGTTCTAAAGATAAGCTCATTTATAAAGAGTGTAATCCCTAAAATGCCCTTGGAAAGAAATACCTTCAAACTAAGGTGCAACTAGGTGCCCCATGGTTCAAAAACTTTATAATGGTAAGAGAATATATAATAATTATAATGCATTAGACAATTTGCAAAGAAAACCTCCCAGTTGGGTAAATTGCAGAAAAGTCCAAAATGTACCTAAAATTGCATAACTTGCACAAACAACATCTAAATTGGACCAAACTTCATACACAAGTTATATTTGATGTTTTGAATATGAATTTTCCATTATTTCCATATTTTGAATTTTTTTAATCACATTATTCATTACTTATGCCTTTTACTCATTTTCTCTCTCCTAAATTTATCCTAATATTTCAAGGTTTTCCAAATTAGATGAAATTTGACGTAGTCTAATTTTGATATGTAGATTTTGAATTTGAAGTTTTTCCAGTTTTGAGACTTCTTTTTATGAGAAATGTCAGATGGACCATTAAAGGCCCATTATCTAAATTATTCATCCAATTAAGTTTCTTATCTTCATATTACCACCAAAATGAGTTATGTGGCATATTTTTATGTATCCATTATAAACCTTAGATTAATGTTAGAGAATTAGCTTATATTAAGGTGATATATGCATGCATTAGCTCATTGGTGTTATACTAAACATCTATTTAGGTCTAACCTTCAACCTTGTTTGGCTAAGTCCAAAATGTCAACTTCCAAGGTAGGGTCCGAGATCTAGTATGTTACAGCACACCACCCCTTAAAGGGATTTCATCCTCAAAATCAAAACATCCATACATAAGATAACAACGTATTCACCACCCCTTAAAGGATTTAACCTACCAAGCCAACTAATCTAGAGGTAAAAGGGTAGTCTAACTAAACCATATACAAGATCCATCATGCTTCACTGCGCACTCTGATTTCTTACTAAAGACCAAACTTCATAGTCTACGTTATCATGGATAGACTATCCAAACATGTGGTTCTAGGGAACATAAGGGAACTATATTGGGTATCCATCCTCAAATAAGTCATTACTCCTGGGAGACTAGTTCAACATATTAGGGTCCCTAAAGATAAATCATATAGATGTTTTAGGCTACTATTGCCTAAAAGCATGCTATTTTGAACAATTCATATCAGCTCAGGCCAGGCCGATATCATATGGATTTGGGAGTCCTCATAAAACAAGATAGTGGTGCGGAGGAAAATCTTGCTAGCCCCCGAAGCCTGATCCTTTCTAGACACCTTTGCTTTCAACTTCATGTCCTAGTAGCTACCTAAAGGCCAAGCTAAACAACCTCAATTTACTATGGTTACTTATGCATCTTTTACTTGTAAGTATTTTAAGGATCTATTCATCATTATTCTAATGTGAAACTATATGATCCTAAATCAACCCTTCATCATCTATTGATAAACTCTAGGGCAAACATGTCACTTAAAGGGAAGGATGGGATTCTAACTAGGAAGACAAAATTGAAATAGACAGATTCTGACTACTATGGACTCTGATACCATGTTGTAAGGAGGCGGATTCACCCCCTTACTAAATATTTTGAAG
Source organism: Alisma plantago-aquatica (assembly GCA_963693085.1). Taxonomy (NCBI): domain Eukaryota; kingdom Viridiplantae; phylum Streptophyta; class Magnoliopsida; order Alismatales; family Alismataceae; genus Alisma; species Alisma plantago-aquatica. The sequence goes on along the minus strand of OY856415.1, from coordinate 319,821,568 downwards.
AATTGACATCCATTCCAAACATACTCAAAGGTGTGTTGGAATAGGTATAAATTTTTATAATTTATGATAATGGTATGCAAAAGATCAAAGTGTAGTAGTGAAATTAAAAAAATGACTATATTCAATTTTCACAAAAGATTACAAAAGCACATCAAAATCTCCCGCAAGGGTTTACATGTATGATACAACATAAGGATCTAAGTAGAGGGAAATCTAAACCATAACAACTTTGTCTCCAAGCTTTAACTCCTTAAGCTAGTCCAAAACTTCATGCCTTATCATCCAAGTCCTTCACCTAGGGTTGGAAGCATACCCAACAAGAAGAGAAAATAGATGACATCAGAAAAGGTTGGTATGTGCATACTAAATAGAAAAATTGAGCTATATATGGAATAAAGGACAACAAATATAAAAGGCTTCCCATAGAAAGGATAAGAACCACCCAAATGGGTATCAAGAGAAAAGGAATAGAATTCATATGATAACAAAAGAATACTTGCCATTAAGAAAACATAAAAATTGTGCCACCCAAGCACATGTAAAGAATTAGGGTAAACATAGCCCTAGAACAATAGAAATACAAAGGCGGCCAAGTCTCATAAACTTGAAACCTGATAGAGAAAGGAATATTACCAATCTCCCAAATATATAAATCATGAGACAAGAATCACACATCTTGCCCTGGGTATGAGGTTCATTTCCATCCCAAAATAGTAGGAAATATCACATCTTCTTGACATCAAATAACACATATTCCATAAAAACCAATGCAATTACACTACTCTATTGCTACTAAATCACATAGCATGTTAAATGTACAGGCAGGTAGAAAGTATAGTCGAAATATATAAACTAGTCACACATAAGTGACCAACATATACATTTGCCTCATAAGTGGGAAAAAGACATCAGATGTCATCTTTTAGATTTCCATCATGAACAAAGCATAAGTTAAGAGTTCAAAAGAATATTTATGATCACATGATCAATATCAAATAAGGTAGTTCACATGAACCATGATTTTTAAAAGAAAAGACATTGTGACATTGTGTATAGGCTAATGTCCATAGGACAAAGAGAATGAATAAGCATAGGTGAATTTCTCAACATAGAAGAATAGGGGATGCATCATACCTCAACTCCAGAGTCTAAACAGTCCAAGTCAGTCCTAAATCCCAGCCTAGGCCTCCAAACAACCTCTAGGGAAGGTGGACATGTCCAATAAGTAAGGTTCCCAAGCTTAGAGAGGTTGGTTTCTCCAACACAGCTCCTATGTCAAGCAAGAAGCACCTTCTCCACTTTAGAGGTAAAAATCTCTAACAAAAGAACATGGAGATGAGGTGTTAATGGGTTCTAGGTGGGGTTTCACCATGGAAGGCCATGGTTTCGACCTGGAGGAAGGTGGAAGGAAGACTAACAACATGAAAATAGGGAAGGAAAGGAGGATACTTACTAGTTTTGGTCAAAATCACCAAGGAGGAGTTTAAGAATCCTAAATAGAGAAATTTGGAACCCTAGGAGCCTTCTTTACCAAGGTAGGCACCCCCTTTTACCTTGGGATAGCACCTTCATGGAAAAATAGAGTAGGAATGATGCTCTAAGCTAGAGGAAATAAAGGAGAGTAAGTGTTTTTGAATTGGGAGTTGGGAATGGGTAGATATGGCTTATATAAAGAAAGAGATCAAGTATGAGGTGTCTATGATACTTTTCATGTGTCATGTATAAGGGTGTCCATGGACATGCAAGCCTTTATGGATAAGGAAGAAGTCAAGCAGGAGGTGTCAAGTTACTTTCCATGTGTCCAACGCTAAGGGTACCTATGGACATACAAACCTTTATGGATAAGGAAGAAGTCAAGCATGAGGTATCCATGGAGCTTTACATGTGTCCTTAGCCTAGGGATTTCATGTCCATACAAGAGGACAACTCATAGAGGCTTCTTGAATATCAAATTTCAGTTTATGGACACTTATAGGCTATCCCAACTGACCTCCAATCAAAGAAAAAATCCCATTTTTTACACATGCACCCCACAATTACCACTAATCATGAGATGTGGTCATAAGTTTGAGGATTATACTTAATACAAAGTTCACTCCCTTACTTATTTTCCTTTATTTCATTTCAAACTCTTTGTTTTCTTGCATCCAATCACATAAACAAACTCTACAATATAAGTAAACTTTTATTACTCTAATATGATCTCATCATTAATGATACACATCCATACATTCATTTTGTTTCTCACACTTCCATGTACATACACACTTGGTTAACCTCTCATTCATCTTATTATGCCCTGAACCCACATTAGGTGTACCACAACATGTGAAAGAATCATTGCAAGCTACGATCTCACTATATAAGGCTTAGAAGCATGCCTGGGTTCCTAAGCCTATCTCTTGAGTAAGACCCCGTCTGTAATGGGACTCAGGACGTCTGCCTCTCGGCGGCCAATGGGAGCAGTCGAATATTTCAGACTCCACCTATCAACTTGGGTACTCAGGTGGTGAGTCAAATCCCTCAGGCTTATTGTGTATCAGTGGACCTACTGACCACTAATCACTCAACATGTAACACAGGTACCACTGGCATCCCCGGTTGGTGTTGGGTACCACACAACTATAAGGAGTCTTCCCTACTGGTCAAGACCCACGCACCCTACTGGTGCACTCTAACTTACCTCGATCTGGACTACCTCCAGTCGGGAAACTATTTCCTCATCACAGTGCAGGCCTCATCCTGTGAGGATTCTACAGTGTTCAAGGCATCTACATGTCTAATTCACTTTTTAAATTCACAATTCAATCATCGCATCAACATAGCTTTGTTCATCTTTATAAACCATTCATTTCATAACCATCTTATAACATTTACCACAACTGAATTGTTAAGCATCACCACATCTCAAATTGAGAAATTTTGATATCACAACACTTGTTTCACTGAACATCCTATCATTAGGGTTACATTTACCTCATTCACTTAACACATAACTCACATAAGGATTGAATACATCATAACATCATTCAATAAGAATTTCTCTCAGCAGTTCACATATAATTGAATATATATATATATATATATATATATATATATATATATATAGAGAGAGAGAGAGAGAGAGAGAGAGAGAGAAATGATCCTATGCGAGACGCAACCATGTGAGCATGCGAGACATTCACTTCCATAGTTCCGTTGTGTGATATCCCGCAATTGTCTGTCATATACCTGCACATGAAAGGACAGCCGCAATTATTAAGATACTCACAGTGCACTTCTGCCTCCTGTCTTGCCGTTTCACATCCCATTTCTCAGCTATATTAAATAATGTCAGACCAGTAAAATATTCTTTACCGCTAGTCTGGACGAAAAAAATATTCTCTTACCCTCCTCGCATCCTTTGTTTCCCAATATTCCCATGTACTCCGTCTTGCACCTCTGTTCGTTCATAGCTCCGCGTGCTTTGTCTCAGGTTTTTCTTCTTGCCAAGTGTAAAATTAAGCTGACTAGCTTGCTTGCCGTGATGATCTGAAGATAGAAGAGTGAGGATCGGAGAACGTGTGGGGCCTAGTCGACCATTATTGTGAGGATCACTGCAAAGCAGGTATTCAGCTTGCCGTGATGATCTGAAGATAGCACAATGAGGATCGGAGAACGTGTGGGGCCTAGTCGACCATTATTGTGAGGATCACTGCAAAGCAGGTATTCAGCAACTTTCCGTTGTCCATTTTCGCTTGAATCTAATTCCTACACGTGCAGTGGCAGCAAGAGGTGCCTATATTGGTTGTTTAATCTTCCTCCCCACGTTTTATTTCAATCTAGACTCCATTCTTATCTACTTAGATAAAGACAAAATATTTCTTTGCATAGATAATGGTAAAACGTAGAATTTATTGCAATGTTCCTGAGTAGTTGTGTTTTTCAGTCAACATGTATGTCTTCAAGCAGTCCACATTAATAGTCCATCCTTCAGTAGTGTAAATGATTTTTCAATACATTACAACCATTGTAAACGTGGCTGACCTCTGACGTGCATTGCTTGCATAGCTAATTAGCTATGGGAGTCTCGTCCATTATTGCATTAGCAATATCTAATACATAGGCATCACGTTCCTTTTTTCTTGGAGTATTTAGCTTCTATGTATATAATGTTCAGTTTTATATAGCTATATATTAACTTGGATGCTACCTTACTTATGTTCTGTTTATACACGCCTATTCCATGTTTTTTTCAGATCTAATTGGACTTCAAGGTAAAACCAAAACTAAGACAAAAATATGATTGGATGTCCAACCAAGTCGTAGTTCATAGGGACAATTGACCATGTTTATTATGTGGAAGTTGTCCAATGGTATATGTTTTCAATTGTTGATAGGTATGGACTTAAATGTCGCTGCTTCAACTGATAATGACGTGAATCAGAATTTTCAGAGCCCAACAAACCTCAACAACCATGATCCAGAGGAACCTAGTAACAATGACACCTTAATTACCAATACAGAGGAGAGAATGGAAGGAAATAATGTAATATGTTGCAAAATTCTTATTGAAAAAAACTTCATTTTCAAAATATATGATGATATATTGTTAACTCAAAAGCATTGTTGTTACACAGGATTCATTTAATGATCCGCAATGTGAACTGAACTTGAAGCCCATATTAGGCATGACTTTTGAAACATTGTCTAAGGGAGAAGCATTTTATAAGGAATATGCACATGCTATTGGTTTTAGTGTTCGTAAATCTTTAGAAACTAAAGATCGACAAACTTATGAAATAGTATGGAAATATTATGTTTGCTCAAAGGAAGGATTTAAAATAGAAAAAGAAGTTGTATCACCAAGTTCCTAACTTGACAAAAGAAAAATATTGCAAAATTCAAAAGAGAAGGAGTGTGACTAGGGAGGGTTGTCCTGCAATGATAGCTTTCAAGAAAAATAGTGAAGAAAATTGGGAGATTGCTAAGTTTATTGAAAGGCATAGTCATAATTTTGCATCACCTAGGAAAAAACAATTTCTTAGGTCTGCAAGGAATGTAACTTCAACTCATAAGTCTTTATATCATGCATTTTCTCAAGCAAATGTGGGAACATCGAAGATCATTCAAGTGTTGAAGGCTCAAGTAGGGGGTTATGAAAATATTGGGTGACAAGAGAGAGATCTAAGGAATTATGAAAAGGAATTAAAGGCATCAATTAAAGACTCAAATGCTCATTTTTTTGTAGAAAATTTGAAGAGGAGAAAGGAATTATATCCATCATTCTATTATGCTTATGAGTTGGATGGTGACAATAAACTCAAACATATCTTTTGGGCAGATGGAATATGTAGAAAAAATTATTCTCTATTTGGTAAAATTGTTGTTTTTGACACAACATATGAGACTAATAAATATTGCATGATTTTTGCTCCTTTCACGGGAGTAAATCATCATCGACAATCAATTACTTTTGGTTCAGGTCTACTACAAAATGAGAAAGTTGAATCATTTTTGTGGTTGTTTACACACTTTCTTGAAGCAATGGGTGGTAACAAAATGAACGTGATCATCACAGACCAAGATCCCTCTATGATCATTGCCATTCCTATTGTATTTGAGGGCACCCGACATAGATTTTGCATGTGGCACATCTTGAAGAAATTATCTGAGAAAGTTGGAGCTGTTTTGAACAAGAATGAAATATTTATGTCGAAGTTCAAGCAATGTGTTTGGGGTTCTGAAACTCCTGATGAGTTTGAAAATAAATGGAATGATGTCATTGTTGAGTATGAGTTAGAGAAAAATAGTTGGTTATCTGACATGTTTGAATTGCGTAGGATGTGGATTCTAGCATTCTTCAAAGATGTATTTTTAGCTAGATTGAGAACAACACAACGTTCTGAAAGTATGAATGCATTCTTCAGCAATTTTGTTAGTAAAAGATTGAGTTTGGTTGAATTTTGGATACGTTATGAGAGTGAAATAGACCAACAAAGACAAAAGGAATTAGAAGCCAGCTATAAGACTCTTCATTCTAAGCCACAAATGAAAATGCACCATGAGTTTGAGAAACAAATGATCAAAGTATATACTCATGAAAATTTTTATATTTTCCAAGATGAGTTGTTTTATTCGTGTGTACATTGGATTACACATGAAATTAAGAGTGAAGGAAAAATGTCTACATTTATGGTTAGAGATTCAAGTCATGGTACACAAAAGTCATTCGAGAGAACGGTAGTTCTTGATACTTCCACCAATATTGCAACATGCTCTTGTCAAATGTTTACCTCCGAAGGGATACCATGTAGACATATTCTTACCGTGTTGCGATGGTCATCTACAAGTGAACTACCTTGCCACTATATAATGAATAGATGGACAAAAGGAGCAACAAGAAGATCTGTATTTCATACTTGTGATACCGAATTGAACAATTCAACTGATGTAGTGAGTGGAACTAGCCTTATATCATTATGGGATAAATTTTCTCGATGTTTGCAGTTGGCTGGAAAATCTGATGAGGGCTTCTTACTTGCAATGGAAATAGTTTCAACACACGTAAAGTATGGAGTGTGTTTGCACTTGAAATGTAACTGACTACCCGTAATTTTCATACTGCAGATGCAAATTTTCATCCAAGTGTTTCAAGACAGAAAGAAATATGTTTCAACAATATGATTGTGACTTTTCCTGCTTAAAATGGATGCGGTATTCCAGAATGGTATTATGAACTGTGTTGCTGCTGACGGTGTTGGAATTTTTGTTGAATCTCATCAGATTTGAAACTGTTTCCATTGCAAGTAAGAAGCCCTCATCAGATTTTCCAGCCAACTGCAAACATCGAGAAAATTTATCCCATAATGATATAAGGCTAGTTCCACTCACTACATCAGTTGAATTGTTCAATTCGGTATCACAAGTATGAAATACAGATCTGCTTGTTGCTCCTTTTGTCCATCTATTCATTATATAGTGGCAAGGTAGTTCACTTGTAGATGACCATCGCAACACGGTAAGAATATGTCTACATGGTATCCCTTCGGAGGTAAACATTTGACAAGAGCATGTTGCAATATTGGTGGAAGTATCAAGAACTACCGTTCTCTCGAGTGACTTTTGTCTACCATGACTTGAATCTCTAACCATAAATGTAGACATTTTTCCTTCACTCTTAATTTCATGTGTAATGCAATGTACACATGAATAAAACAACTCATCTTGGAAAATATAAAAATTTTCATGAGTATATACTTTGATCATTTATTTCTCAAACTCATGGTGCATTTTCATTTGTGGCTTAGAATGAAGAGTCTTATAGCTGGCTTCTAATTCCTTTTGTCTTTGTTGGTCTATTGCACTCTCATAACGTATCCAAAATTCAACCAAACTCAATCTTTTACTAACAAAATTGCTGAAGAATGCATTCATACTTTCAGAACGTTGTGTTTTTCTCAATCCAGCTAAAAATACATCTTTGAAGAATGCTGGAATCCACATCCTACGCAATTCAAACATGTCAGATAACCAACTATTTTGCTCTAACTCATACTCAACAATGACATCATTCCATTTATTTTCAAACTCATCAGGAGTTTCAGAACCCCAAACACATTGCTTGAACTTCGACATAAATATTTCATTCTTGTTCAAAACAACTCCAACTTTCTCAGATAATTTCTTCAAGATGTGCCACATGCAAAATCTATGTCGGGTGCCCCCAAATACAATAGGAATGGCAATGATCATAGAGGGATCTTGGTCTGTGATGATCACGTTCATTTTGTTACCACCCATTGCTTCAAGAAAGTGTGTAAACAACCACAAAAATGATTCAACTTTCTCATTTTGTAGTAGACCTGAACCAAAAGTAATTGATTGTCGATGATGATTTACTCCCGTGAAAGGAGCAAAAATCATGCAATATTTATTAGTCTCATATGTTGTGTCAAAAACAACAATGTCACCAAATAGAGAATAATTTTTTCTACATATTCCATCTGCCTAAAAGATATGTTTGAGTTTATTGTCACCATCCAACTCATAAGCATAATAGAATGATGGATATAATTCCTTTCTCCTCTTCAAATTTTCTACAAAAAAATGAGCATCTGAGTCTTTAATTGATGCCTTTAATTCCTTTTCATAATTCCTTAGATCTCTCTCTTGTCACCCAATATTTTCATAACCCCCTACTTGAGCCTTCAACACTTGAATGATCTTAGATGTTCCCACATTTGCTTGAGAAAATGCATGATATAAAGACTTATGAGTTGAAGTTACATTCCTTGCAGACCTAAGAAATTGTTTTTTCCTAGGTGATGCAAAATTATGACTATGTCTTTCAATAAACTTAGCAATCTCCCAATTTTCTTCACTATTTTTCTTGAAAGCTATCATTGCAGGACAACCCTCCCTAGTCACACTCCTTCTCTTTTGAATTTTGCAATATTTTTCTTTTGTCAAGTTAGGAACTAATGGTGATACAACTTCTTTTTGTATTTTAAATCCTTCCTTTGAGCAAACATAATATTTCCATACTATTTCAGAAGTTTGTCAATCTTTAGTTTCTGAAGATTTACGAACACTAAAACCAATAGCATGTGCATATTCCTTATAAAATGCTTCTCCCTTAGACAATGTTTCAAAAGTCATGCCTAATATGGGCTTCAAGTTCAGTTCACATTGCGGATCATTAAATGAATCCTGTGTAACAACAATGCTTTTGAGTTAACAATATATCATCATATATTTTGAAAATGAAGTTTTTTTCAATAAGAATTTTGCAACATATTACATTATTTCCTTCCATTCTCTCCTCTGTATTGGTAATTAAGGTGTCATTGTTACTAGGTTCCTCTGGATCATGGTTGTTGAGGTTTGTTGGGCTCTGAGAATTCTGATTCACGTCATTATCAGTTGAAGCAGCGACATTTAAGTCCATACCTATCAACAATTGAAAACATATACCATTGGACAACTTCCACATAATAAACATGGTCAATTGTCCCTATGAACTACGACTTGGTTGGACATCCAATCATATTTTTGTCTTAGTTTTGGTTTTACCTTGATGTCCAATTAGATCTGAAAAAAACATGGAATAGGCGTGTATAAACAGAACATAAGTAAGGTAGCATCCAAGTTAATATATAGCTATATAAAACTGAACATTGTATACATAGAAGCTAAATACTCCAAGAAAAAAGGAACGTGATGCCTATGTATTAGATATTGCTAATGCAATAATGGAAGAGAACTCCCATAGCTAATTAGCTATGCAAGCAATGCACGTCATAGGTCAGCCACGTTTACAATGGTTGTAATGTATTGAAAAATCATTTACACTACTGAAGGATGGACTATTAATGTGGACTGCTTGAAGACATACATGTTGACTGAAAAACACAACTACCCAGGAACATTGCAATAAATTCTACGTTTTACCATTATCTATGCAAAGAAATATTTTGTCTTTATCTAAGTAGATAAGAATGGAGTCTAGTTTGAAATAAAACGTGGGGAGGAAGATTAAACAACCAATATAGGCACCTCTTGCTGCCACTGCACGTGTAGGAATTAGATTCAAGCGAAAATGGACAACGGAAAGTTGCTGAATACCTGCTTTGCAGTGATCCTCACAATAATGGTCGACTAGGCCCCACACGTTCTCCGATCCTCACTGTGCTATCTTCAGATCATCACGGCAAGCTGAATACCTGCTTTGCAGTGATCCTCACAATAATGGTCGACTAGGCCCCACACGTTCTCCGATCCTCACTCTGCTATCTTCAGATCATCACGGCAAGCAAGCTAGTCAGCTTAATTTTACAATTGGCAAGAAGAAAAACCTGAGACAAAGCACGCGGAGCTATGAACGAACAGAGGTGCAAGACGGAGTACATGGGAAGATTGGGAAACAAAGGATGCGAGGAGGGTAAGAGAATATTTTTTTCGTCCAGACTAGCGGTGTGAGTTGGAGGACATTGGAAGAATATTTTACTGGTCTGTCATTATTTAATATAGCTGAGAAATGGGATGTGAAACGGCAAGACAGGAGGCAGAAGTGCACTGTGAGTATCTTAATAATTGCGGCTGTCCTTTCATGTGCAGGTATATGACAGACAATTGCGGGATATCACACAACGGAACTATGGAAGTGAATGTCTCGCATGCTCGCATGGTTGCGTCTCGCATAGGATCATTTCTCTCTCTCTTTCTCTCTCTCTCTCTCTCTCTCTCTATATATATATATATATATATATATATATATATATATATATATATATGAAACCCTATAATGAACTGAACTAGGGTTTCCATGCCATTTATTAAAGCATCACACATCAAGAATAACATTGAATCAATATGTCTATTTGCAAACCTCCGACTTTCCATTCATTTATGGTTTCACCCTCCTTACTGGTATATCAAGCAAACATTAATATCAACAAATGAAATCCAAGATCATATTTGGCATATATGTAATACGCATACAAATAAAACAATCATTCGTAACCAATGAGATTCAACTAGGCAAACTTCTTCATTCAATTATACAACAATTTCAGTCATAGCCGAAAATCTAAGATTTCAGTTTAATCTTATAATCTCTACAATTAGTTTAAGTATTATCATTTACATGGATTGTACCCATTTCTAATAAGATTTCATCATCTGAAATTCATCACAACAGATAAATATCCATTTCATATAACTTGCAAAAGCTAGATCAAAAAGGCAACTTAGTGTTTGTACTCACATATCAAGCAATTGAAGATTTTTGATGATTTAACTCACTTTCATGCAATCTACTATTTAAAGGAAGTACCCACTCACCCTAAGGTGTGAAAATACCTTAAAAATACAGCCCATCTCTGAAAATCTAAAATCCATATCAAATCCTTGCAAATCAGTGGTTTTCTTCATCCTTTCAACCCTAAAGGAGGTATGTTATAGGTAGAAGATGAAAATCGTAGGTTAACCCAAACCTCAAATTCACTAGATTAGGGATTCTGAGCAAGGGGAAACATAGAGGAGGAAGAATCAATGGTTAAAACTACTTACCAAGTCAAATCTATAGCAACCCTTTTGGATTTCCGCCGTTCTTCACATTCTTCCCCAAAAATTGCCCCAAAAATCACCTTCCAGGTCACCCTATCTTAGAGAAAGGTGTCTGGGATGATAGAGGATCGAATCACAGTTCCAGTGCAGTTCGTTTCGTTGAAAAATGGATAAATATAGCTCGAGATACGATCATTTTATGATTGGCTGTCCTGGGCGACGGCGGTCACGGTCGCGGTGTCGACACAGCGTCGATCGCGGTGTCAATGCAGCGTCGGTTGTGGTGTCGGTCGTGGTACTCAGTACATGTATACTAAAAAGGGCATAACTCTCTCATTTTAACTCTGATTTGGTTCATTATTTTTTTATTGGATTCATAATTAAATTGTATACAATCCTACCATATCATTTTGATGATACCATCAAATAAAAAATCATTTATTAGTTATTTCCTCCAATGTCATTAACTCTCTTCTTGCATACATGTATGGGTTAATGCTATATTAACTCCAACTCAGATCTTTATAGTATGCTTAAGTCATGATTATTAGTTTCCCAAACAAATATTTAATGTTACCAAATTTAAGACAAAGCACAACATAGAATATAACGAACAAAATTATGCAAAGCAAAAAGATTATCTTAAAACACTAGGATTACCAGTAAAGCTAGGAACGGGTTGTAGCAATTCTCCCCCTCTAATAAAAATTTCGTCTCGAAATTTCTAAAAGAGGAAAATATACTAGTTAAACATATCTGATTCTACTTTCCAAGTAACTTCTTCTATACATGATTCCACCAAAAAACCTTTACTAGAGGTATCTCTCTCCTTTTAAGCTTTTGAATACTACGGTCTCGAATTTTATTTTCAACATTGAGTCATTTTTTCCTCTTCAAATCACAACTTTTAAAAGATATAAAATGTGTGAAACATAATTTCTCATATCATCATCACATGGTACTATTAACTTGACATTCATGAGACCACACTAGTCATCATACTATCACAAGATATAAATACTTTTCACAATATCACAGGGTATCAACCCTTATCAACACAAGAGGATTACACCTCATCCAGGGCTCAACCATGCCCAAAGGTCATTAAGATCATCATACTATTTCCTGCAACATCATCATTATCTTTCCATGCCTTATAACAAGGCTCAACAACATCACTTACATATAGTACACCAAATTAGCATGATATTGCATTAATGAGCTAGGAGATATTCATAAACAATCATATCAAAGTTATATTAACATTAAGAACATTCCTTTGTTACATCAACATGCAAGGAATCTAAGTATGATTAACCCTCATCATATTCATAATGCACGTTTAGCATAGAAAAAGTATCAACCATGTGTCTATGATAACCACCAATTAACATATTAAGGTTATGATCATATTAAGGAGGTCATTTCACCATCATGCTATCATATAAGAAGGTTAAACATGGATACTCATCTTTATCTATTTGCATTAGAGTTAAGTTCAACAAGATAAAGTATATTAATGTTACTAATCAGCACTTATACCCAAACCCTTACTCATGTCATCCCTATTGGATCATGGATGCATAAGGTGAAGCATCACCATCACATTCCATACAATTTTCAAGTATGAACCCACACATAAATCAAGGTGTTACCATCGGGTTATAGCATACTAAGGTTTCAACAACAATAACATAGTACTCCCTGATTGTATTAGTCATTCAAGGACTATTCATACCCAATTACCATCACTTAGTTATATTAAAGCTAGGTATAACAAGTTATACCTCATTAGGGTTACATATTAATACAATATGGTTATCATCCCTTCTATTCATATGAGTGAATAGGTAAGACTACCTTATTCAGGGTAACCCTCCATTTGTTCCATCATCATTCAACCCATATCACCATGCCACAATTGTACAATACTAAGATGGATTACCAGTATGAATGACTACAACTATCAGACACCTTTAATTAACATATTGCTTGCACAAGTACACTGAAATGATACGTAGAACCAATTTACATCCCTCATTATACCTTCAACAAATTACACTTCTAAAAACAAATTTTACGTATTACTGGAAGCCATTGTTTTATCTTATCTCCTCATTCATTACTACTTACTTCTTGTTACTTATCCTTCTCATTTTGATCATATAGAATAAACATCCCTAAAACTAAAACATACAAGGTAAGAATAGATTATTCATCATTCTTGATATCACTGTAAGAAATTATGTTAGATTACACTTTGCACATCTTGCACTTCTCCTTTTGTTCAAATTGCACCTATTATATTTCAAATCTACTTCTTATCCTTTGCTCTGAATCATTTCCATATTGTTTACCTACCTTTCGAATTATCTACCTTTAAACCTTGGATTACTATCGGTGCTAGTTTACTTCTCATAGTGCAAATCTCAAGATCTTGTTATATAGAGATGCTAGTATTCAAGGTCAAATCACTAGTGACATCCCTTGAACTACTACAACTCTAAACATTCTAGGGTTTTGTCCTTATCAGTAGCATGATGTTATTGTGATGTGACTTTGCTCCCTTAATTTGAAATTCAAACTTTGGATCTCACAAGTTTTACTAAAGTCTTCCTTATCTTATCAATTGAATTTCCTTTCTCTTACTTGGCCATTCAGATAGATTACATTCTCAGTTTACCCTACTAGGGTTTCATCATTATATTGTGTGTCATTTTTACATTCACTAGATGTCTCTACAATGGTGGTTATGCAATAATATATGGTTCATTTTATTATACTTCATTCCCACATTTCTCTCATTAAGTAATATATGAAAGAGAAGATGATTCTGAGACTTTGAATTCTTATCTTCAAACATTCCCTTAATACATTTCTCATATTTAGGTCTAATTAGTTATTGACAAGGATACTTGACTAATTATCACTTGCTTGAATCTCCTAACCTCTTTCTTTTATAATCTATATTGCTCCATAATGTTTCAAACCCTTCCTTACGTTCCATAATCCTCTTACCATATACTCACTACTACAGAAATAGCATTCAGTGTCGCTTTTCTGGGCGTCGGTTATTAAGGAACACGGACGCCTTATATTAAAGGCGTCGGTTATTTAGAAGAACCGACGTCTATATTCAAAGACCAGCCAAACACGGGTACCGCTTTGTATACAGCGTCGGTTGTTTATACAAAACCGACGCATAATGTCATCCAATTTTCGAGCGAAAAAAATAATGTCACTTTCGGCGTCGAGTCTGTAGTTAAAACACCGACGCTTATGTGCGATGGAAATTTGCGCGAAAAGTGTCCTTTTCCGCGTCGGTCGTCCTTTAATCACCGACGCTGAATGTGGTTCCCGCCAAACATTTTCACGAAAATATCGTCCAAATGGACGTCGGGTGTTGCGAACGACCGACAGTAAAGATGTTTAGGCGTCGGTTGTTGTAAAAAACCGACGCTATTGGGGAACTTCATAACCTTCGATCGCCCGACTCTTCCCCTTTCTTATGCTTCGTTGCTACCCTATTTCCCTATTGCGGCGATTTCTCCGGCGATTTCTCTGCTGCTGGTACTAGTTTTTCTCCGGCACTTCTCTCCGGCGCTTCTCTCTGGTGCCCCATCTCCGACGTCCCCTCTCCGGCGCCCCTCTCCGACGCGTTTCTTCTCTGGCACCTCTGCTGCCCGCCCTGCTGCTCCAACCGCCTGTGCCACCGCCACGCCTGACAACCGGTGCCACCGCAACGCCTGGTGCCCACCTGCCTGCCACGCCTGAGAACCGGCGCCGCCGTACCCCCTTCTCCTTCTCCTCCGCCTGGCCGCTGCCTGCCTGCCGCCGCCTGGCCGCCTGCCTGCCTGCTGCGGCTGACGCTCCTGCTCGTCGGAGTCACTGCCGCTGGTTCTGGAGCTCGTCGGCCGCCACCCACGTACTCAACCAGCTCGACCTCACCCTACTCTTCTTGCCCAGGTACCTGCAGACCTACCCAGGCGCGAAATTGGTTCTTTATGTGCTGACCTAATCTGCTTGCCTAATCTGCTTGCACGAAATTGGCTCCCTACTCTGCTTGCTTAATGTGCCTAATCTGCTTTAAGTGGTCCTAATATCATAACATGATAGTTTTATTATATGATTTGTGGCACTTTAGGGTGTATATACATGCAAATTATATAAGTGATAGATGTTGGATGTTTGTCAAGGTTTCTTGAAGATTGAATAAGTGATAGATGTTGGATGTTTATTTATTTCATCTATCCATTTTGCCTATAGTTTATAACATTGCATTGTGAATTATTGCATGTTTGAAACTATGAAATTCTTGATTTATTAGATGATATTCAAGAAAACCCTAGTTTGATGAGCATGTTGTTAATCATGTTAATTATGATTCTTCTATATATTCTGATGTCATTATATAATTATGTGATCCCAACATATTAAATTGAATTAGAATGATTTCATGAATTATAGGGTTTATATAAGAATGACAACACATGTATTTGTTGGCCTAGAAACCCGTCCAAGATTTACTCAGTAGGAGTAAATCTTGGATAGTCCCCAGTTTGGGACTGTTCTTGAACACCTAATCTCACTTAGGATGTAAGTGTATAATGTGTATTGGGTTTTTGAGAAAATTTCGGTAGCATTTCCCCGTTTGTTCTCTAAGTACATATGTACTTAGAGAACAACGGGGAAATGCTGCCGAAATTTTCTTGAAAACCAAATACACATTATACACTTACATCCTAAATGAGATTAGGTGTTCAAGGATGGGATAGGTGGTACACATTTATTATATATAAGATTGACATCAAATGTGTTTGTTGGCCTAGAAACCCGTCCAAGATTGACTAATATATACTTGTTTCCTAATATATACTTGTTTAAAAGGTTAACTGATGTTATACAACTTTTTCTGAAAATATATAACATCGTTATATGTACTTACACTTTGTTAATACTAATATTGTGCAGTCTCTGTCTTCCCATAACAATGACTATGAATTGGGCCTCTATGTCAATGTTAACGTTCCCTATTGAAGAACAATTGGACATCATCCTAGATGATCGTTCCTTAAACCAATTGGTCATACCCAAACATTGGCGTTTTCTAAAAGGAAGACACTACATGCCTGGTAAAGTGACCCTAACTTTTGGAAATTATTCACATGTAATCGAGGTTGAGTATGATTTGGCGGGAAATCTTGTATCAAAATCTGGTTGGCGTGATTGGATTGGAGAGATGCATGTGGTCCATTGGAATAGGCTTTTTCTCCGTCCAGTTGGCGATAATTCCATCAAAGTTTGGATAACCAACAGCAACTGCGAGACCCCCGATCATCTTCTGCGGTATGAGAGCACGGCGTCGCATATCAGCTCAGACAAATCTAAATCTGAGGCCCCTATCAGTTCAGATTCGTCTAAATACAGTGAGGAGGTTCGTGACACAGCTTCATCATCAAAAAGAAGTTACTGATGCATGCGGGACCATGTT
Organism: Alisma plantago-aquatica; assembly: GCA_963693085.1. Lineage (NCBI taxonomy): Eukaryota > Viridiplantae > Streptophyta > Magnoliopsida > Alismatales > Alismataceae > Alisma > Alisma plantago-aquatica. The sequence goes on along the minus strand of OY856415.1, from coordinate 319,805,028 downwards.
GGTGTAGTATTTAGTTGTCTATCTATCTAGACTTGTCTGTAGTAATAGTTTTTTTAATTATGCGCATGTTTAGGGGTACACCAACCCCTTTGTTTAGTTATTGTTATAACTAAAGTGTGTGTTCCCATGAATGGAACTGTAAGTTGCTACATGAATGCTTATAACTGAAGTGTGTGTTCCCATGAATGTTCCCATTTACATGATTACACTACTATTTTCTCATATTGTCTTGCCTCAAAAAAAAATTCTTTTATTATTTAGTCTATTTTAATACGACATACTTGCTTATATCTTTCTTAATGATGAACTGTAATACGACATACTTGCTTATATACTTGTTTCCTAATATATACTTGCTTTCCTAATATATACTTGCTTTCTCTGATCATAGAATGGATAGATCATGGATGTCCATTCGTAATCGTTGCACCCCAGAGTTTATATCTGGTCTTGATCAGTTTATTAGATTTGCCGAGGAACATAGGAAAAAACCTACAGATAGGTTCTACTGTCCATGTAGGCATTGCGGTAACAACTTGAAACTCAACACTGGTGAGGAAATCAAAAGTCATGTCATGTGCAACGGGATTGTACAAGGCTATACAGAATGGCACTGGCATGGAGAGATTTCAAAATCGAATCCAGTAGATGTCAATAGCAGTGCTTGGGTGGAAGAAGAAATTGCCTCCGATGACGTAAATGTGAACGAACCAGTTCCAGCAGACATTGTTGATGCGATGCTGGATAGTTGTAGGGTAGAGCACACCGATCCACCTCCTATCTTTACAAACATTGTGCATGATGCTGAGATACCGTTATACACAGGCTGTGCTAAGTTTACGAAGCTTAGCGCTGTGCTGAGATTGTATAAGTTGAAAGCTAACAATAGATGGAGCGACAAAAGCTTCACTGAATTGTTGACTTTGTTGAAAGAAATTCTTCCTGAAGGAAACGAGCTGCCAATCTCAACATACCAGGTAAAGAAAATGTTGTGCCCAATGGGAATGGAGGCCAAAAAGATACACGCATGCCCGAATGATTGTGTATTATTTCAAAAGGACTATGTAGATTTGAAAGATTGTCCAAAATGTGGTGCGTCACGATATAAATTGACGACTTCGGGGGAGTCCAAAACTGGTTCTCCTGCCAAGGTGTTGTGGTATCTACCTATAACATCACGGTTTCAACGCTTGTTTGCAAATCCGAAAGATGCGAAGAATTTGAGGTGGCATGCAGATGTTAAGAAAAATAATGATGGGATCCTACGACATGCGTCTGATTCCCCACAGTGGAAGAAGATTGATGTATTGTTCCCTGAATTTGGTGAAGAAGTCAGGAATCTAAGACTTGGGCTTTGTACAGACGGGATGAATCCGTACGGGACATTGAGCAGCCAACATAGCACTAGGCCAGTCATGCTTGTTATATACAATCTTCCTCCCTGGCTGTGTATGAAAAATAAGTACGTTATGTTGTCATTGTTGATATCGGGCCCTAAACAACCCGGAAATGATATCGATGTTTATCTTGAACCTTTGATTGATGACTTAAAGAAACATTGGGCTGAAGGTGTGATGACCTATGATGCTTCAGCAAGAGAGACATTTCGTTTGCATGCTATGTTGTTTTGCACTATTAATGACTTTCCGGCATATGGGAATTTGTCTGGATATAGTGTCAAAGGAGCTAAAGTGTGTCCTATATGTGAAGAAAACACTGATTCAATAAGACTAAAATATGGCGGCAAGACTGTATATCTTGGTCATCGAAGGTTTCTTTCAAAATTCCATCCGTATCGTAGGAAGCGCAAAGCATTCAATGGATGGAATGATGAACGGAGTGCACCTAAACCTATACCAGGGGATGTTGTTTATGAAAGAGTAAAAGACATTGCCAATGAATTTGGTAAGAAATCACAATGTAGTATGGCCACACGGAGTGACAATTCTTCATTCAAAAAGAAGTCAATATTTTGGGATCTTCCTTATTGGAGTTCTTTGTTAGTCAGGCATTGTATCGATGTAATGCACGTTGAGAAAAATGTCTGTGATAGCATCATTGGTACTCTATTAAATATACCAGGTAAGACTAAAGATGGGATAAAATCCAGACTGGACCTACGTGAAATGGGAATAAGGTCAGAATTAACAGAATTACGTGAAATGGGTAATAAAAGAACATACTTACCTCCCGCTTGTTACACGTTGTCTAGAAAGGAGAAGAAAACTTTTTGTGAATGCTTGGTAAATGTTAAGGTGCCACATGGTTACTCATCCAACATCCGTAGATTGGTATCAATGAAAGATCTGAAGTTGATAGGTCTTAAATCTCATGATTGTCACACTCTAATGCAAAAAATATTGCCCGTGGCAATTCGATCTATATTGCCGAAGCATGTAAGGTTTGCAATTACCAGACTTTGTTTCTTTTTCAACAGTCTATGCAGCAAAGTTATTGACCCTGATACTCTCGATAATTTGCAAAGAGAAGTGGTTGTTACCCTATGTCAGCTTGAGATGTATTTCCCTCCTTCGTTCTTTGATATCATGGTACATCTTGTTGTCCACTTGACTAGGGAAGTGAAAATCTTGGGACCGGTTTTCTTGCATTGGATGTATCCCTTTGAACGATACATGAGCGTTTTTAAAGGTGATGTTCGAAACCGTTATCATCCTGAAGGGAGTATTATTGAAGGTTATGTGGCGAGAGAGGTTATGGATTTCTGCAATGACTTTCTCAGTGGTAATGACACTCCTGATAATGACAAGAATATTGAGGAGGGCAAAGGAATTTTGGGATCACGGGTGAAAGTAATCAGCCGTGAGCAGTTGGAACAAGCTCACTTGTATATTTTACATAATATGGACGAAGTGAGTGTTTATATCGAGGAACATACCAATTTCATAAAGAGACAACATCCTCGAGCAAGTTCAATGTGGCTTGCTAGAGAGCATAATAAGACTTTTACTAAGTGGTTTGAAGATAAAGTCTTACATCAACTATCTCAAACACCAAATGATATTATAGAAACTATCAAATGTCTCGCCTTTAAACCAAAACCGAATATTATGTCTTATGAAGGGTTTGACATTAATGGATTCACATATTACACAAAGCGCCAAGATGATAAGAGTGTCGTACAAAATAGTGGGGTCACTCTTCAAGCATCAACTATGTACTTTGCAAGTGCAAAGGATAAGAGTCCACGTGAAGCTAAAATGTCATATTACGGTGTCATTGAAGACATTTGGGAGTTTGACTACACAGATTTCAATATTCCGCTCTTTAAATGAAATTGGGTTGATAACACCAAAGGAGTTATAGTGGATGAATTGGGTTTCACTTTGGTGAACTTTGAAATGATTGGCGAGAAGGCTGAACCATTCATATTGGCATCACAGGCAAAACAAATATTCTATATCGATGATCCTGCAAATGATAAATGGTCGGTTGTTCTTCATGGTAAAAGACAGTTCATTGAAGATCCTATAGATGAAGAAGAGTACTATGATAAGTATGATGACTCCAGTCCATTCTCAGTTGGGTTGCCAACTCCACAAAATATTGAAGCTAATGATGACTTATATGTGCGCGGAGATCACAATGAAGGATTGTTAATTGATAAAAGATCACAATTTTAGAGACATGTATGTTTATACAAATGGTAAATGTTTTCCTTTTTCTAATTTATACAAATGCTAAATGTTTTCCTTTTTCTAGTTGATACAAATGCTAAATGTTTGCCTTTTTTATGACATTTTCAGATGGCTGACCATGATGAGAATGATGTTCATGATGAGCATGAAGTCCATGATGAGCATGTTGTCCATGACGAGCATGGCGAGGATACCAATGTAAGTTCCAAAAACATATCCTGTATTTCTATAAAATTCATTATCTTCTAGTTATGTCATATATCCTATATTTCTATATTGGCCTAATTCAGTGTGTTTATTTTTGTCAAATTTTAGGTTGATGATGCACATGTACCCACTGAAGCACTGGAGCAACTTGATGCGCGGAGAGGACATTCCAACTCGAGATATCGTCTACCGTTTCCTCCTCCTCCGTAGTAATATCCTCATCTCTAAACGTTTCTCATAGGATTCTGAACCCCTCCCTTCCCTCTACTACATCGAAGCCATGCCGCAGTTGAACCCTTTCGCCGAGCCCTACCCGGCCAAGCAGGCGTCGCCTGAAGCACCACCGTCGTCGTCGTCTCCACCTCCATCGCAACTTGCTGTGGTAGTCCTGACAGTTTATCACCCCACATGCCTTTCTCCTTAGTTCCTGCCGCTAGACGACCACACAATGGATCCAAGAGGATTGCAGGTGTTCGCCAAAGACTATAGGCTGAGTTATCTCAGCCTATAGTCTTTGGCAAACGCCTGCATATCCTCTTGGATCCATTGTGTGGTTGTCTAGCGGTAGGAACTGGGGAGGAAGGCATGTGGGGTCATAAACTTAGATATAATTGGGATGTTGATAGTGATGATGAATGATACTTTGTAAATGAATGTTTCTGAATGTTAAAACATGTATTTGAATGATTCTATATGTGTGAACGTGACAATTGAATTGATGTCTGAATGTATCTACTTGTGTGAATCTTTTTATGTTAATTTTGTAGGTTTGTGGCCTGTTTGTAGGCTGATATCAATGGATGTCGTAAACCTGCAGTTCAGAAAACTGAACTGCAGGTTCTCATCCTGCTGACCAGCCACAGCAGGCCTGCAAACAGATTTATAAAAAAAAAATAGATATAGGCGTCGGTTATTTACCGATAACCGTCAGCACAGACTTACAACGTCGGTTTTTTGTTGAACACCGACGCCAAAAGTGTTCGCGCTACAGGAAATGGGAGTCATCAAGGACACTTTTCTGCGTCGGTTGTTTAGTATATAACCGACGCAGAAAGCGTCCTAGATGACGCTGTTTTCTGTGGCGCGAACCCTTTTGGCGTCGGTGTTTTATAATAAACCGACGCCTTTATGTTAAATAGGCGTCGGTTTTTTAACCGACGCTGAAGTGTCCAACCTTTTAGCGGCGCCCACATAGGCGTCGTTCAGAAACCGACGCCAAAGGGGGTTAAACAACCGACACTAAAAGGCACTTCTGTAGTAGTGACTGCTCTTCTACTTATTATCTTTAACTTCTAATTATTCACTTATGATCATGTTTCTTATTCATGTGTATGATCAGGTATACCATGTTGCACATATTTGTTTTTATCCTTCTACTAATGTGAAGTTGAAATTCTAAATCAATAATCTCTCTACTAGTTTCACCTCATGTTTAATACATTACATATCCTTCATTTTAAATCAAATGGCTCATGCATGGGTCAAACTTAGTTTCTCTTTCAATCAAGTTTTTCCTTCCTGAATATAGTCTACCTTTGTATGACTTATTCATTTGTTAAGCTACCCTTTTGTTCTTCTTTTAGAAACTAGTTTGTCATTCTATAGAGACTTGGAATCCAAAGGTAGTAAGGATCAATGTATTAAACTTCATAATAAAGGTATACATTCCATGCTCTCAATTATATCATAACCCTCATTTCTTAATCAAGCTCATCATTTCTAACATTTTTCTTTGTTTCAACTAAGTTTGTTATCCTAGTCTTATGATTTACATGTTCATCTAATTTTGTCTACTTTAACTCTTTTGAATACTCTTCACTTCTATGTACTTATCATATACTTAACTCTTTTCTTAAGTATAACAACAATTATTGTGGCTCTGGCGATCATTTGCTAGGGTTCTCTTGTCTCTGACCCTTTGGCTTGGGGGAGGGGGTCGTGCCATCGGTGAGTGTCGCCTTTCTCCCCTCGGGCCTCGTTGTGCTCGAGTGGCCGCCAGGTGTTTCTTCCTTCACAGAGTGTTGCGTTGTTGGGATCATGTCTTGAGGCTTCTATCTGAGCGACCGGTTGTTGGGCTTGGCACAGGTTGTTGTGTGAATGTGGCTTAGGCATCAACCTGGGCGATCTCACTTGCAAAGACAGTGATCTGACAACGGTTGGTCCATCTTGATGTTCTTCTCGTGTGGCGGATTTTTCTTGTCCTTTCCTTTTCCTGTTATTGCTTTGTTGGTCGCCTGGGATCCCAATAAAGAACCTTCCGACCTCAGCGGTGCTAGGGGCGGCGTTGGTTGGGGACGACAAGGAGGAGACGAAGGACTTTGGCAGGTGTGGGGTTGGGCGGAGGGTCGTTGTTTTTAAGTTTTCTTGTGTCGTTCTTCTGGTTAGGTCAGTTCTGTTAGGTTGTTTTGTTAGTGGCAGGTGTCTTTGGCTTTTGAGTCTCTGCCTGTAGGAGTTTCCTAGTTGTTTTTCCGTGGAGGTCGTTTGTTGGTCGTGTCGTGCCTTGGGTTCCTTCTTGGGTGGACGGTGAGCTCGGGCGCTCCTTGGTGCTACAGGTAGAGGAGGAGTAAGCTAGGTTTGGGCTTCGTGTGTGTCTTCTGCCCCCTGTTCGCAGTGGTGGTCGGGAGTTGTGGTGGAGTTCCCGGCACCCTCTACTCCTCGCCTTTGTATCCGCATGAGCCATCCTTCCTATGTATATGCATCGTTGGGGTTTGGCCTCCTTCTTGGGTCTCTTGGTTGGTGCAACCTTTGTGCTCATCGTTGGTAGTTGTGTTTCTCGTCCTGTTTTGTGGGACGTTGTGTTGTCAGGTATGTGTTGTTGCTTTGTGGTCGAGCTCTTTGTCTGGTGATCTTTTGTTGTCTTCAGGATGGTATTCTCTGTCAGTGTCTTTCCAAACTCCTCTCGAGATGTACTCTTAGGCTCTTGTAGATTGATGAATTCCATCCCAGATAGCTATTTTAGACAGCCACTACAAGAGGTGGACGGTGCAGAAGCGTACCTATCACATCCCAATCTGAGCCTTGTGCTATGTCTTTCAGCAAAAGGAGTTGCTGCTTGGTTACTTGATGAGAGATGTCTATCTTGTAGATGTCGTATGGTTTTCTTTTAATGTTATTGATCTATTTTAAAAAAAAAACTCTTTTCTTATATTTTCCCTTTTACTTTGGAGTACATAAAAGCATTGTACTCTATTATATGATCCATTCCTCATGATTAATTCTTACTATCTTGGCCTTACATACTTTTCTCATATCTTTTCCATCTATCATATTTAGAGTTCATATAATACTAATCTTAAACTTAATCTGAACCTTATGTCGTGTTCCTTTATTCCCAATTAAGGGTTTCTCATATGAGGCCCCAAAGTTGGATCTCAGATATCAATTCCAACTAATTCTTAGCTATTCTAATCTTTCTCATATGTTTCAACATCTTAGTGTATGTACATTCTCACTATGATGTTGGCCTAATTTATCCAGAGTCTACTCTTATTATATAGTATAAGGAGTCATTAGATCCCAGTAACGCACCCTACCAGTCAGACCAGGCCGAACATGTAGTCCTAAAGCCAAGAGCTACTCCAGATTAATCAACTCCTATTAATCTCAAACATGTGGAAAGAATATCCACTTAGTGAATACTCATTTAAACATAATTGCTGGTCTACTTGATACAAAAAATATAAACAATAAATGAATCACTTCATGATACACAACAATATAAAATAACCATATATATTCTACAAACTGATAATCTAAATTCATACATATAAGAGCATTTCTAGTGATCTCCAATCAAAGAAGCAATATAAAGTAAGAGTTGTATCACATTCTATGTTTAATATCTTACTCCTTCATTCTTTGTCAGTCTGCTAACCCTAAGATTTCTAGGGTTTCTCTCTAACTCATCCTTCCTCTGCATACCTGGCCAGGGCATCCAAAGAAGAATAGACAGAGTATCTTGATACTGGTCAACCTAAGTATTCAGATACCAGACCAGGGTATCTAAATACTCAAACCTCCCAGAGCTATAGACACATCACTCCTATCTGCCACACTTAACTATAACTTTCTAACCTAATGGTCCCTGATGACTCAACCTAAGCTCTGATAACAAAGATTTTACACCCGCATCCCATGATTACCACTAATTATGAGATGTGGTCATAATTTTGAGGATTATACTTAATACAAAGTTCACTCCCTTACTTTTTTTCCTTTATTTCATTTCAAACTCTTTGTTTTCTCACATCCAATCACATAAACAAACTTTACAAGAGAAATAAACTTTTATTACTCTAATATGATCTCAAAATTAATGATACACATCCACACATTCATTTTGTTTCTCACACTTCCATGTACATATGACATGTCAATCAGATACATTCTCTCTTATCAAGGAAACAAAGATACAAAACATCATTTACAACTCTCTCACATCTATACAAGGACCTAGAGTGACAGGGACCGACTGAACTTAATTGATCTCATACTTAACTCTTATGGTAGATCTACTCTGATGCATTGACCTTCTTCAATTCCATGAGTTATCCCTAAAAATTGTGAGTAGAGGGGTGAGCCTACTCGCTCAGTAAATGAGTACTTCAAAGAAATAGTCTAAAGCACTATTATAATTACAGATATATTGTTGAGAAACTGATATCAATTATAACAGTAGTAAGCTTTAAAGATATGAATCATTCACAAATGTAAATATGTCAAGATACTCTGGATATCGACAATAGTGAATCAATATACGAATGTTGTTGATTAATCTCAAAGAGAACTAATAACTTAGAAACAAACAAAGGATAATTCAATAAATGCACACACTCGGTTAACCTCTCATTCATCTTATTATGCCCAGAACCCACATGAGGTGTACCACAACATGTGAAAGAATCACATCAAGCTACGATCTCACTGTACTAGGCTTAGAAGCATGCCAGGGTTCCTAAGCCTATCTCTTGAGTAAGACCGCATCTACAGTGGGCCTCAGCACGTCTGCCTCTTGGTAGCTAATGGGAGCAGTCGGATATCTTAGACTCCACCTCTCAACCTAGGTACTCATGCTGTGAGTCAAAGCCCTAAGGCTTATTGTGTATCAGTGGACCTACTGACCACTGATCACTCAACATGTAACACAGGTACCATCGGCATCCCCGGTTGGTGTTGGGTACCACACAACTGTAAGGACTCTTCCCTGCTGGTTAAGACCCCCGCACCCTACTAGTGCACTCTGGCTTACCTCGATCTGGACTACCTCCCGTCAGGAAACTGTTTCCTCCTTACAGCACAGGTCTCATCCTGAGAGGATTCTACAGTGTTCAGGGCATCTACATGTCTAATTCACTCTTTAAATTCACAATTCAATCATCGCATCAACATATCTTTGTTCAGCTTTGTAAATGTTTATTTCATAATCATCTTACAACATTTACCACAACTAAACTGTTAAGCATCACCACATCTCAAACTGAGAAATATTGATATCACAATACTTGTTTCATTGAACACCCTATCATTATGGTTTCATTTACCTCATTCACTTATCACATAACTCATATAAGGAATGAATACATCATAACATCATTGAATAAAAATTTCTCTCAACAGTTAACATATAATCGAATATATATATATATATATATATATGAAATCCTATAATGAACTGAATTGGGGTTTCCATGCCATTTATTAAAACATCATACATCAAGAATAACATTGAATCAAGACGTTTATTTGCAAACCTCCAACTTTCCATTCATTTAGGGTTTCACCCTCCTTACTAATATATCAAGCAAACATTAATATCAGAGAATGAAATCCAAGATCTTATCTGACATATATGTAATACGCATACAAATAAAACAATCATTTGTAACCAAGGAGATTCAACTGGGCAAACTTCTTTATTCAATTATAAAACAATTTCAGTCATAGCCAAAAATCTTAGATTTTAGTTTACTCTTATAATCTCTACAATGACTTTAATGATTATCATTTAGATGGATTGTACCCATTTCTAATAAGATTTCATCATCTGAAATTCATCAAAATAGATAAATAATCCATTTCATATAACTTGCAAAAGATAGATCAAAAAGTAAAATTAGTGTTTGTACTAGCATATAAAGAAATTGAAGATTTTTGATGATTTAACTCATTTTCATGTAATCTACTATTTAAAGGAAGTACCCACTCACCCTAAGGTGTGAAAACACCTTAAAAACGTAGCCCATCTCTGGAAATCTCGAATCCATATCAAAATCCTAGAAAATCAGCAATTTTCTTCTTCCTTTCAACCCTAAAGGAGGTCTACTGTAGGTAGAAGATGAAAACCGGAGGTTAACCCAAATCTCAAATTCCTTGGATTAGGGATTCTGAGTAAGGGGAAATGAAGAGGAGGAAGAATTGACAGTTAAAACTACTTACCAAGTCAAATCTATAGAAACCCTTTTGGATTTCCTCCATTCTTCACATTCTTCCCCAAAAATTGCCCCAGAATTTGCCTTCCAGGTCACCTTCTCTTAGAGCAAGGTGTCTGGGATAATATATGATCGAATCGCAGCTCCAACGCACTTCGTTTCGTTGAAAATTGAATAAGTATATCTCGAGATATGATCATTTTACAATTGGCTATCCTGGGCGGCGTTGGTCGTGGTTGCGGTGTCGATGCAGCGTCGGTCGTGGTTGCGGTTGCGGTGTTGACACAGCGTCGGTCGCGGTAGCGGTGTCGTTCGCGGTACTCAATACATGTTTACTATAAAGGGCATAGCTCTCTCATTTTAACTCTGATTTGGTTCATTCTTTTTTTATTGGATTCATAATTAAATTCTCTACAACCCTAAAAATATCATTTTGATAATATTCTCAAATAAAAAATTATTTATTAATTATTTTCTCCAATGTCATTAACTCTATTCTTGCATACATGTATGGGTTAATGCTACATTAACTCCAAGTCGGATCTTTATAGTATGCTTAAGTCATGATTATGAGTTTTCCAAACAAGTATTTAAGGTTACCAAAGTTAAGACAAAGCACAACATAGAATATTACTAACAAAAGTATGCAAAACTTTAATATTATCTTAAAACTCTAGGATTACCAGCAAAGCTAGGAACGAGTTGTAACACCATTGGTTGATAGGTTCTAAAGATAAGCTCATTTATAAAGAGAGTAATCCCTAAAATACCCTTGCAAAGAAACACCTTCAAATCAAGGTGCAACTAGGTGCCCCATGGTTCAAAAACTCGAGAATGGTAAGGGAATATATAAGGATTATACTGCATGTGACAAATTGCAAAGAAAACCTCCCAATTGGGTAAATTGTAGAAAAGTCTAGAATGTACCTAAAATTGCATAACTTGCACAAACAACATCCAAATTGGACCAATATTAATACACAAGTTATATTTGATGTGTTGAATATGAATTTTCCATTATTTTCATATTTTGAATTTGTATAATCACATTATTCATTACTTATGCCTTTTACTCATTTTCTCTCTCCTAAACTTATCCTAATATTTCAAGGTTTTCAAAATTAGATGTACATGGTTCTTGCTGATCATAACTTCAGTACAATATTTATTGCAATGGATGAAGGGAGATCTATCTATAACAACATGAAGAACTTCACCAAGTTCTGCTCTTATTAATCATTTTATGCTTTCTTACCTTACTAAAATTCTTTCAACTTATTATGTATAGACTATAGTTTTATGAGAACACCGGACGAGATTGAGTTTGATTATAATCTTTTGCTTTTACATAATTGTCAAGATTGTCAGCTTTGCCCCCTTTCTATAATCTGCTTAGTTGTGTGCTTAGCTAAATGTCTAAAGCTTTGCTGTGTGGCAAACTCTATCCAGCTGACATAATGTGAATGGTACATTTGAAATTATCACCCCTGTCGAACTTATTAGGAGTGGTGAGAAGGTGGGTTCTTGTGAGGCATCCCTTCTTGCAAAGCTCAACATTAGGCCCTTCTCATATGGACTGGTTGTGATGTCAGTTTATGACAGTGGATCTGTATTCAGTCCTGAGGTCCTTGACCTTATTGAAGATGACCTTATTTATAAATTTGGCAATGGTGCTATCTTCCCTGATACTATCGTATTGCATGCTAGTGTTGTAAGTTTTTTTGTCTTACATTTGCATGAAAGTGCTCAACTTTTTTGTCACTTCATGGCAGGATCCTAGCAAGTTTGCAGTTGTTGTTGTCCCTGCTGCTGCTTCAGGCTATGCAGTTGCACCTGCGGCTTCTGCTGCCAAGGTGGAAGAGAAGAAGGAAGAACCTACTAAGGAATATGATGACTTTATGGCTGAATTATCATATTCTATAACTGCAGTTGAGAAGAAGGATGAACCTTCATTGCAGTGTAGCTTGTCTAATCCTGCAGAAGCTCACAACTACTTGGAATGCTAGAATGGAGCTGTATGTTTTTGTAAGAAAATGAGTTTGTATTCCTTTGGGGGGTTTCCAAGTGCAAATTGAGTTGATATCCAGTTAGTGATCATGTCTAGAATATGTACCATATATAGTCATATGTGATGGTGTTGTATTGAATATAAGGGGCAATGTAAAATGTCCTCCCCATGCAATTGTCATTTGATTATAAATAAAAAAGTTCAATAGTTCTAGAAAAATGTGTTCGGCATCAATTGGCATTCAATTAGAATAACTTGATCATGAACTACAAATTGACTGACTAAAATCCATAAAAACTGTTGGGTTTTAGGGGAGGCAGAGAAGGCAGCGGAAACAAAAAAATTTCTCCACCCCAAACCCAGAACAAGGAAACGTGTCAACGTCTATATAATAAGAAAGGATGGATTGTGGAATCATACCTTATCCCGAGGATTGCTCGGCAAAAATACCTCGCGCCTTGCGCGGTCTTCACCTCCGGTCTTGGACGGTGTCTGTGCAGCTCCTGGTCGCACCGGGACTCACGACTCCTCCTCTCACCGAGACTTTCGAGGTTGACAATTGTCCTCCTAAGCGGCAGAAACCTCCCGCCTCTGAAGTAGTCCACACTGACCACCTGGAACTCCAATCTCCTTGTCCCACAAGGAATTGCAAGGAGTCGTACCCTCCTATTGATGTACTAGTCACCAACACACTCTCCTGCCTCCAGTTGCAACTGCAATTGTCTTTCCCTTGCTGCACCTCCCTTTGCGGGTAGCACTTGCTCGAGCTCTCTCGGTTACGAAAACCAGAGAGAACAACAACTTTGCAGAGCAACTGGTTGCATTGAGTTGTTATCTGAGAAGCCCCCAATACCCCTATATATATAGGAGGGTCATGGGACAGAGTTCTCCATCCCGGGCAATATGGGACTAAAGCAGGAGTAGAAGGGTTCGAGATTTTCCACAAAAAACAACCAACTCGCAACCTAAACCGATCGTTTCACAACTGAAACAGTCGGTTGGGGACCTGAACCGGTCAGTTGACACCTCAACCGATCGGTTGGGACCCATGAACTGGTCGGTTCACTTCTGAACCGGTCGGTTCGTGGTCCTGATCAGTTCCCGATTGACTTTCCTTCTTTTGTTTCTAATTGGTATCGAATACCAATCCTATTTCCCAATCAAATTGGGCTAGTGAAATGAAAGGAAAATTCTCACCAATCCTACTTTCTCAACTTGCTCGGTTGCATCAGTTGAACCGATCGTTTCAACACTTGAAGCAATCGGTCCACCCTGATCTTGAGCCGATCGGCTCAACACTTGAGCCGACTGGTTCACCAAGCTCAGCCGATCAGTTCATCACATGAGCTGATCGGTTGGGAGTGCAGATTGTGCAGAATCAGTCAATTGCGATTTCAATCAATCCGATACTCCAATCAATGTGTCCAACACCTTGAACAATATGACATTGAGCTATCAATTGATTGAGTGTTTAATTGAACTACTAAACTCCTTTAGTAATCAATCTAAACATTGTTTGTGGACAAAACTCCTCTTCCAGGTTAAATCCTATGTGTGTGACCCTGCAGGTCCATTTCACGTTGGCAGTGAAAGTCCATAACACTTATGACTTCACAAGCAAAGAGTGGTGCATATCACACATCAGTGCTACCCAAGTGAAAGTAGAAAGTTGGAGAACAACTTTCAATCCTACAGTCTGTGAATGGTGTTACAGTGAATGTATAATTCCTTTGTCACTGATATCCCGAATGAACTCGAGGCATGGAACAATCATCCTGTCAACGTTCATTCACTTTCTTAATCTCAGAGTAGATTGGAAGAGATATGTATGACATCAATATCACATATTGATTCACACATGCGTGCACATGCCTATCTCAATCCTACTCATCAAGTGGCCTTAGATATCAAACTCCCTTAGGAGGGACAAATCCCATATCTATCACTCACCCCTCAAAAGCCCCATGTGTCAAAGCCACCCAATCATCACCTTTATAACAACCCATGTTTCAGGACTACGTTTGATGATGTCAAAGTGTACCCAACGACATGTGTTGAGTGTAGTGATTTCAGGTCAAAGAATCACAATCACCACCATCACTGTAAGTACTGACTGTGACTACCATATCATGGTTCCATGTGTCAAACTCACGGTGGGTCTGTCCGGTACACTTGTTCTCTAAAAGTACCTATGTGTTTGGTTTGATATCTCTATATCATGACTAATGAGATTCTGTCATCAACCAACACCACAATCTAGTCTTGTATGTCATTGCTGTCTATCTACCTTCCACAATGACATCCGACTAGGGACATAACAAGAATGTACAATCTCTTAGCATCCGTATGATCTCATCGTTCAGGTCCTGAACCTGAAGGCATACGTCATTGAGTACTGTCATTCTCTAGACATTCAATCTGTTCTATCACTATCTCATATGACTGAACCAGAAAGAATTGGAAGCTTGCCTTTGATGTTTATCAAATCAATCTTAATGTATCCCACCAATCATCCCATGATTGGCTCTTAGGGCATACATACCAATAGACTCCCACTTGCACTGTGAGCCAATCACCCTTGAATCATATTCATAGTGATCTTCAAACATGTCCCACATGTTACTGTGCTCTTTTGCCAACATAGTGAGTTATGGCAACACCTTGCCAAAGTCAGTATAAATTGCATGTCTCACATCTCTTCACTGTACGTCATACATATGAGATGGAGTTGCCGTAATATGCGATCTAGTATCCCTTTGCTAACCTTTAGCCACATTGCATGATCAAGGATTCCATACTTGTCATCAATGAGCGGAATATCTATAAGTTCATCACATGAACTTCCAGATCCATATAGTATATACTGTTGTTCTATAAAACATGGATACTCGACATTTCCTTTTAAACGGTTTTATTGGAACGTTTCCAATTATCAATTATCTTTCACTTTTATATATCCTATGTATATTTTGCGATTAATTTTCTGTCCTTTCGGAAGTTCGCATCAATGTAACTCTTTACACTGAACTCTTCCTTATTTCCATAGAACTAGTACTTCCCAAGTACTTATCAAGTTCTCATGGTATTCCAGTAACCCTTACTGGAAGTAGACAGACATCCACTCGTCAAGTCTCACATACGAGTTATCAGGATGAGGACATCATATTGCCATGTCCTACATACAAGATGATGAATGCATTTTGTTTTTGCCATGTCGATACATGCAAGATTATGGGATGATTACATACATGATAGATCCATATCTATTCATAGTGTTCCCATTCTTCATAAGAATTGGACACTTGGCCTTGGGATACTAACTCCATGTAACATGGACAAGTTTTCTCCCACTGAATCTGTGCATACTGAACCCTTCAGTACAAATTGCCAATGTATGCTTTTTCCTTACAGGTCAAGAGGTTTTCGAGAACTATCTCTATAGATCTCTATTCCTATCACATAGGAAGCATATCTATATTCCTTAAAGATAATTTCCACTTTTGGATTTCCATTCTAGAACATTTCCATTTCACATCAACATGTGGAATGTGAACACGCTCCCACTAAGTCACAGATCCCTTCTTTATCTTTGACATATCAGTCAAACCCTTTGACCATATCATCAAAGTAAGGATCCAATTCTAAGTTGCTTGTACTCAATCAATCACATTGATTAGTCCATTGTAACATATATACTTCATTTGCATTAGTAGAATCATAAACCTTATAGGTTGTGTCACGTAAACATCTTTGTTTTATTCCTCATAGGAGTGCGGTTTTAGTATCCATATGCCAAATGCCTTAGTCATTAAGTTGCAATCAACAAGCATCATCCTTCTCAAAATATTATCCATGTGTCTTAACACTTAAGACTTATTTGCACTTATGGATTTTATTCCAATGGGTGCTACCATCAAGGTTATACCTTATGGTTCATATGGATGTCATTTAGGATGTAATGGTCATAAACCATAACTCAAAATCCGGTTTCTCATATTCATCTAGATAGTTGACTCATCACATGAACAACTTATCACATAGATAATTGAGGTGTATCTGTCAAGGATATGAGAACTCACAACTCCTTGTGATTCTCAATGTCCTTTATTAGTGTGGGGTATTCTTTTAAGAAGAATTCAGTTATTTGATAATCATTCTCTAACTCCTTAGAGTATGATTCCTTCTTGATTTAGACATCACCATGCGTTAATCATGAGTTCACTATGATACACTATCATAATCACTCATAAGGATCTCAAACATTTGGTCCAAGTATTTCATTCATTGATCTCATCAAGAATTAACACTTTACCAAATTCGTACTTCATCAATGATAATCTTGAACATTTCAAGATATTCATATTGGTATTTCTCTAAACACCTTTTGAAGTATTAGCATTTACTCCAATAGGTATGTAAATACATCACATGTATTATACCTAATTGGATAATCATTCTCCCACTACCATTATTGAAGATTGATTAATCATATCCAAGATATTCATGTCTCTTACTGGTTCTCTAACCAAAAGAGTCTAGATTTATCCATCACATGGAAACTAGAAATGAATTTCTCATGAATGATGATAATTAGATTGCTTGAGTTATCTATAACTTTTAGGTATCATTTTATCTTATGCATACCATGTATCACAAGATAACCAAGGCATTGCCACAAAGATCATATCTTTAAGATTGAAACATCAACTTTATTAATTGCCATCATTGTCATACAATATGCAAAAATAAAGTGTTTCTATCTATTGGCAATATATGAAATAGCAGTTCTCAACTCTATTTCGTGCCTTTTAGGCTGAAATAAACTGAAAGATACTCCTATCTATGGCAGCAACACTTGCTCCAATAATGGGTACTTCTTTCTTGGTCCTTTCACAAAGGCCATCACTTCTTTGTGGATATTGCATATCATATATGACATATCCATATCTTGGTATCATATACCTCAGATTAAGAAGCAGTTCATTTCATGATACCTTAGGTGGAGATCTCCATCCCCTCCTTCATCTTCTTTTGTTCTTCCAGATATAGAGGGAAATCCCTCATACACGCTTTCCCCATGTGCCTTGAGGCTGAAGACGGCTTGGATTGCTGGCTAGCATCAGAACACTTCTTTGCTTTGCCCTTGTCCTTGCCTTTACCTTTTCTTTGATCACATCAAAGATTATGGTTTGTCTTTCTTCATCTTTGCCTCTACTATCCTCAACATTCCCAACAACTTTGTCAACGCTTGTCAAAGTTGTTCATGTTGTAGCTTATCATGAATTGTATGATTCTCGCAACATTTGCAGTATCATACCAATAGCCAACTCTTGGCTTAGAAGGAATCCTTCTTAGTCAGGTCTTTCCACATACCCAAACACATTGAGTGTGTGAATACCTTACTAGATCTCCTTCTGTCATGATATACTAGGACAGTATCTTTGAGACATCATATGTATCATGTTGTCTCTGCAACTCATAGTTCAGAGAACACAACATCAAGCACTCCTCATCAATGTCATCCTCGGTATGCTTCCATAAGCATACTTTCAGCCATTGATGTGGTGGGATTGAGTTCATCTGGTCTTGGTATAACTAGGACTTGGAGCTTTCGCTCTTTGAGAACACTTCTCATCATCCTAACCAATCGTGGAATAATTCCCATTTAATTTGTTGGTCTCAAAGACCGATCGCAAATAAAGTGATTTGTTGATTAACCATTTATTTTAACAACAGGAAATATATGCAATTTTAGTCCAAAACTCTTTTGACTTGTTTGATTGATTTGAAAAGTTGATGATATAAATTAGGCCTTTAATTGATTATGTCTCCCACTATTTTACTTCAAATTGATAGCCCTCACCATCAATTCGGAAGATTGCAGCGTACAACCTTCTAGTGGGCAAGATCCATATTTCATCAAGTCATGAGTCAGCTTTGGCTGATCGCCCACAATCTTGACTATTTAGGTAGGCCATCATGCCAATTGTATCATATGCAACTCTTGATGAATGAACATGCACAACACCTTGTCATGAACATTCCTTTCCTCTGGGATTAGACGCTCTAAGAATCACCAGTTAAGTCTAACCCAAAAGCCGACACGGTAAACATGCACCCTGCTTTGGCAAAACCTACATGTCTACCCTTCACACTTCCACAAGATAGACGGCGCACCACGCTTTGGCGTAACCTACGCTTGGTCGATCGAGTTTTTCATATTTGCCGCTAATGGAAGGCATATAAGACTTAATATTTTAATGACGGATTTGGTTTTATATACATATACATATCCAATCACCACAATACGTAGTACGTATCATATACATGCTATATCCCACAAAAACATGCAAAACGATAAAAGTGATGATTATGGCCATCCTAATGTGATTCCTCGAGCCAAGAGGAATCATAGTCATCTAGGTCTACATCACATGCAACCTGTACAAGATGAACTTTGTGCTTTGCCTTCGGAGTAGATCAACTCATCACATGATTGACTTGCTCATTCTGTCCTGGTCGTCTGGGTGCCACCAGCTGATCGGTTGGCTCCTCCAACTGATCGGTTCGCCCAGTCATCGTGCATCTCGTCATGGATGCCATCCACTCGTCTCGCTCCTCGAACCAGTCATCAACCGATCGGTTCACTCCTTGAACTGATCGTCTGGAACGTCAACCGATCGGTTCATGCCTTGAACTGATCGTCTCAGCTATCATCTGGATGTCCTTCGTTCTTTGACATAACAGGAAATAAAATTTATCCTAATTATACATTGCTTAAAAGGGAAACCCCAAGTTACATTCGGGGGGAGCAAAGGTTGGAAAGAATCTCAAATTATTTCGAGTTACATCAGGAATAGGAGAGGGAAGATCGGTGCGCAGACCGAGATGCAAGCAACCACATACAACCATACACATATAGGGTTTATTGGCCATAACCACGCTATACATCCACCACAAAACTCGTTTAAGGGCGACGCGTATCGAGTGCATTCATAATACATATCATATATGTAATTGGGATTTGTGGATTTAGGATTGGACATGCATAAAGCCAATTTTATTCGCATCGTATGCAATAAATAAAGGCGACAAACCAAAATTGATCATATCGATATTCCTAAAATATAGAGCAGTTGACGTGGCTCTGATACCACTGTTGGGTTTTAGGGGAGGCAGAGAAGGCAGCGAAAACAAAATTTTTTCTCCTCCCCAAACCCAGAACAAGGAAACGCGTCAACGTCTATATAATAGGAAAGGATGGTTTGTGGAATCATACCTTGTCCCGAGGCTTGCTTGGCGACAATACCTCGTGCCTTGCGCAGTCTTCACCTCTGGTCTTGGACGGTGTCTGTGCAGCTCCTGGTCGCACCGGGACTGGCGACTCCTCCTCTCACCGGGACTGTCGGGGTTGACAGTTGTCCTCCTGAGTGGCAGAAACCTCCCGCCTCTGAAGTAGTCCACACGGACCACTTGGAACTCCAATCTCCTTGTCCCACAAGGAATTGGAAGGAGTCGCACCCTCATGTTGACGTACTAGTCGCCAACACACTCTCCTGCCTCCAGTTGCAACTGCAGTTGTCTTTCCCTTGCTGCGCCTCCCTTTGCGGGTAGCACTTGCTCGGGCTCTCTCGGTTACCAAAACCATAGAGAACGACAACTTTGCAGAGCAACTGGTTGCACTAAGTTATTATCTGATAAGCCCCTAATACCTCTATATATATAGGAGGGTCATGGGACAAGGTTCTCCATCCCGGGAAATATGAGACTAAAGCAGGAGTAGAAGGGTTCGAGATTTTCCACAAAAAATAACCAACTGGAAACCTGAACCGATCGTTTCACAACTGAAACGATCGGTTGGGGACCTGAACTGGTCGGTTGACACCTCAACCGATAGGTTGGGACCCATCAACTGGTCGGTTCACTTCTGAATCGGTCGGTTCGTGGTCTTGATCAGTTCCCGATTGACTTTCCTTCTTTTGTTTTTAATTGTTATCGAATACCAATCCTATTTCCCAATCAAATTGGGCAAGTGAAACGAAAGGAAAATTCTCACCAATCCTACTTTCCCAACTTTCTCGGTTGCATCAGTTGAACCGATCGTTTCAACACTTGAAGCAATTGGTCCACCCTGATCTTGAGTCGATCGGCTCAACACTTGAGCCGACCGGTTCACCAAGCTCAGCCGATTGGTTCATCACATGAGCTGATCGGTTGGGAGTGCAGATTGTGCAGAATCAGACAATTGTGATTTCAATCAATCTGATACTCCAATCAATGTGTCCAACACCTTGAACAATATGACATTGAGCTATCAATTGATTGAGTGTTTAATTGAACTACTAAACTCCTTTAGTAATCAATCTAAACATTGTTTGTGGACAAAACTCCTCTTCCAGGTTAAATCCTATGTGTGTGACCCTGCAGGTCCATTTCACGTTGGCAGTGAAAGTCCATAACACTTATGACTTCACAAGCAAAGAGCGGTGCCTAGTAACACATCAGTGCTACCCAAGTGAAAGTAGAAAGTTGGAGAACAACTTTCAATCCTACAATCTGTGAATGGTGTTACAGTGAATGTATAATTCCTTTGTCACTGATATCCCAAATGAACTCGAGGCATGGAATAGTCATCCTGTCAACGTTCATTCACTTTCTTGATCTCAGAGTAGATTGGAAGAGATATCGATGACATCAATATCACATATTAATTCACACATGCGTGCACACACCTATCTCAATCCTACTCATCAAGTGGCCTTGGATATCAAACTCCCTTAGGAGGGACAAATCCCATATCTATCACTCACCCCTCAAAAGCCCCATGTGTCAAAGCCACCCAATCATCACCTTTATAACAACCCATGTTTCAGGACTACGTTTGATGATGTCAAAGTGTACCCAACGACATGTGTTGAGTGTAGTGATTTCAGGTCAAAGAATCACACTCACCACCATCACTGTGAGTACTGACTGTGACTACCATATGATGGTTCCATGTGTCAAACTCACAGTGCGTCTGTCCGGTACACTTGTTCTCTAACAAGTACCTATGTGTTTGGTTTGATATCTCTATATCATGACTAATGAGATTCTATCATCAACCAACACCACAATCTAGTCTTGTGTGTCATTGTTGTCTATCTACCTTCCACAATGACATCCGACTAGGGACATAACAAAAACGTACAATCTCTTAGCATCTGTATGATCTCATCGTTCAGGTCTTGAACCTGAAGGCATACGTCATTGAGTACTATCATTCTCTAGACATTCAATCTGTTCTATCACTATCTCATATGACTGAACCAGAAAGAATTCGAAGCTTGCCTTTGATGTTTATCAAATCAATCTTAATGTATCCCACCAATCATCCCATGATTGGCTCTCAGGGCATACATACCAACAAAAAATTAGTAATGCAGAACTAGTATGTCATTACTGGCTTTTTTCATAAGCCAATACATTCTATCAAAACCATTTTATACAACAACATTATACAAAATAGTGGCATTTGTATAAAAGCCAAATGATGGATAGTGGATTTTATATAAATGCCAAATTATGGTTTAGTGGCCTTTATGTGGCATTTATTCGAAGCCACTAAAGACAAAAGTTTAGTGGCTTTTACAACTTATGACACTATCTTCCTAGTGGCATTGGTGCTAGAAGATTTTTTTTAAATGTCAACAAATGCTGGCAAACCTGTTTACTGGCTTTTGTTCAGTGGCATTTCTAAAAGGCCGCTGATGTGAATGTTTTTTGTAGTGATTCGGTCAACGCTAGATGCTCATTCAGTCTTGTGCTGGCCTGTCATTCGGTTTTGCTCAGCAAATGGTCTGCTGCTCTTCATGATAAAACAGTCTTCACCTCGGTGTCCAATCGGTCTGCTGCTCCTACTCATACGGTCGTGCTCGACCGGCCTTGGTCAGCAGTTGTTGTAGTAGGGATGCGTGGATGTGCAGTGGATGGTTGCGGGCGCAATGGAGCAGGTTGCAGTGTCGGTGGTCAAGGGAGGTGTTGCTGGGTCAAGGGAGAAGGTGAGGGCAGTGTGGCTGAAAGTAGCAGGTGCAGTGGTTGTTGGGGTTTGTAGTAGGAAGCAGAAGAAGGGAAGGTGGATTTGCAGGTTGCTAGAGGTAGGGGATGACTCACCATGGTCATGGTGAGACAACACATTCATAGTGAGGTTGCTGCCAAATGCCTATGGTACCTCACACGGGCGTGGTGGGTGAAGACTTGAGCTCTGATGGCGGTGTGCCATGGTCGTGGCGTGACAACAGGGTCATGGTCGGGCTGCTGTCCCACGGTTGTGCCGCCTTGCATGAACATGGCAGGTGAGTAGGGACAGGTGCTAAGGACGGTTCACCATGGTCGTGGCCTCACCACACGATCGTGTCTAGGATAGTGGAACACGGTCATGGTGGTTCAAAATGGCCGTATCAAGGATAGTGCTTCATGGTCTTGAATTAATCATCCAAATGGTATGGGTTATGCCTCCAAACAGCCTCTGCTCGCCTATCGGTCTTGAGACCGAATAAGCTCAAATGGTCTTGAAACCGAATGGGCTCAAACGGTCTTGAGACCGAATAATGAGACCGCTTGGTCAGAACCAAGGGTGAGTGAAGGTGGGACCCAGATGATTGTTTGACTTCATCAAGACCTGCATCAAATCAACATAGAATCAATTAAAATTGTGATAATTGGATCGATTAAGTAATTTTGCACATTTTGTCATTTTAGTAAGTGAAATTAAAAGCATATAGTCAAATTTGACCCAAGATGGTAATTGAAATTCCTGATGAATATGCATTCATCACACCACCACCATCATCATCCTGAAAATCCTCCTCTTCAATAATAGTAGCATCCACATATGTCTGATCTAGCATATCCTCATCAGCAAGAGAGCCAAAACCACGACCGGGCCAACGGGCATTCTTCTCAGCCCAAGATATGCTAAGAGAATGAAGCTCATTTTCCTATGGGAAGGTGGGATAGAAGTACCCAGACCATCAAGCACGGTGGCCAAAGGTCCAATAGGTTGAGGTAACACTGTAGGGGTAGATCCACCAACAATAGTTGGTGTATCAGCAAAAGCAACATGTGAAGGGGCTGGGTAGAAGTGATCATATGCATAGGATGCATAGTCACCTCCTAGGTAGGGCTAGTAGGTAGGATAGGGGTGTGCACAAGAGATGTTCATGTTGGACATGATGGCATAGACATCCTGATGCTTGTTCTGCTGAACTTGAAGGTTGTACGCTTGTTGATGCATCATGTAGCCCATTAGGGTTTCATTGGATAAATGGAACAAGGTGCGGGAAGGTTAGGAAGGCTAAGATGGTGGAGGTGCACGGGTGGAGGTGGAAGTAGAGGCTCTGGGTATGGTAGAGGAAAGGATAGGCATGAACTTTTGAAGTGTGGTCTCACTGATACAAACTTATTTCTGGTAGGCTTGTAGCGAAGGTCATGGAAAGGAGATTTTCTGGTGCAAGTTGAAAAAGACCACAAATCAGGGCTGGGTAAGGTGAGTGGGTGCCACGGGTGTTCTTACTAGAGTCGAAGCAAGTTATGTGATGGAGAATATACCTAGACCACTTAAATCCTATGTTCTTAAAGATATAGAATATAATTACCGCAATGTTCTCTGCAATTTCATTATGATTTTTCTTGGGATGAATATTGTAGTTAACAACTAGGGTCAGTATGTGGTTCTTGAGGTATAAGGCAGAGGAGGGAAGGGTACACTTCTTCCTATATGGAAACTGATGCTTCTTCAAGTATTTTTGAATATGAGGGAGAGTAAGATCATATTTATTGTAGAAGACCTCAGGCTCAACTAGGTCAAAATACTCAGGGTAGTCCTTGCTCCAAGTGTCAGTCTGCTCGACACCCAAGAAGAAGATGTTCAGGGTATCCTTAGAGACTTGGAATTTCTTCCAAGTGATCATGGAAGTGAGGATTAATTGAGTATTGTGAGATGGTACGAGTGTGTCATAATTCCATTACAAGTTAGCATAGAATTGATGAACTACTTTTGTTCTAGTCATGGAATTGTTGTAGCACAAGTGTTTGACACACAAGGCAGAGAGATGGCTAGTGTAAAGCAACTCGACCACTTGATCAATGAACCTTTGTCTACATGGGGAAGGCTTGAATAGGGCATAGAATGGAAAAGATTCCTAGGAAGGAGCTCCTTGTACCTATTAAGAGCCTCATTGGAGACAAAAAAAGGTGTCATCAAAGGGAATGAGATGCGAGTTGGAAGACGAAGATGGTGCACTAGCTAGGGCCACCCTCATTCTCCAATTGGTTGCCATGGAGACGAAATGGAGAGGAAGATGAGAGAAAAAGCAAGAGAAAGACAACCAAAACTCGTCGACACACCTAGGGTTGATGGGAAGGAGGTTAAGGAAGGTCGATTTAGGTTGAACTAGGGCTAGGTAGAGGAAGGTCAGGGCTAGGGTTGAGAGCTTGAGGGAGATAGAGGTTGGATTAGATGATTTTTCTCTAGTTGAGAGGGAGAAAGTCGGTCAACCCTATCTTACATTTGCTCCAGCTTGGCCATCAATCGAGTCCTGTGACTGAGAAACTTAACCGATAGGCTCTTTAAAAAAATCACTCGACCTTCGATCGGTCGAGTTGGCAATTCGACAGATAGTCCAACTGAACCAACTTTAGAAATCTTAAATTCTAGCCATTAGAGTGCTAATTAAATTTATTTTTCAAGTCCATTTTACATTTTAAACATACTTAGGCACATATGAGTCATCATTGGATACTATTTTGTAATAAAACAAACATTTGCAAAAAATACCCAAAAAAGGAGAAAAATAAGGCAAAAAGAACATGAAAAGTGATTTTTAGCATGTTAGCAAGAAATGGTGATCAAAATGTAAGCAAAGCATATAGGATAGATGACAACTAGCTAGAGGGCATATATGTTTCATTCAAAGTGTTTTTTGAGCAGTTTAGATCTATTAAAGTTCAATTTCTCTCTCGCTAGAGGTTTAATGAAAATGTCCGCCAATTGATTTTTGATGTCCACATGTGTGATATAGATATCCTTTTTGGCAATGTGGTCACTAAGAAAATGATGGCAAAACTCTATTTTCTTAGCTCTACTATGCAAGATAGGGTTATATGACAAGTTCATTGCACTAGTATTATCACAATAGATAGGAGAAGCATCAAAATGAATGTTAAAGTCTTGGAGCATTTGCTTCATCCATAGGACCTGGGCACAACAACTCCCGACTACAATATATGTAGCCTCGGTGGTTGATAATGCCACTGTTCTTAGTTTCTTGGAGAACCAAGACACCAAGCATGGTCCTAGGAGAAAGCAAGTGCCACTTGTGCACTTTCTATCAATCAAGCATCTTGCATAATCCACATCACTATAATTCATAAGAGTAAAGTCCCTTGATTTGGGATACCATAGTCCAAAATTTTGGGTTTTGTATAAGTACCTTTAAATCCTCTTAACATCTATAAGATGTGATTTCTTAGGATTTGATTGAAAGCAAGCACACAAGGCAATACTAAACATTATTTCAGGTCTAGAGGCAGTTAAGTAATGTAAACTTCCAATTATACCTCTATAGAGCTTCTCATCTACCTTCTCACCTTCTTCATCTTTGTCAATTTTAGTGGTGTTTGACATGGGGGTCTCCATAGACTTGGTGTTCTTCATCCCAAAGCGCTTTAGTCACTCACATGTGTACTTGCCTTGGTTGACGAAGTTCACATCTTTAGTTTGTTTGATTTGAAAGTTGAGGATGAAAGTAAGCTCACTCATTATCCTCATCTCAAACTCACTCTGGATAAGATAACTAAACTCCTTACAAAGATCAAGATTAGTTCTTCCAAAAATGATATGATCAACATATATTTAAATGATAAGAAAATTGTTAGAAGTGTGCTTTAGAAACAAGGTCGAATCTACTTTGCCCATCATATACCCATGATCTAACCAAAAGTTCTTTAATTTCTCATACCAAGCTTGAGGTGCTTGTTTGAGTCCATTGAGAGATTTTTGCAACAAATAAACATGGTTAGGTAAACTATCATGTTCAAAGCCTGGAGGTTGTGCAACATACACTTCCTCCTCAATTGTACCTTCAAAAATGGTTAAACATCCATTTGATAAAGAAGAAAATTTTTATAACTACCAAAGGAAAGAAACATACAAATGGGATGAAGTGTAGCTACAGGTGCATATGTTTCATCAAAATCTATACCTTCCTGTTGATTGTATCCTTGAGCCACTAACCTTGCTTTGTTCCTTCCCACTTTTCCACTTTCATAAAGCTTGTTGCGGTACACCCACTTGATGCCAATGATCTTTCTATCACTTGGTCTTGGCACTAGGATCCAAACATTGTTCTTTTCAAGTTTCTCCAACTCTTCTTGCATGGCTAGGATCCATTCATCATCCCCAAGAGCTTCTTTGACGTTCTTTGGCTCGAGTTTTGATATGAAGGCGTTGTTCTCTTGTTCTTTGTTGAACGCAGCCCGCGTCTTCACTCTTTCAAGTGGATCATCTAAAATCAGCTCTTTTGGATGATTCTTTGCAAATCGGGGAGTTGGATCCTTCTTTGCTTCATCTTTCTCTTTGTCTTGAGTGATCACCTCTTTTCCCTTTTGGATGATGTTGAGTTCTTTTAGAATAGGAATTACCTCACCCGCAACATCATCACTTGGAACAATATCTTTGGGAACAGAGGGGTTTGTCTCAATGAACTTAACATTTATAGATTCTTCTACTGTATCAAGATCAACATTAAACACTTTATATGCCTTGCTAGTAGTGCTATAGCCAAGAAACATAGCCTTGTAAGATTTCAAATCAAACTTGTCAAGAGTATCTTTCATATTCAAAACAAAAAAGGACATCTAAAAACATGGAAATACTCGATAGAAGGCTTCCTTCCACACCATACCTCATAGGGGGTTTTCTTCAAAGAAGGATGTGTAAAAACCCAGTTTTGCACAAAACATGAGGTACTGACAGCTTCAGCCCAAAACTTCTTTGGAGTGTCATACTCTAAAAGCATGGTCCTAGCTATCACTGTAGTGACCTATTCTTCCTCTCTACAATCCCATTTTGTTGAGGTGTTTAAGGTGAAGAGAAGTTATGTGCATACCCAGATTCTTCACAAAAACATTCAAGGATCATTGTCAAATTCTCCGCCATGATCACTACAGATGGAAACAATCCAACAAGAGGCTTCATTCTCAAATCGTTTGCAAAAACTAGAGAAAACATCAAGTGTATCACTTTTGGAAATCAGAAAGAAATTCCAAGTATATATAGAGAAATCATCGACAATAACAAGGCAATACTAGGAACCACAGAGAGATTGAGTTCTCGTTGGTCCAAATAGATCAATGTGAGGAAGTACTAGTACAGAAATGGCTTATAACATCACTTTTAATGGTGTCGGTTGTAATAATAAACTGACACCTAAACCATACAGTGTTGGTGTATAAAATAAGCCGACATCAATCTCTGAAGGGCGACCAGACACGAGTACCACTTTTATTCAGTGTCGGTTCCTTAATAAGAAATTGACACCTAAAAGTAACCGCCAAAACCAAAATTTCCAGTGAAAAAAATTGCCTCCAAAAATTGGCTTACATCGTCGGTTTTTAAAATAGAATCCGACGACGAAAGGTTTTCCGTGAGACAAAAATTTGCTCACATTTTATCGTCGATTTTGTGACAATAACTGACGCCATTGTGTTTTCGTGTGAATAACCACAAAATTTTTTTCCTCCCTTTAGTGTCGGTGTTTTGTTGCAAACCGACACGTATAGTTTTTATTGTCGGTTGTTGTCAGCAACTGACACCTATAGTAAACTTAACAGCGCGAGGCAGACTCTTCCTCTACTGTTTCATTCATTTCCGCTGATCAGGGTTTTTGCTCCGACGATTCCGCTATTCTGCCTCCGCCTCCGCTGTTGTGATGCCTCCACCTCCGCCTCCGCCGCCGTCTGCTTCCGTCAGCCACTGCTGGCGACCACTCTCCGCCCAACGACCACCCAACCAGAGCTCTCCGCCCGACGACCTTCTGCCCGACGCCGGCGACCAACTCTCCGCCCGGAGCCCTTCTGCTCGACGAGCAACCCTCCTACACGCCCATTATTAGGTTTTCCCCTAACCTTCACCCCTATTTTTGCTTTTCGTGTATCATAGGCATGCCCATTAATCCTATGGTTGTGGATGTGTGCTTTCTTTTTATATGTGTGGTTTACATGCATCAATATTTTGTATTGTTCTATGACAAACTACATTTTGTTCTACACAATATTACTCACGTTTACAACATACTCACATATCAATTCTACACAATATTTATCCTCTCTCAGTTCAAGTTTTAGAATTCTAGGTAGTTTTAAGCTACATCTTCACTACTTCAACCACTCAAAAGTTTTGATATGTAGATTCATCAAGTTGATGAATGCATTATTACATTGTTTAAAGCTTGATTAATTATGGTAATCTAATCATTATGTTTTAAAACTAATGAGAAGATTTAAACATATTTGATTCACATAATTAGGGTTTGAGAATTGAAAATCCTAATCGACAAAAATTAGGGTTTTGGTAACATATGAATACAAAATTTGATAAGTATAGTCATGTACTAAATGATTTTTAGCATTTTATATACAACTAGGATTTAGTTGAAATTTTTACATGGTTTGGAGAAATTAGATATTAGTTGGAAGAATTTTTTGACTTGTTTGTCGGCCGATTTTACCCAAGATAAACTCAATCGGCCATGTATTCAAACTGAAATATAGCAGTCTAGTATTTGAATTTTATCTTTTTATTGGTATATCCAATTGATCTAAAATTTTAATTATGTTTTGGAAACTCCATTTTGGACGTCTTGTTAAAATTTCCTAATTTTTTTAATGATGTTTGAACTCTATAGAGAGGAGTGGTGGTTGAGTATTCCCTAGATTAATTGACGATCCATGGGAAATTCTATGGATATGACTATGCTATTTCATGTGAATATTGCCTAAAAATCAGGTCAATGGTCAATATGCTTGGGAATTGAATTGACATTATAAAATCATATTTGAATTGTATTAGAATGAATTATACAAGTGTTTGTTGAGTCTTACTGAAATTGAATATGATATATACATAAGGATCAGTGTGAGGTGGCAATATTCCCTATTTAGGGTTGTGTTGATGGATTACTGAATTATGTAATTCTTATGATGTTGAACAAAGGATGACTTCTTGAAAACTCTAGAAGTTTAGTATTAAGATGAGTATGAGTGATAAAGCTAGAAATTGTATATAATGTTGCAAATGTGATGAATTGTTGAAGTGTAAGTATTAATACTTATATCAGATGGTTGATCAGGACCGTGCTGATGATCACCGTGAGGGTGAGGACGTGCTTGCACCATCTGACAATGTAAGTTTTAAGAATATATCCCTATATCTTCATTTATAATTATATTATGTAAGTGTGTTTTTTATCAAATTTTAGGTTGGTGATGTACCCCTTGAAGAAATTACAGCACTTGATGAGCAGCAAAAGAAAATTGAGAAAGTGAGGGGCATCATAATGATGAACAAGTTAATACATCAAAGGGGCAATGGACCCAAATTGGCTATGGATTTCGATCAGGCAGGAAATCCATATGGAGTGAACCGCAACTCATTTGTTTCATATCTTGGGGTTCTTACTCGCAGCCATTACAGTCTTATCCTAGAATCATGACATAGAGTTCCTAAGGAGAAGAAAGACCACATATGGAAGGAACTATGTGTGAGTTATTATTATTTGTAATTCTATTTGTGTAGATTACTAATTTTTAGGATACTAGTTAATAGCAATTCTATTTAATTTGCAGAGCATATTTGATCTTGATGAAAAGCTACATAGTAAATGTGTGATGCAATGTTGTGGGAGGGTCCTAAGGAACTATAGGACCAATCTCACCCGAGATTACATGCGCGATGCTGAGAATAGGTTCTTGATAGATTCCAATTCTAGACATTGATCAATATTTCACTAACTTTACACTAATAATTTTTGTTTGTATTCTCTTTAAAAAATAAATATAGGAAGAAGGAATCCACACAACAATAGAACTACTTGGACCCCATAGAATGGGAGGAGTTTGTTACCCAAAGAAAAACAGATGAATTCAAGGTATTAAGCGCCTCCACTCCCAATTTAATTAATATACATTTTTATGTATTCACCTATTCAAGATTAATATTTAGTGTTACTAACCAAATCAATGTGCTAACTAACTAGGCTAAGAGCGATGCTCAACGAGCAAGGCGTGCACTGAATGTGCACAACCACACAATGGGTCCAAGAGGATATGCAGGCATTCGCCAAAGACTACATGTTGAGTCTACTCAGCCTACTACTACTCAGAAGACTGTAGAGTCCTCTACTGCTGCTCCCGCACCTCTGCCTCGTCATGTTATGTGGATAGCTGGGAGGAAAACAAGAAGGGAGATATACCGAAGCCCGCAACCGCTGAGGCGGCTGCAAAAATGGTAAAAATCAAACTCTTAAAGCAATCTATCGATATTGATTATTGTTATGTTTACTTATGAATTTTTGTTGATTGTGCTTAGAGGGAGCTACACGAGCAGAGGAAGGAAGGCAAGTTCATCCCTCAGGGCACAAGGGATGAACTGACAATTGCTCTGGGTAACCCAGAGAATCATGGACATGTAAGGGGTGCAGGCACTGGAGTGGGCATCAAAGCATTCTTTGGGCCATCCCAGCGTAAACCTGTCCCAAAAGTGAGACTTTCACAAGATGAGGTAATTTATTCTTATTTTAGAACGTTATTGCGAAAGGGAATTCAATAATCAACAACTAGCATTTCTTTTATCCATGTATAGGTAGATTCCTTAATTGATAGGAGAGTCGAGGAAGTAGTTGATAAAAGACTCCAGGAAGTAGTTGATAAAAGACTCGAGGAAGCATTTCACAAGTGGCAGGCCTCTCAGACTGCCAGTCAGACAGTACCTGTGGCGAACCTCTCTTCTCCTACTCCTCGTACTGTAGAGGTTGGGAGTAATCCTATAGACCCACCTAGCACGTCCTATGTAAGTATTTTTATTGCATATATAATAGCTAGTCTATTTAAGATGATATGTTTGTGTATATATATGCAAATAACATTCTTTAATTACGTAAATTTGTAGGGGTTGAAGCCATGTCGACTACAAAGTGAAGGATATATCGTTGCAGATGCATCGGCTTACCCACCCCTTAAAGGGTGCATGTTTCATGGGAGT
This sequence comes from Alisma plantago-aquatica, assembly GCA_963693085.1. NCBI lineage: Eukaryota > Viridiplantae > Streptophyta > Magnoliopsida > Alismatales > Alismataceae > Alisma > Alisma plantago-aquatica. The sequence goes on along the minus strand of OY856415.1, from coordinate 319,773,429 downwards.
CCAGTACCAGATGGCATGGTACGTGTGAGCCCCATACATATACTCGCTGGCTGGACGGATCTTGCACTGCCTCATGCACACCCAGATGTTGAAACACTTGGTGAGGCAGTAGGCAGAGTGATATTGTGGCCCAAAGTGGATGTCCTCTATACTGATATTGTATGATAAATTTTCATTACTTTACTTTGTTAGTGTGTATATATATATGAGTCAATTGATATGAAATTATATATACATGCCAAAAAGACGAGACCCGCTACATCTCGGCCTCCACCTCCTCAACTACCAAGTTGGCTTCCAGGGGACCTACACGCCTCGATAGGTCCTAATTGTAGGAGTGTGGCAGTATGGATCGGTGAACATAATCTAAATTGCCCTATAAATGTTACTATTCTGGAGAATGTTGCAGGTAAATCATACGATAACAATCTATTTATACAAGTTTAGCATACATATTAATGCATACGTAATAGAAGTTCTGGATATGTATTAATGCAGGTCAAACATTCGGAAACAACATATTTATACAAGATATTTTGGAGTTGTTTAAGTATGAATGGTTGAATACATCTATGATAGAGCTGTAAATATGGTGAGATTAATTCGTACGGAAATCTGGTTTATACATCCATATACCTTGTTTTATATACGGCAATCTAGTTTCTTATATATTAATGCATACGTAATACATGTTTTGCAGCCACTTATACAGGACATGTAAAGATTTTGGGTTTTCCCATGTGGGATTTTTGGTTCCATCTTTGATTAGTCTTATGGATACAGACCCTGGTTCAATTACTTCATACTGCTTTGATGCTTTTGAATATTTTGATAAAAATAATAAGACGGTGATAATAGCTCCATTCAATGTCAAGTAAGTTTACTTTGCGTGTAATTTGGACTTAAGCAAATTACATTTTTATTGCAGATATTGAGTTATTAATTTTCTACTTTCTTACTTGTAGTTCTAAGCATTGGGATTTATTAGTTATTGTCCCCAAGACATTCACCGTCTATTATCTAGATCCTGCGGGGAGTGAGTTGGATGTATATGGACATGTAATCAAAAGGTCATTATTCTCGTGAGAAATATTTTATGTTTGTATATCTGTTCACATATGTTACTGTATTCCTTTTTAATTATGCAATTTAATGTGTTACATTAACATATATAGAGCTTTACAAGAGTACAAAAAAGCTGGATGAAAGGTCCCCAGGAAAAAAAGTCTGACACTCATTTGGAAGAATGTGAAAGTAATTTCCTGACTCCAATGTATATATTATTTATGTGAAGTGTGCTTATTTTTATTTTTGAATATTTTGTATGTTTCAATTTATAGTGTGCTACACAAGACAACGGCTGGGCATGTGCCTACTATGTGATGCGATTTATGGACCTAATCATCAAACATGTTGTATTGGAAATCGATAACATACAACATGTATTATACATAGTCTCGTTAGATAATATCAAATATATGAATCTTATTATATATTATTATAATTATGTATGTACGTCATTCTCTTTGTAGATCTTTAAAACTGAGGACTTCAGCATAGGTGCAAAGCGTTTTGATGTACATGCTCCCTATACGAGAGATGAATTAGATGCTATAAGAGAAGATTGGGCAAAAGCCCTGCAAAGAGTGGGAATTTTTCAATATGATTTTGATGATGATGATGATGAATAAAATAAATTTGTTCTCATAATTAATTTTGTGTGAATGTGAATGAATTTTTATGAATTGTCATATGTGTGTGAAAATCATCAATACATGAATGTTTCTACATGTGTCTGAATGTGAAAAAAGATGAAATAAATGGAACTGCAGGTTGCTACTGGTTTCTACATGCGTGTGATGAAAAAATAATATGAATTAGATTTCGTATACATGAGTGTGAATCACATATATAATAATTTGTCCATCATGTTAATTTTGCAGGTTTGTGGCCTGTTGTTGGCTGATATCAATGGATGTCGTAAAATCTGTAGTTCATAACTGAACTGTTGGTTTCTCATCCAGCGACCAGACACAGCAGGTCTGTAGACTGACAGAAAAAAAATCAAATCATAGGTGTCAGTTATTTGTATAAGATCGATGACATACGGTTACAGTGTCGGTTTCCATACTAGTATCGACGTCGATTTCCCTACACAACGGACGTGCTAGCCAGCACGGCTGTGGCAACGGACCATACATAAAATACGTGTCAGATATCTATTTCCCTAATTAGACCAGACACCATGGCCGTGTTGGCCAGCACGGCCGTGTAAGCGGGTGATTCAGTGTCAGTTTTGAAGTGGATAACCGACGCTTATACCCCCTGTTGGCACGTTTTCGGTGGCGCGAGAAGGGTTGTGGCATTGCTTTGAGAACCGACGCGTAAAGGTTGGGCTTTTAGCGGCGCCCACATAGGTGTCTCTTAGAAACTGACACTAAAGGCCTTAAATAACCGACACTAAAGGCCGGTTATGTACTAGTGAAGTTCAAGAGCTCTCTTGGTACTAAGGAATCCTTTGGATTCTCAAGGAGGACTTGGTTTTCTTTCCTTGGGTACAAGGTTGGCATTCCTCATCCTTTTCGAAATCCAATTTGGCAAGTCCCTTGACCAAGTCGTTTTTACTCAACTTCTTCAACTGATGCATATTTACATGACCAAGTCAACGATGTTGAAAAGAAATATCATTCGAGTTGACTACTAGGCATATGCCAACAATAAGATTAATACATCTAAGGACAATTACATAAAGATTGCCACTTCTAGGTTAGGGAATCTATAATCAAGCATTGAAAAGAAGTGAATAGCACATGGTAACCATTATCACATAATTGAATTACACTAATTAAATTGTGATGTAGGCCATCTACAAAACAAACATTCTTGATGCACAAGGATTCACCTACACCATCCTCACCTTTGAGCTTACCTCTCTTGTTGTCCCCAAAAGTAATAAAACTTCCTTTCTTTTTAGTGAAGTTGTTGAAATGGCTTATATCACCTATCATATGCTTAGTGCAGCCATTATCAACAATCCATCTACCTTTTTCCTTCAAGAAAGGAGAGTGTTGGTTCCCGACACAAACTTTGGGATCCAGAGTTAGCTTAGGGACCCATTTCATCTTTGGGTTAGTCCCCTTAGGCTTGTAAGGACAATAACTAGAGTAATGATCATCACACTTGAAATAAGAACAAATCATAGGATTCCTAGTGCTGGAAGGCTCTCCAACAAAAAAGGAAGTCTCCTTGATCTTTTTCTTACCTTTTTCTTAGTTCTTTCCCTTAGATTCTCTCCCTACAAATTCCAAACCACTAGTACCACTTTGTTTGGTAGATAGATCAAGGATTTCATCTAAGGAGTTTTTCCCTTTGAAGAATTTATGCAGAGAGGCTCTAAGTCTATGATTGTCATCATTAAGAGACATGATAGAAGAAGAGAAACTAGCAATATCATTTCTAGCATGAACAAGGCCTTCCTCTAAATATAGGGCTTTAGTCAAATAAGAATCTTTCTCAAGAGAAATAGAAGCAATATCATTATTAGGCAAGATAGGTCTAGAAGATAAATCATTAACTTGACCAAGCAACCTAGCATTTTGCTATTTAAGAATTTGAATTTCCTTAAGATAAACATCCCTCTCATCTCTATGACCATCAACGAGAAGCTTAAATTCAGCAATTTAAATTTTGAAAGTTTCAAGCTCCTTTAGGCACTTTTGGTTATCTTCCTTAAGAGTTTCAATGTTCTTAAGGTAAACACCATTATCTACTTCAACTCTATTGTATTACAGCTGAAGATCAAGATATTCACCTTTTAAGTTATCAATGCTGTCAAGATGAGTTCTCTCATTAAACTCAAGAATTTCAAGTTTAGCATACAAATCATCAATAATATTTCCTAACATTTTATTTTAGATTTACATTTAGAAAAAGAAGAATGGGTCGAAACAAGCATATCAATAAGAGATTCTTTAGATAACTCATGCAAGCTTACCTCACTTACCTCACCAATTTCTTCACTAGTAGAGGCCATGAGTGCAAGGTGGCACTCTACATCTTCTTCGGAGCTTGATCTTCTTGAGGATGAAGCTTCCCAAGATGCATGAGCTGCATTATTGTGTCTTTTCTCCTACTTTTCCTTCCTCTTGTACTTGTTTTCCTTCTTGTACTCTTCCTCCTTCTTGAAGTTGCCCTTTTGGTGTGACTTTCTTGATTTAGGACATTCACTCTTGTTGTGTCCCTATTGTCCACACTTGTAGCATCTAGGATTAGAGGAGGAGGATCGCTTTCCCTTGAAGTGCTTTCCCTTGATGTAGTTGGCTTCATGCTCACTAGGGCATCATCTTTACTAGAGGAGGATGGAGAAGTCTGGAAAGTAAGTTGTTATTGAAGGATGACCACCTCCACTTGTGCTTTGAAAGCACTATTTTTTATATTCTTGGCTTCCTTATCTTATTTCTTGCTTCTTCTTCTTCTTGCTTGTCAAGCCTTGTCTCATGAGCTTGGAGGTTGCCAATGAGCTCTTCAGTTGGCATGTCACCAAGGCTCCTCACTTCTTGAATGGAGGTCACCTTTGACTCCCATCTCTTTGGTAGAGTCCTCAAGATCTTGGATTTAATTACACCTCTATCCAAAGTGTTGCCCAAAGTAGCTAGGCCGTTGATGATAACATTGATCCTAGAGTACATCTCTACAATCCCTTCTTTCTTTCCTATCTTGAAGTTCTCTAGAAGGCTATTCAACATGTATATATTAGCCTCATTGACTTGCTTTGTTCCCTCATAGGTGATGCACAATTTATCCCAAATCTCATAGGCGGTGTCCCAAGATGAGATGTGATTGAACTCCATTGGGGTAAGGGATGCATAGAGGATTCTTATGGCTTTGGCATTGAGTTGGGATTATTTAAGTGTAGCTTCACTCCATGTTGAAACAACTCTGGTTGGCTCCTTATATGATGTGACCATCACCTTCCACATATCCAAGTTCATCCCTTGAATGTAGAACTACATATGCCTCTTCTAATAGAGGAAGTTGGTGTCGTCGAAGACTGGAGGATGGATGGAGAAGCCTCCCTCTAGGTTGAGTGAACCAAGTAGGTTGTCGCCCATCCTCTCCTCTCATGGGAGATCATTGGAGAAGATCCTTAGCTCTGATACCACTCGTTGGATCTAGGGCTCTAGAGGGGGATGAATAGAGCTTCAAAATTCTCACAAGATAACTTAGACCTTCAAAATTATATCAATCAAAATAAATAGCTTAAGAACACTACTAACTAAATAAGCATAGCAAGGATGAGACAAAATTAAACAAGCACTTGGACAAGGAGATGGTTCCACTCTCCAAACTAGGAGAGAGTCAATCCATTACCTAGAGAGGTAACCCTCTAGGACTTTGTAATTTGTGTATACTTATATTCCATTCATAAGAGATACAAGGAGACCTCCATACATCCAACGACGTACCTATTAAAGAAAAGAGTCTTCCATCTACACAAGGACTTACCCACTTGATCAAGATGTCTTTAACCTATAACAAGGACTTACCCACACTTGCATCAAGTCTTTGGCCTTGAAGGAATTTTCCCACTCTTCTTGAATCTTGACCTTGAACTTATCCTTAACCTGGAGAAGATCTTCGCCTCTTCATCAACCTTGAAGAAGAACAACAAAAGCTTCACCTTCACTCAGAGTAGCTTGCTTCACCTTTGCTTCGTTGAGAAACGGGATAGGGAAGATGGAATGGATTGAGAGCTTTACAAGCACAAGGAAATAGATCTCTTACAACTGGCCTAACTCACTCATAATCATGAAATGCTTTGTAAATGAGAGAGAGAAAGGGACTCAAGGAGTTGAAACACACTCAACTATAGCAAGGACTTAGAATAGCATGAATGAGCAAACTTGGAATGAGCTCCAAGGGGCCCTATTTATAGCTGGGGGTGTTCCCTTGAGTGTGGGATCACTTAATAATGAAATATAGCCATTTTACAACTTATAGTAGATCTATTCTCACTAAAAAAAACTCACCAATGTTTATAATCACTTTTTTTGCGTTTTTTGTATAGTACATTTGGTCAAGTTTTAATAAAGATAACTTGATCGATCCACTAAGTGAAAAACCCAATTTTCAAACTATCGGTCGAGTTTGTTCTGGTAAACTCAAATGATGAGTCAAAATTGGTTTTTCTTATTTTATCAATTGGTCGAGTTTTGTGAGTTTGCAACTTGACCAATTGGTCATCTTTAGAAAATCCATCACTGGATCGGTTGAGTTTCCAACTCGACCGATAGAGTTGCTGTGAAAAATTTTCTTAGTTCACTTTTGAGTGACCAAATGTTGGAATTAAGTGTCCCTAATTTTTTATCATATTATTTACAAGTCATATCATCAATAAAAGTGATTAAAAATTAATCTAAGGTCATTTGGAGTGATTTTTAAAAAAGGCACTTGCATTGCTTTTGACGTGAACTTGAACAAGCTAGGGCTTGTGTAATTTGATCCTTTTCATATTCCTAAAGCCTGAAATCAATCTTGAACAAACATATTAGATGCATAGAAATGGAATGGTTAAGCCATTATCAAAATATGGGCAATGTATAAGTCTCAAGCCAAGAGGTTGGTTTTGAGGTATTACCTAGTCCTGGAGCAAGTCCACCTACAATTCCCACAATTTAGTGTGTGCCTTTCTTCACATCACACATAGACAACATCTGCATCAGCTCCTGGTTGATCACCATGGACAAAAGCTTGACCTTGTTCTCCTAGTGGAAGGAAATGGCCTCCTCACCTCTATAGTAGTCCACATGGACCACCAGGAACTCCTGTCATTCTAGATGAATAGATAGGAAGAGTTGTCCCCTTCTAGTTGGTGTACCACCACCAACTTACTCTCCCACAATTGTTCTCTCTTGCTTTCCCTCCCTTTATCGGGTAGGACTTTCTTGGCTTCTCTCAGTTACCACAACTAGAGGAGACAACAATTGTCAGAGCAACTGATATTACGTCTAGGAATCCCTTAGTAACCCTCTATTTATAGGAGGGTTAGGGTCAAGGTTCCATGTCTGTGTGGGAGTCAAAGGGTACATGATTTCCTAAATTTTTGCATCTCGTGAGTAGAGAAATGAGCGGTTCATAGGTGAAACAATTGGTTGACATGTGATTCGATTGGTTCAACCTTTAAACCTATCGTTTCAACATATTTTTCAATCACAATTGTATTGGGAACTATTATCCAATTAATGCATAACATGATGTCAACACTAATCCTTGATCCAATTGAATTGATTCGTGAACTAGGTTGTTCATTACATGAACCAGTCATCTGGCTGAACTTGATCCAATTGGTTCATTCACTGAACCGATCAGTTCATGCCTTGGTTCAACTCATTTCATCCAATGCAATTTCCAATCTACCTAACACCCCAATGGATCGGTTCAACAGTTGAACTAATCAGTTTGGAGTTCAGTCAGTCAACTATTGTTTAAATTGAATAACTAAACACTTAAGTAATTTTTTGAAACATCATTCATGAATAAACTTTTATTCTAAGTGTATCCTATGTGTGTGACCCTATAGGTTCCAAGTTACATTGGTAGTGAATGTCCATAACTAGTTTATGACATCACAATGAGTGGTATCTAACAACACATCATTGCTACACAAGTAACTGAAAGTTGTAGAACAACTTCAACCTACAATATGTGTTTGGTGTTACAGTTTGTGTATATTCCTTTATCACTAATATCCATATTGAACTCGAGGCATGGAATCGTCATCCTCTTCAACATTCAATCTCTATTCCTTTAGATAGAGCATATTTTCTGAGATATATGAAGCTAAATATCATATATTGACTCACATGATCATAGTCAAGAATTTCTCAGTCTCGCTTGTCAAGTGTCTATGATATCATACTCTTGTAGGAGGGACAAATCCCATATACACCACTAAGAGTCATCCCCATGTGTCACATTGCACTTGAGATCACCTTTATGGAAACCATTATTCAAGGTCATGGTATATGATGTTAAAGTATACATAATGACATGTAATGAGTGTAGTGACTTTGGGTCTAAGAACCAAAATCACCACCAACACTATAAAAGATAATCATGATTACCAATTATGATTTCCATGTGTCACTCTTATGGTGGGTCTGTCTGGTACACTATTCTCTAACAAGTACATGTCTATTTGGTTTGATATCATATATCATGAATGGTGTGATTTTTTCATCAACCAACACACACTCTAGTCATCTGTATTATTTTTGTCTATATTTCTTCCACAATAATGATTGACTAGGTACACAACAAGAATGCATGTACTCTTGTCATACATATAATGTCATTGTTCAGGTCCTAAACCTAAAGACATGTGTCATCGAGTATCATCATTCATTAATCATTTATTATGTTACATCATTATCTCATAACTGAATAAAACAATATAGATGGAATTGACTTATTTTATTCTTAATCAAATCATTTACAAGATATGCCATTACAATCATCATATGATTGTCTCTTTGGGTATACATACCAACATTATCTGGTGTTGTTCAAGAAAGAAGAATGGTTCTATGAGGCTTTGTATAGACTATCAATAGTTGAACAAGGTCGTAGTGAAAAACAAGTATTTGGTGTCAAGGATAGATAATTGATTGGATCATTTAAGAGGTGATGTAGTGTTTTACAAGATAGATCTAAGATTAGTGCATCATCAATTGAGGATCAAGGTAGATGATGACATACATAAGAATGCTTTTAAGAGTAGGTGTGGTGATTATAAGTTTTTGGTTATGCCGTTTGGGCTAACTAATGCATCAAAAAATGTATAGACTTGATGAACAGAGTGTTCAAACCGTATCTTGATCAATTTGTGGTGGTGTTCAGTGATGACATCTTGATTTACTCCATGGATAGTCAACAACATGAGAAACATCTTCGTCAAGCATTGGAGTTGTTGAGGCAACATCAGTTGTATGCTATGTTTAATAAGTGTGAGTTTTGGCTGACTGAGGTGTCTTTTCTAGGTCATGTTATCTTAGAAAGAGGTGTTTGTGTAGACCCTAAGAAGGTGGAGTTAGTGTTGGGGTGGTAGCTTCCCAACACACCGACTGGGGTTTGAAGCTTCCTAGGTTTAGCTGATTACCACAGGAGGTTCAATAAGAATTTCAGTGTCATGGCTTTACCTTTGACCAAGCTAACTAGGAAGGATGTTCCTTTTATTTGATAAGACAATTGTCAACATTCATTTCAGGTGTTGAACGATAAGTTAATGATTGCTCCATTGTTGGTGTTTCTACAGCCTGGGAAAGGCTACATCATTTTCTATGATGCTTCAGATAATGGGTTGGGATGTGTGCTAATGTAGGACAAGAACATAATTTATTTTTCCTCTTGACAACTTAAGAAGGATGAGGAGAACTATCCAACTCATGACTTGAAGTTAGCTATTGTGGTTCTTGCTTTGAAGATTTAGAGACACTGTCTATATGGGGAAACATGTCAAATACAAGAATCTATAGTACATCTTTTTAAAGTAGGAGTTGAATAGGAGGCAGAGGAGGTGGATTGAACTGATCAAGAACTACTAATGTACGATAGACTGTCATCCTAGAAAGGACAATGTAGTGGTTGATGTATTGAGCAGAAAGTCATCTTTTTTATCATCCACAGATAAATCACAATTACACTCCATGCCATATCACAAGTGGGACATGCTAGTGTCACTTTGGGAAATGAATGTACAATTAGAGGTCTCAATGTTAGTAGGTTTGTTGGCACAACTACACATAAAGACAAAATTGATACAACAAATTGAAGATGCGTAGAAGGATGATAATGTAATACAAAACATCAAATCAGAGTTTGGCAGTAGAAAGCATGATGTATTTCATGAGTTAGATGATGAGACAGTGCACTTCCACTACCGTATGGTGGTTCCTGATGTTGGAGGTTTAAGGGAGATGGTACTTGAGGAGGCTCATTCCTCGATGTACGTGATGCATTTTGGAAGTCCAAAGATGTATCAAAATACCATGGACCTATATTGGTGGAAAATTTTGAAGTGGGATGTGGTAGAGTTTGTGGGAAAGTGTCCAGTTTGTCAATAGGTTAAGGAGGAGCATCATAAACTTGCAGGGACATTATAGCCCTTGCCAATTACACTGTGGAAATGGGATCACATAACCATGAACTTTGTGGTTGGCCTTCCAAGGATAGACAAAGCTTATCATTTCATTAGGGTGATTATTGACCACTTGACAAAGTCAACTCTTTATTTTTAGTCAAGACCACCTACACTGTAGAGAAGTTGGAATAAATTTATGTTGATGAGATACTACATCTACATGGGGTACCAGCTATGATAGTATCAGATAGAGGTCCTCAGTTCACAAGTAGGTTTTGTGAGCATTTACATACAATTTTAGGGACATAGTTGAGGTTCAATATATCCTTTCACACATAGACATATGGTCATTCACAAAGGACAATACAAACATTATAGGATCTTTTAGGTGCATGCATTCTTCAATATCTTGGAAGTTGGGATATCCACTTGAGTCTGATTGTTTTTTCCAACAACTACAACTACTAGAAAAGCATAGACATGTCATCGTATGAGGCTTTGTACGGGAGGTGTTTTCAGTCACCTCTTTATTGGTACGACATAGGTGAGTATCAGCTCTTGGGTCCTGAGTTAGTTCAACAGACTATAGAGAAGATCAAGGTGATCCAACAACATTTAAAGGTAGCTCAAGACAAACACAAGTCATATGTTGATAACCGCCATAGATCGTTAGAGTTCCAAGTTGGAGACCACGTGTATCTCCAGGTATCCCCTTGGAAAGGTTTTATTAGGTTTGGTAAGAAGGGAAAGTTAGATCCTAGGTTTATGGGACCTTATCCTATCATGGAACGAGTTGGAAAAGTGGTGCATAGGCTGGATCTACCACCAGAGTTGCACAGGTTGCACAATGTTTTCTATGTTTACATGTTGAAAAAGTGTCACCCCAATACAGATCATACGATACAACTAGTGGAAGTAGAGTTAGATGAGGATATCTTTTAAGGTGGAGACAACCCAAAACCATCAGTTGATGAAGGAGAAGCTTCTCAAGGTTGAAGCTTTGTTAGATCGTGGTTGCATATTGTTGTAGGACTTGGATCTAGCTCTTCTAAGACAGATCAAAGATTTCTTTCCTAGTTTCTTGCTTCGTTCATGTAAAATCTTCGTCCCTAACCTTGTTTTCTTATTGTCTTCTTCTTCTCTCTTCTTCCATGGACAGAATCCATAGTGTTCCTAGCTGGAAACTCATAAACATGGATGAAGGACTCTCTTTCTTCATTCTTTTGCTCTAGATTTACCCAGTTCTTAACTTGGGTTTTACCTTCTCTTCTTCATGTTACCTTATTGTTTGAACATTCTTCTTCACTTAAGGGGAGTGATAACATTTAATGCATTTCTTATGTATTCATAACATGTTTTATGTAAATCTTGTACTAGAAAACTTGTAATATGAGAAAAGATGGCATGTTGTGCACTATTCAATATGAGAATGATGATGATAAAAGTTGTTAGGCCTTCCTTAGACCCTTTTAACATTTATTCTTTTGTAAATGAGCTTTTTGTTGAACATACATAGTTTAAAATCTGAAATATTGATGTTATGATTTCTAAAAATGGCATATATGTGTTGTTTTGGTGCCCAATGTACATAAGTTCAACTCACACATTAAACCTTACTACATAGTGGTTAACTGACGGTGTTATAATGCTTTTATTCACTATGTTGGTGCTGAAATGATAATTGGACACAATAATTATATTGAAAGTAGCTCATTCGTGTTAGGAGTTGAACATATAAATGCCTAATTCTTGAAAATACCATAACTTTTACAGCCTATGGACTTTTATGCTGAAATTTTTGGTGATACATTTTCTAGGACACATTAGGCTCTTGGTAAAATTTGAGAGGATAATATTCCTTCAAGAAGTTATTACTGATTTTCCTAAATCACATTTTGGGTCGTTATGCGCCCTAGTTTGGGATCTAGTCCTTGTTATGGTTGGGAAGCGATGAATGTACCATGATGGGGTAACATGGAACATTCTTCTTCTAGATTTCATACATTGTACATCTTTAGAAATTGTATTCTACAAATTATTATGTAAACATACTTTACTTGCTTGTATGTAACTTGATTGATGCATTCAAAATATTTAAACAACATAATTAATCAAGTGTGACTTTAATCATGTAGCACCATATGACCGTAGAATTATGTCATTGTCAGAACTTGTTTTATACTGAAATAAGTAATCCTAAGAGGAGCTTAGAGTTGTATATTGTTGTGTATATGTGGGTGCAGGGAGGGTATATCTCTTCCATCTAAATCCCTAGGTTTTAAAGAGCGATCGAGACCGTATCTTGGAGTTGATAAGTGTTGAGCGCAACTGTGGTTGTAACTCAAAATTTGAGTTCATACCCTGGTTTCTAGTGTCGTGGCTTGTGCACCCATGATAGACTATGTTTTTTTAGTAGTTTGGCTGATGTGCCACTATGATTGTTACTCAAATTGACTGAGGGAAAGAGATCTTAGGACTTCCATCATCCTAGATCTTATATGGGGTTGATTGTGACTTTGTAGTGGTCATCTAGTAGTTTGAGTGGTACGCTTCAAACTACCCATGGCTTAATAAAATTTGTAATTCAGTCACGTGGCATAAGTGTATGGGTTATTTGTCTAATCACATTGGATGATGATCTTTGCTATGATTATTTTGATTTGAAGGTGTATTATAATGCAGTAAGAGAAAAACAACTGTACTTATGATTTTGGATATGCATGATCCTTTGTGTAAATTATGTAATCCTTCAACTCTAAAATATTATTTGTTTTAATTGTTCAAAGTGCATAATCTTTCTATAAGCAATAGATGTTATTAGAAGTTATATCCCTCACTGGGGCATGGGTCTCTCCTTTTGGGTCGCAACATCTTTTTAGGCAATCGTCAGTAGTTCTGTCATACCCATTGTATCCAGGAGGCTAGTTTACAACTCAGTAGAGGAAGAAGTTTGGTGGGTTTTTAGTGAGTCCTAAAATCATCCATGTACTTTCATGTCCGAGCGGAAAATTTTGTAGATGATATAAATTGACTCAAAATTTTGGTAGTGTCCTTGTTCTTTTTACATGATGCAAATATGTGGATAATATATTTTGTGTGAAGGTTGTGGTTGAGACCACGAAACATATGCAAAGATACCTGGTATGGTTGTATATTTATGTAAGATGTTGGACCTTTGTGTATATATTAATTGAAATATTTAGAAAGTTTATTTTGGTTTTAATTTGTACCCTTATTGTAATATAATTGATTAATGTTTGATCGATGTTTTGATTTGAGTAAATCTCATTTAGTGTGAAGGGTTTTCACATGACACCCAAGAAGGTTGTTGGTTGGTAGGTTGACAAGATTTGTATGATTATCGGTTGTGGTGCCCAATGAGTTTTCAGGGTCAGCGGAGTTTCTATTTATACGTGGCCGATGAAGTTTTCTATGAGTGTGTAACCAATGGTCAGGCGTTGCCTGATGATATTTATGAACCGACACAATTTCCAAGCTGATGCTAAAAGAAATTATGATGCTTGATCGATGGAGTTTTAAGGGAGTGGACTGACGAGCTTTCAGAGTCATAGACCATGAGCTTTTATAACTGAGAGAAAGTCAGTCTTTAGCCCTACCTATAAGTGTCCTACTTCCTTCTCTCCTTTTATTCATTTGGTGGATCTTCTCACATTTTAAGGAGCCCAACAACATTCTCTGAGAGATCGACAATGGTTTTCAGGGTTCATTGAGCTATTGTTTGTGGGTGCATAATCTAAATCGAGTTTTCCTTGTGTGATTTAAAGGATTTTGATCATATTTCTTGCACCTTGTATGTAAGATCTTCTTTCCTAAACAAACTTTCTTATTATTTCTCCTTCCTCTTTTTTTCATGGTCAAAATCCACGATGTTTCTACATGTAAACTCGTACATGTGGTTTTTTTTCTTGACTTAGATACATCTTGTTCTTGGTGATAAGAGATTTCTTGGATCTTAGACGAATAAAGTTGTTGGGTCCTTGTCTCCCATTTCATGGTTCCTAGATGTTATGACGTTTTTCTTCACCTTGTGGTGAGTGATATAACTTTTGATACAATTCTTAGTTACTGTTTATATGCATGACCTAAATCTTGTTCTAAAAATTCATAGACAGTTAAAAGATGACCTTTTATGCACTATTTTTCATGATATGATGACAATATGGATCATTAAGTGTATCTTAGTCTCCTTGAATATTTTTTATTATAGAATGATTTGTTTTTGGACTTGTAAAGCCTGAAATTACAAGACACAAGTGTATTAACTCCTAGAAAATGTTATGCTTATGGCGATTCAGTACTGGATAAAAAGTAAACGTGAACCATATATTATTCCTTATTGTATGCTTGTTATACTATGAAAATTTTAGGGTTAGTAATTACTATTATGGTGCTATAATTAGTGTTAGACAAAACTCTAGTAATGAAGATGACTCACCCATGATAGTTTAAGTATATGATTACCTTAAAATGGCACAACTTTTACAACCGATGTGACTTTAAGCTAAATTTGTGAGTATTACCTTGTTTATGGATCTTTAAGATCTCTAAATTTAGTTATTAATATTTGTGGAATTAGTGATTTTTTGGAGTTTTATATGCACTAGTTTGAGGCTTGGTCCTCTTTACAACCAAGGATGGATACACATACTAGGACAATTAATGTGAAATTGTTTTATATATTTTTTATCTTTTGAACTTGCAATCCTTGATTTATTTTACAAGAATAATTTAGGTACTTGTATATAACTTGATTGATAACGTCAAAAATACTTAATTGGGATAATTCATCAAGTGTAACCATAACCATGTAGTGCCCTGTGACCGTAGAACTATCTATGTGTCAAACTTGCTAGATAGTGAACCTAGTGATCCCAAAAGGAGCTGAAGTCACATAGTGTTGAGTATATGTGGGTGTGAGGAGGACATATACATATCACCATGATTACAAGGTTTTAGAGAGCAATTGAGGTTGTGTCTTAGAGTCGATGTGATCTAGAGAGACTACCTGTCGTAACTCAGATTTGAGGAATTATACCATAATTTTTGGAGTCGTGATTTTTGTGCCCAAGACAGACCTGGATGTTTTAGTAGTTGGGCCGATGTGCCACTATAATGTTTGTCACTCGTACTGAGATTTTGATCATCTTAGATGTTATACATGGTCGATTGTGACTTTGCAGTGGTCAGCTAGTAGTTTAATAGGTATGTCTCAAACTACTGAGGGCTTAATAAAATATATGAATCAGTCATGTAATATACATGTTAGGGTTCATTAGTGATTCACATTGGATTATGACCTTCGCTTGCCCTCTTAGCTAGTATCATATATGATTCATATCTCTTTGTATGTAGTTATCTATACTTGTAGCCTTAGTTATGTTGGATCAATGTATATACACTACTTAGTTCTTCCATCTATTATAAATTCAGTCCAAACTACTTTAATTGCATAACATTCTTGTAAGAAATACATGTTGTAGAGGTTATCTTATATATCTTGGACATCGATCTCACCTCGTGAGTTTTCCACACATTTTTAGGTGATGAACAACATGTTCATACCCATGGCAGTGAGGA
Organism: Alisma plantago-aquatica; assembly: GCA_963693085.1. Taxonomy (NCBI): domain Eukaryota; kingdom Viridiplantae; phylum Streptophyta; class Magnoliopsida; order Alismatales; family Alismataceae; genus Alisma; species Alisma plantago-aquatica. Next base: position 319,757,693 of record OY856415.1, on the reverse strand, counting down.
GGCCTATCTTGAATATTTTTAGAGCTTGAGAGGTTGGTGTGGTTCTGTAGAGTCCTATAGTTGTCCCTTTACTCTTAGGTCTGGGTAGGGATATTTTAATATAATGTGTATCAACTCGAGTTTTGTTAGTATGCCTTGAGCAATATTATTTTTGTAATTATGGGGACACCAACTTTTGTATACAAGTTGTGAGTAAGTCCATTGAACTCGTGTAAAGTTATATGATATGAGTATACATGTGAAATTGGACCTTGGTGTAAATTTTCTTTTGAAATGTCAAAATTTTAATTTAGTTTTAATTATGAACCTTTTTGGGATTATGATTAATTAGTGTTCATTCAGTGTTTTGGTTTTGAGTAATCTTGTTTAGGCATGGTAGGTTTCCACAAAAAGGTTTTCAAAGTATGACATTGTCATTCAAGCCAATAAAAAAAACAAGGCTAACCCAGACCTTAAATGTAAAGTCGTGTTGGTCCGCTAGTACCTCACCGGAAGGTTGTCAAACTCAATGATGCCTTACATCATTCTATTTTTACAAATTTGAAATCCTTCTTGAGTTTGTACATATGTTAGATTGCTATCAAAACAAGCCAAACATGTACCCATGATCTCTTGACATGACCATCACCAAAAGATACATCCAATGGCTTCCTAAACCTGACAAAAGTTAACATTCCCAAGAACAAATTTTTATTTCTAGAAATCTTGATGAAAGATGTAAGGACCCTGACCTTCGTTTAGGGTTTACCCTGTTTGTTTTGCTTAACCTTGGTGGTTTGATGCTTGCTAATCACCTTTAGTGGTGATTAGGGTTTGGTTGTGCTTTGTTGAGAGTTTGAGGGGCTACTTGCAAATAACCCAAGTTTAGGGTTTTGTGTGCAAGTTTGCCATCTTGTGAGATGTTTCCCTCTCTTTGTTTCCTCTAGGATTGAGAGGAAGGCTTGGGTTTGTTATTTGAGTTTCTTGGGCCTTGGTTGAGTTGTTTTGGGCCTTGAGGTGCATTGTTTGGGCTTGGTTGAGCCTTGTGTCGGCCAAAAACCATGTGTGTCGCCCAGGTACCTTGGTGTGTCACCCAGTGGAGCTTCTGCTTGTTTCGCCCATGTTGCTTGGTCCAGCCTTGACCATGTTTGGTGGACACTTGGTGCATATCTTGGACAAGTGTCTCTTGGTGTGCTAGAGTGGTGGCTTGAGCCCTTAGACAAGTGTCCCTTGGGTGGACGACACATAGCATGGATCTACCTTGTTTTCTCCTCCCTTTCCTTCTATATATGTGGTTCTTTCCCTTGCCTTAGCTTCCTTTGATCCCTGGGTCACTCCTCCACCTTGAGTGCACGACACTCCTTCCCTCTTTGCTTGTGTTGGTCGATACACTTCCTTGGAGTAGAAGTGGTGGCAGATACACCCCCTTGGAGGAGCAAGTGGTGGTCGACATCCCTTGAAGCTTGGAGTTCTTCTTCTTCCTTGGAGCTTGGAGCTTAAGGCGGGTTGCATAGCTTCTAACCCTAACTCCTTTACCTCTAGTTATGTTCTTGTTCATATGTTAGTAGTTAGATCCTTGCTTTTGTACCTTTGGTGGCCGATTCCCCTTAGGGTTTAGGGTTTCCTTGTGTACTTTTCTTTCTAGGATTTGAGTCTCCTTGTGCTGGAGGTTGGTGATGACCTGTGTTGGATGATATGAGTGTCTTGTGATGGATGACATGGTGTGTGTGTTCTTGGTGTTGGGCTATATCCCTGCCCTTGTGATGGGCGATAGGTTGAGCTAGTATGAGTGTTCGCTGATATGGCTATGTTGGAAGATATGGTCCTTCTTGTGATGAGCAACACCTTTGTTCTTATGATGGACGATAGACCAGGTATAACATGAGGTTTGTTGGTGTTGGACGACAGGGCCATGTGTGGCTTGTTTCCTTGTTTTGATCGATAGGAAAAGAATGGTATGTTAGCCGATAGACTTGACGGACGATACTCTCTTGTGGTGAGTCAGCCGATAGGGCCTGGGTTGTGACAGGCATCACGCCCTTGGCTTTGGTGTGTGTCGGCCGATAGGCCTTGGTGGGTGGTTGCACGTTTTGAGGAGTGTTCCCTTCTTCCTTTCTCTCTCTCTTGGTGGTTAGAGATGGTGGTATCCTGGCCATTATGACTAGCACGTATATCGGGCATTGCGTTTGGGCTGTGGCGGGCATCACACTTCTTGGTGTGTCGTCCGGTAGGAGGTGCAACGGGCGTTGCCCGATATGCACGGATGCCCGACACCCCTCTCTGACGTGCGTTACCCCTGTAACACTGTGTTGCGCAGCTTTGCTGCACTCCTCTCTAGCCGTTGTTGTGGTTTGTATGGGTGAGGATAGTGAGGAGTTTTGGTGAGGGTCTTGTGACCTTTTAACGAAAACTCCTTGTGTTATGGAAGTGTATAACTATGCATATACAACGATGTTGACTCCTGGGCTATAGTAATAATGAGAATGATGGTAGCATAATAACAATAATGATGATGGTAATAGTAGTAGTGATAATAAGGAGGAATGTAGTGGTAATGAGATACATAAAGTAATCCTTATGCTTATCTATTAATGACAATGTTTGGTTTCTTAATGATAAGGATAATGGTAATGATAGTGGGTGATGACAGTAATGATAGTGATAACATTAGTGCTTGTTCTATATGTTCAACAACACTACTTGCATAAAGAGAACACCTTGATTATTTGTATAATCTCGAGATAAGGGTAAGAATGAATATGGTTTGTTAATGATGTGCTTTATATACTTGATCATCAAATAATGCAAAGATTGACAATCCAAGTATCTTGAATATCACCTTGTGATAATAAGTATAGTCCTTATGATTCTTGTGTACCCTAACCATGCATGTAATGATTAGCCATGAAAAGGCTATGAGATATATGTGATGAGTAACATCACTTTGATAATTATTCTATGAGGTTGTATGTATGATGCATTTGTCCCATGATGATGATGTGAGCCTTTAGGGGCAGTGATAGTACATGATGGGGGATTGAGATCCCATGGTATGTGATGATCCTTGAGATGGATCTGGATGGTTGGCAAGAGGCCAAGTGGTAACATGTGATGTTGGATCCTTGAGATGGATCAGGTTGATGTGGTTACAATAATAACATAATGATGAGTTTATATTATTTACTTTCTGTTATATCTTGTATGTTATACAACTTGGTTGAATCTTGCAATCCATCTAAAAGACACTAATTAATCACAGTGAAATATATCATGTAGTTGCCCTGGCCATAGATCCATCATCGTCAGGATTTGGTGATGGTGAAACAGGTTCTCCTACGGGTTAACCTGGAAGCGCACATTGTTGAATATGTGTAGGTTGTTCCTAGCCTGAAAATGAGGAGGTAAGAGTGTAACTTCGGTTGCAGACTCAGATATATGTATACATAGAGCATGATGAACAGGCCCATGGCTCAGGATATGTGATATGAGGAGCATGAATGCGTTCATGGCTCAGAGCACGGTGAACATGCCTGTGGCTCAAATTTACTAGCGCTGAGACCTGTACCAAGGCGGGCTAGAGTGAGGGTAGCCTATGGAGCTGACCATGTGGCTTAGACCACTTCAGCATGTGACTACGGTTCTGCTTGTGTTGTACTCGTGTACTGACCACGAGGTGGGAGGTCGTGGAGTCTGGATCTTCCATTGACCTTGTATGGCACCGGCTTGGGTTTCGTAACCGAAGGTTGGATTTGAATGGTACGGTTCAAATCCTCAGGGCATAATAATACGTAATACAGCCGTTTAGTACTTACTACTTAAGATAAACACGAAACATTGGTTGAGGCCTTATTTGTGTAGTTAATTCTGTTATATCTGCAGTTACTTCTATATTCATCAGGTATGTGGTAATATGTCTCATCTTGATAATCAGGTTATGTGGCATCATATTTTATTTCTGATAATCATGTTACATAGTGATATACCTTATCTTGTCAATCATGTTCCATTTAGAGAAGTTTGGTTATATGCTTTTGTACAGCTGGTAAGCTTGTCAGTAAGAATAGATTTGCTTTATATAGACTGCTCTTGTTAAATTTGTATTAGATATCTGTTATTATGGTTTATCTTACTAAGGTTCTGTAGTTGCGGTGGGGAGTTATGTTTCCCGCTGGGACAATTGTTCAATTGTCTCACCCCGCTGGTTTACACCCTTTTTAGGTGGTCGAGCTAGGCGTGGTGGTGGTCGTGGTGTTGCGGCCGAGCAGCCTAACGAGCAGTAGAAGGCAAGCGATGGATATGCTACTATTTTGGATGTTTTGTAGTAGAGTCTAGAGTCATCCCTGTACTCTCACGTCCTTGGCAGTGTTTTGACGTTGATTCACGATGAACGATCGATAATGTTCTGTATATCCTGCTGTTGGCCGGATGCGGGCCTCTATGTATATGAACAGGTGGTGAACTCATGGGATGGATGAACAGCTGTTCTTGAGCTGTGGACACATATCAGATCTCATGTATGTATATATATGACATGTTTCTGTGCAGGATGAGGACTGGAATGTAATAGTTTCACAGTTTATCAGTTTTCCGCAATTGGTTTTAATTAACCCGTGTTTTTGGTAATCTGTGGTTATGGTGATTTCCGCATGTTTTCGTGTAACACCTCATTATCTGTGTGATAATGGGATGTGTTTCCACAAGTTTTGGTATCAGATCTTTAGGTTCGCTGAGTCTACAGGGATTTAGGACTAGGTTGAGTCTGTTCTTGTGAGTTTTCTAGGTTTTCTTACAATATCTTCTGCCCTCAACGGAAGAAAAGCCAAGATGTCTAGAAACCATGAAGAACACTCTGCTGAGTACAGTGATGCTGCATCGGTTGATGGAGCAGCTGGACAGGCACATGAAGATCGGGTGCCTGAGGTCCCTCAACCTAACCCAGCCATTCTTGAACATCCTTCTTACCAACATCTTATGGGGCAGTTGATGGCTATGATGAATCTCATGGTTGAGCGATTACCAGTGCCTCCTCCACGAGCACAGGTTCCCCATGGAGAAGCATCAGGTATTGGGGAAGACCTTCGAGCGGCTTCACCAAGTTGGAGCTTCGGAGTATGCTAGAACGGCTGATCCAACGGATGCAGATCTGTGGCTGACAAGTATCGAGAAGGATTTCCGGATCCTTGACATCCCTGAAGAAGACAAGGTAAAGCATGTTGTCTACCTTCTGAAAGGTAGTGCTGGTCACTGGTGGACCATTGAGGAAGAAAAGCGGCCTGGTGAGGTGATCTGTTGGGAAGTGTTTCGACGTGAGTTCGTCCACCAGATACTTTCCAAAGATGTATCTGGATGAGAAGATCAGTCAGTTTGAGAGGTTGCGACAAGGAACGATAAACATCATTGAGTATGAAGCCAAGTTTATGGATCTGTTGAGGTTCTGTCCTCACATGGCGGCGACAGATGAGGAACGGATCAGACATTTCGAGAAGGGTTTGAGTGTTGAGTTGACAACCACGGTGTCTGTGTTGGAGAACCGAGAGTGGTTTGCTACGTTCATTGAATCTGTTAGATGGATCGAGAGGATAGTAAGGGAGAAAAGAGAGTCTATGTCTCTTAAAAGACCTTCTCAGTTTCAAGGACGTAGGTTTGGTGGCTTTAAGAAGCCCAGGTTTTCAGCACAGTCAGTGATAAGAAGTTCTGGTGTACCTTCTCAGTGGTCTTTGAGTAAGGGGAAAGGTTATGTTTCTTCGCCGTCTAAGGCGTATAGTTCAGCTTCTGTGGCAGTGACAGGACCAGCTAGGCCACGGTTTGAGGACAAGTCATGTCATCTTTGTGGACAGGTCGGGCATTGGAAGATCAATTGCCCGAATAGAGATGTTGAAGTGATGCAGCAGCCGAGGCAGAGTTTTCAGAGGTCAGAAAGGCCACAGCCCAGTGGTAGCAGAGGATGAGGACGCGGTCAAGCATCTCAAGGTGGATCGTCTGCTCAAGGGAGCAGAGGTCGTGGATAGCAAGCAACGACTCGATTCTATGCCATGAGTCAGCCGGAGGCGATAGTCAACCCGCGAGTGGTGACAAGTCAGATGGAGTTATTTCATTCTGATATGTCTTCTTCTTGCTTTATATCTGTTCTAGTTGACCCGGTTGCTACACACTCTTTTATCGCCTATAGTATGCTTGAGAACTGTCGTTTACCTGTTAGTTGTAAGAATGATAGTTTGTTGTTAGAAACCCCTCTTGATGGTTCCTCTTTGCTTCGAGAAGAGTGTCCATCTTGTGTTTTGTCTTTCTCGGGACGCTGTATACAAGTGGATCTTATACCACTTGATATGTATGGTTTCGATGTTATCCTTGGGATGGATACCTTAGAGAAGTATAAGGTTGTTTTGGACTGTGGTTCCAAGTAGGCAGTGTTTGATTATGCTGGAGAGAAGTGGATCTTCCGGGGAGATAGGAAGATTCTTCTGACGTGTTTGGTGTCATCTATGGTGGCAGATAAGTTGTTACGACAAGGATGTGAGGCGTTCTTAGATCACGTGGTGGATATCGTTTTAGTTACCAAGGCGAAAAGTCCTAGTCTTGAGGAGGTGTCAGTTGTCTGAGAGTTTGCAGACGTGTTTCCTGAGGAATTTCCTGGTGTTCCTCCACCCTGAGAGATTGATTTCGAGATCAATCTGGTTCCAGGAACACAGCCAGTTGCACAGTCAGCGTATAGGATGGCTCTAGCAGAGATGGCAGAGTTGAAGAAGCAGTTGCAAGAGTTGTTGGAGAAAGGTTTTATCTGACCGAGTACGTCGCCGTGGGGTGCTCCCGTGTTGTTTGTTAAGAAGAAGGATGGTTCGATGTGGTTGTGTATAGATTACCGGTAGTTGAACAAGGTCACGATCAAGAATAAGTACCCGTTGTCGAGGATAGATGATCTGTTCGATCAGTTGTGTGGTGCTATAATGTTTTTGAAGATCGATCTATGGTCTGGATATCATCAGTTGAGGATAAAGGCAGATGACATACCAAAGTTAGCTTTCAGGACGAGGTATGGTCATTTCGAGTTCATGGTTATGCCGTTCGGGCTAACTAATGCACCTGCAGCTTTCATGGATTTGATGAAAAAAGTGTTCCGTCCGTTCTTAGATTAGTTTTTTGTAGTCTTTATAGATGATATCTTGATCTATAGTCGGGACATGTTAGAGCATGAACAACATCTTCGTCGAGCGTTGACTCTTCTTCGTCAACATCAGTTGTATGCCAAGTTCAGTAAGTGTGAGTTCTGGTTGGATGAAGTGACTTTCTTGGGTCATGTGATATCTACTGAAGGAGTCAAAGTATATCCAAAGAAGGTGGAATCCGTTGCGGATTGGGAATAGCCAAAGACGCCGACACAAGTTCATAGTTTCCTTGGCTTAGCAGGATACTACCGAAGGTTTATCAAGGACTTCAGTGTGATCACGTTGTCGATGACGAAGTTGACCAGGAAGGATGTACCTTTTGTTTGGGATGATCGATGTCAGCAAGCTTTTCAGAGTTTGAAGGAGAAGTTGACCAGTGCTCTAGGGTTAATCTTTCCAGAGCCTGGGAAAGGCTATGTTGTTTTCTGTGATGCTTATAAGAAAGGATTAGGTTGTGTGTTTATGCAGGAAGATCATGTAGTTTCTTTTGCCTCGCGATAGCTCAAGAAACATGAGGAGAACGATCCGACTCATGATTTGGAGTTGGCAGCAGTGGTTCATGCGTTAAATATTTGGAGACACTATTTGTATGGGGAAGTGTGTCAGATCTTTACAGATCATAAGATTCTGAAGTATATCTTTACGCAGCAAGAGTTGAACATGCGACAACAACGATGGATGGAGTTGATCAATGATTACGACTGCACTATCGAGTATCATCCTAGTAAGGCAAACGTGGTAGATGATGCACTTAGAAGAAAGTCTTCTTCTCTTTCTGCAAAGAAGGCACTGTTGAGTTCTCTGGTATGCCATAAGTGAGATATGTTTGTTTCTCTTCGACAGATGAATGTGCAGATGGAAGTTTCTTTGTTGTCTGGTCTTTTCGCACAGATGCAAGTTAAGCCTACATTGAGACAGCAGATCAAGGATGCACAGCAGACAGATAATGCGGTACAGTTGATCAGATCAGAGTTCGGCAGTGAAAAGCGTGATGGGTTTCATGAGTCCGAGGATGGACTAGTTTTCTATCGTGATAGGATGGTGGTTCCAGATGCTGATGATCTGAGGAAGTTGGTGCTCGAGGAAGCACACACATCGATGTATGCTATGCATCTAGGTGTCACCAAGATGTATCATAGTCTAAAGGACTTGTATTGGTGGCCCAGTTTGAAGAAAGATGTAGCTGAGTTCGTGGCTAGATGTGCAGTTTGTCAGCAAGTGAAGGCTGAGCATCAGAAGCCGGCAGGTACGTTGCAACCTTTGCCGATACCGTAGTGGAAATGGGATCATATAACCATGGATTTCGTAGTTGGTCTACCCCAGACAACTAGGAATCATGATTCCATTTGGGTGATAGTGGACAGATTGACTAAGTGTGCCCATTTTCTACCAGTGAAAATGACGTATACAGCTGAGAAACTCTCTCGAGTATATGTGGATGAGATAGTACGTTTGCATGGTGTGCCAACAACGATAGTTTCCGACAGAGGTCCTCAGTTTACGAGTCATTTTTGGGAACAGTTGCACAGAGCGTTGGGAACGCAGTTGAGGTTCAATACAACTTTTCACCCGTAGACAGATGGACAGTCTGAGAGGACTATTCAAATTTTGGAAGATCTCCTTCGAGCTTGTGTTTTGTAGTTTCTAGGAAACTGGGATGTACATCTGGGTTTGATAGAGTTTTCTTACAACAACAGTTATCAGCGGAGCATTGACATGGCTCCTTATGAGGCTTTGTATGGAAGGAAGTGCAGATCTCCTTTGTGTTGGTATGAGTCTGAAGAGTATCATCTTTTGGGTCCTGAGTTAGTACAACAGACAACAAAAAAGATCAAAGTGATACAACAACAGTTGAAAGTGGCACAAGACAGGCAGAAGTCTTATGCAGACAATCGCCGATGACCTTTGGAGTTCTAGGTAGGAGACAAAGTGTATCTTAAAGTCTCACCGTGGAAAGGTGTGCTAAGGTTTGGACGGAAGGGTAAGTTAGCTCCCAGGTATATGGGGCCTTACTCAGTCATAGCACGTGTTGGCAAGATAGCTTATGAGTTAGAGTTGCCTCCAGAGTTGCACATGTTACATCCAGTGTTTCATGTCAGTATGCTGAAGAAAAGTCATCCGGATTCAGGTACCGTGATACAGCCAGTCGAGGTTGAGCTTGATGCAGATGTGACCTACGAGGAAGGTCCTGTGGTGATCCTTGACAGAAGGATCAAGAAGCTAAAGAGGAAGGACCTGGCTTTTATAATAGTTCTTTGGCAGCGTCGTGGCATTGAGGAAGCCACGTGGGAGCTTGAGGAAGAGATGAGGATGAAGTATCCCTCACTTTTCTCTTCGGATTTCGGGGACGAAATCCCTTAAAGGGGGTTAGCTTGTAAGGACCCTGACCTTCGTTTAGGGTTTACCCTGTTTGTTTTGCTTAACCTTGGTTGTTTGATGCTTGCTAATCACCTTTAGTGGTGATTAGGGTTTGGTTGTGCTTTGTTGAGAGTTTGAGGGGCTACTTGCAAATAACCCAAGTTTAGGGTTTTGTGTGCAAGTTTGCCATCTTGTGAGATGTTTCCCTCTCTTTGTTTCCTCTAGGGTTGAGAGGAAGTCTTGGGCTTGTTGTTTGAGTTTCTTGGGCCTTGGTTGAGTTGTTTTGGGCCTTGAGGTGCCTTGTTTGGGCTTGGTTGAGCCTTGTGTCAGCAACCAACCATGTGTGTCGCCCAGGTACCTTGGTGTGTCGCCCAGTGGAGCTGCTGCTTGTGTCACCCATGTTGCTTGGTCCAACCTTGACCATGTTTGGTGGACACTTGGTGCATATCTTGGACAAGTGTCTCTTGGTGTGCTAGAGTGGTGGCTTGAGCCCTTGGACAAGTGTCCCTTGGGTGGACGACACAGCATGGATCTACCTTGTTTTCTCCCCCGTTTCCTTCTATATATGTGGTTCTTTCCCTTGCCTTAGATTTCATTGATCCCTGGGTCTCTCCTCCACCTTGAGTGCATGACACTCCTTCCCTCTTTGCTTGTGTTGGCCGATACACTTCCTTGGAGTAGCAGTGGTGGCCAATGCACCCCCTTGGAGGAGCAAGTGGTGGTCGACATCCCTTGAAGCTTGGAGTTCTTCTTCTTCCTTGGAGCTTGGAGCTTAAGGCGGGTTGCATAGCTTCTAACCCTAACTCCTTTACCTCTAGTTATGTTCTTGTTCATATGTTAGTAGTTAGATCCTTGCTTTTGTACCTTTGGTGGCCGATTTCCCTTAGGGTTTAGGGTTTCCTTGTGTACTTTACTTTCTAGGGTTTGAGTCTCCTTGTGCTGGAGGTTGGTGATGACCTGTGTTGGACGATATGAGTGTCTTGTGATGGACGACATGGTGTGTGTGTTCTTGGTGTTGGGCGATATCCCTGCCCTTCTAATGGGCGATAGGTTGAGCTAGTATGAGTGTTGGCCGATATGGCTATGTTGGACGATATGTTCCTTCTTGTGATGAGCAACACCTTTGTTCTTATGATGGACGATAGACCATGTATAACATGAGGTTTGTTGGTGTTGGACGACGGGGCCATGTGTGGTTTGTTTCCTTATTTTGATCGATAGGCAAAGAATGGTATGTTGGCCGATAGCCTTGACGGACAATACTCTCTTGTGGTGAGTCGGACGATAGGGACTGGGTTGTGACGGGCATCACGCCCTTGGCTTTGGTGTGTGTCGGCCGATAGGCCTTGGCGGGTGGTTGCACATTTTGAGGAGTGTTCCCTTCTTCCTTTCTCTCTCTCTTGGTGGTTAGAGATGGTGGTATCCTGGCCATTATGACTAGAATGTATATCGGGCATTGCGTTTGGGCTGTGACGGGTGTCACACTTCTTGGTGTCGGCCGACAGGAGGTGCAACTGGCTTTGCCTGATATGCACGGATGCCCGACACCCCTCTCTGACGCGCGTTACCCCTGTAACGCTGTGTCGCACAGTGTTGCTACACTCCTCTCTAGCCGTTGTTGTGGGTTGTTTGGGTGAGGGTAGTAAGGCGTTTTGGTGAGGGTCTTGTGACCTTTTAACGACAGCTCCTTGTGTTATAGAAGTGTATAGCTATGCATATACAATGATGTTGACTCCTGGGCTATAGTAATAATGAGAATGATGGTAGCATAATAACAATAATGATGATGGTAATAGTAGTAGTGATAATAAGGATGAAGGTAGTGGTAATGGGATACATAAAGTAATACTTATGCTTATCTGTTAATGACAATGTTTGGTTGCTTAATGATAAGGATAATGGTAATGATAGTGGGTGATGACAGTAATGATAGTGATAACAGTAGTGCTTGTTCAGTATGTTCAACATGACTACTTGCATAAAGAGAACACCTTGATTATTTGTATAATCTCGAGATAAGGGTAAGCATGAATATGGTTTGTTAATGATGTGCTTTATACACTTGATCATCAAATAATGCAAAGATTGATAAGCCTAGTATCTTGAATATCACCTTGTGATAATAAGTATAGTCCTTATGATTCTTGTGTACCCTAACCATGCAGGTAATGATTAGCCATGAAAAGGCTATGCGATATATGTGATGAGTAACATCACTTTGATAATTATTCTATGAGGTTGTATGTATGATGTGTTTGTCCCATGATGATGATGTGAGCCTTGAGGGGAAGTGACAGTACATGATGGGGGATTGAGATCCCGTGGTATGTGATGATCCTTGAGATGGATCTGGATGGTTGGCAAGAGGCCAAGTGGTAACATGTGATGTTGGATCCTTGAGATGGATCAGGTTGATGTGGTTACAATAATAACATAATGATGAGTTTATGTTATTTACTTTCTGTTATATCTTGCATGTTATACAACTTGGTTGAATCTTGCAATCCATCTAAAAGACACTAATTAATCACAGTGAAATATATCATGTAGTTGCCCTGGCCATAGATCCATCATCGTCAGGATTTGGTGATGGTGAAACAGGTTCTCCTACGGGTTAACCTGGAAGCGCATATTGTTGAATATGTGTAGGTTGCTCCTAGCCTGAAAATGAGGAGGTAAGAGTGTAACTTCGGTTGCAGACTCAGATATATGTATATATAGAGCATGGTGAACATGCCCATGGCTCAGGATATGTGATATGAGGAGCATGAATGCATTCATGGATCAGAGCACAGTGAACATGCCCGTGGCTTAGTTTTACCAGCGCCGAGACCTGTACCAAGGCGGGCTAGAGTGAGGGTAGCCTATGGAGCTGACCCTATGGCTTAGACCACTTCATCATGTGACTACGGTCCTGCTTGTGTTGTACTCATGTACTGACCACGAGGTGGGAGGTCGTGGAGTCCGACACTTCCATTGACCTTGTATGGCACTGGCTTGGGTTTCGTAACCGAAGGTTGGATTTGAACGGTACAGTTCAAATCCTCAGTGCATAATAATACGTAATACAACCATTTAGTACTTACTGCTTAAGATAAACACGAAACATTGGTTGAGGCCTTGTTTGTGTAGTTAATTTTGTTATATCTGTAGTTACTTCTATATTCATCAGGTATGTGGTAATATGTCTCATCTTGATAATCAGGTTATGTGGCATCATATTTTATTTATGATAATCATGTTACATAGTGATATACCTTATCTTGTCAATCATGTTCCATTTAGAGAAGTTTGGTTATATGCTTTTGTACAACCGGTAAGCTTGTCAGTAAGAATTGCTTTGCTTTATATAGACTGCTCTTGTTAAATTTGTATTAGATATATGTTGTTATAGTTTATCTTGCTGAGGTTCTGTAGTTGCGGTGGGGAGTTATGTTTGGGAAAATTGTTCAATTGTCTCACCCCGCTGGTTTACACCCTTTTTAGGTGGTCGAGCTAGGCGTGGTGGTGGTCGTGGTGTTGCGGCCGAGCAACCTAACGAGCAGTAGAAGGCAAGCGATGGATATGCTACTATTTTGGATGTTTTGTAGTAGAGTCTAGAGTCATCCCTGTACTCTCACGTCCTTGGCAGTGTTTTGACGTTGATTCACGATGAACGATCGATAATGTTTTGTATATCCTGTTGTTGGCCGGATGCGGGCCTCTATGTATATGAACAGGTGGTGAACTCATGGGATGGATGAACAACTGTTCTTGAGCTATGGACACGTATCAGATCTCGTGTATGTATGTATATGACATGTTTCTGTGCAGGATGAGGACTGGAATGTAATAGTTTCACAGTTTATCAGTTTTCCGCAATCGGTTTTAATTAACCCATGTTTTTGGTAATCCGTGGTTATGGTGATTTCCTCTCGTTTTCGTGTAACACCTCGTTATCTATGTGATAATGGGATGTGTTGCCACAAGTTTTGGTATCAGAGCTTTAGGTTCGCTGAGTCTACAGGGATTTAGGACTAGGTTGAGTCTGTTCTTGTGAGTTTTCCAGGTTTTCTTACAATATCTTCTGCCCTCAGCGGAAGAAAAGCCAAGATGTCTGGAAACCATGAAGAACACTCTGCTGAGTACAGTGATGTTGCATCGGTTGATGGAGCAGCTGGACAGGCACATGAAGATCGGGTGCCTGAGGTCCCCCAACCTAACCCAGCCATTCTTGAACATCCTGCTTACCAACAGCTTATGGGGCAGTTGATGGCTATGATGAATCTCATGGTTGAGCGATTACCAGTGCCTCCTCCGCGAGCACAGGTTCCCCATGGAGAAGCATCGAGTATTGGGAAGACCTTTGAGCTTCGCCGAGTTGGAGCTTCAGAGTATGCTGGAACGGCTGATCTAGCGAATGCAGATCTGTGGCTGACAAGTCTCAAGAAGGCTTTTCAGATCCTTGACATCCCCGAAGTAGACAGGTTAAAGCATGATGTCTACCTTCTAAAAGGTAGTGCTGGTCACTGGTGGACCATCGAGGAAGAAAAGCGGCCTGGTGAGGTGATCTGTTGGGAAGTGTTTCGACGCGAGTTCGTTACCAGATACTTTCCGAAGACGTATCTGGATGAGAAGATCAGTCAGTTTGAGAGGTTGCGACAAGGAACGATGAACATCACCGAGTATGAAGCCAAGTTTATGGATCTGTTAAAGTTCTGTCCTCACATGGCGGCGATAGATGAGGAACAGATCAGACATTTCGAGAAGGGTTTGAGTGCTGAGTTGACAACCCCGGTGTCTGCGTTGGAGAACCGAGAGAGGTTTGCTATGTTCATTGAATTTGTTCGACGGATCGAGAGGACAGTATGGGAGAAAAGAGAGTATGTCTCTTAAAAGACCTGCTCAGTTTCAAGGACGTATGTTTGGTGTCTTTAAGAAGCCCAGGTTTTCAGCATCGTCAGTGACAAGAAGTTTTGGTGTACCTTCTCAGTGGTCTCTGAGTAAGGGTTAAGGTTATGTTTCTTCACCGTCTAAGGCGCATAGTTCAGCTTCTGTGGCAGTGACTGGGCCAGCTAGGCCACAGTTTGAGGACAAGTCATGTCATCTTTGTGGACAGGTCGGGCATTGGAAGATCAATTGCCCGAATAGAGATGTTGAAGTGACGTAGCAGCCGAGGCAGAGTTTTCAGAGGTCAGAAAGGCCACAGCCCAGTGGTATCAGAGGACGAGGATGAGGTCAAGCATCTCAAGCTGGATCGTCTGCTCAAGGGAGCAGAGGTCGTGGACAACAAGCAATGACTCGATTCTATGCCATGAGTCAGCCAGAGGTGATAGTCAACCCGCAAGTGGTGACAGGTCAGATGGAGTTATTTCATTCTGATATGTCTTCTTCTTGCTTTATATCTATTCTGGTTGACTCGGGTGCTACACACTCTTTTATCGCCTATAGTATGCTTGAGAACTGTCGTTTACCTGTTAGTTGTAAGAAGGATAGTTTGTTGTTAGAAACCCTCTTGATGGTTCCTCTTTGCTTCGAGAAGAGTGTCCATCTTCTGTTTTGTCTTTCTCGGGACGTTGTATACAAGTGGATTTTATACCACTTGATATGCATGTTTTCGATGTTATCCTTGGTATGGATACCTTAGAGAAGTATAAGGTTGTTTTGGACTGTGGTTCCATGCAGGCAGTGTTTGATTTTGCTGGAGAGAAGTGGATCTTCCGGAGAGATAGGAAGATTCTTCCGACATGTTTGGTGTCAGCTATGGTGGAAGATAAGTTGTTACAATAAGGATGTGAGGCGTTATTAGCTCACGTGGTGGATACTGTTGTAGTTACCAAGGTGAAAAGTCCTAGTCTTGAGGAGGTGTCAGTTGTCTGAGAGTTTGCAGACGTGTTTCCTGAGGAGTTTCCTGGTGTTTCTCCACCCTGAGAGATTGATTTCGAGATCAATCTGGTTCCAGGAACACAGCCAGTTGCACAGTCAGCGTATAGGATGGCTCCAGCAGAGATGGCAGAGTTGAAGAAGCAGTTGCAAGAGTTGTTGGAGAAAGGTTTTATCCGACCGAGTCGTCGCCGTTGGGTGCTCCCGTGTTGTTCGTTAAGAAGAAGGATGGTTCGATGCGGTTGTGTATAGATTACTAGCAGTTGAACAAGGTCACGATCAAGAATAAGTACCCGTTGTCGAGGATAGATGATCTGTTCGATCAGTTGTGTGGTGCTACAGTGTTTTCGAAGATTGATCTACGGTCTGGATATCATTAGTTGAGGGTAAAGGCGGATGACATACCAAAGTCAGCTTTCAGGACTAGGTATGGTCATTTCGAGTTCGTGGTTATGCCGTTCGGGCTAACTAATGCACCTACAGCTTTCATGGATTTGATGAACAGAGTGTTCCGTCCGTTCTTAGATCAGTTTGTTGTAGTCTTTATAGATGATATCTTGATCTATAGTCGGGACAGGTTAGAGCATGAACAACACCTTCGTCGAGCGTTGACTCTTCTTCGTCAACATCAGTTGTATGCCAAGTTCAGTAAGTGTGAGTTCCGGTTGGATGAAGTGACTTTCTTGGGTCATGTGATATCTGCTAAAGGAGTGAAAGTAGATCCAAAGAAGGTGGAATCCGTTTTGGATTGGGAATAACCAAAGATGCCGACAGAAGTTCGTAGTTTCCTTGGCTTAGCAGGATACTACCAGAGGTTTATCAAGGACTTCAGTGTGATCGCGTTGCCGATGACGAAGTTGACCAGGAAGGATGTACCTTTTGTTTGGGATGATCGATGTTAGCAAGCTTTTCATAGTTTGAAGGAGAAGCTGACCAGTGCTCCAGTGTTGATCTTGCCAGAGCCTAGGAAAGACTATGTTGTTTTCTGTGATGCTTCCAAGAAAGGATTAGGTTGTGTGTTTATGCAGGAAGATCATGTAGTTTCTTTTGCCTCGCGATAGCTCAAGAAACATGAGGAGAACTATCCGACTCATGATTTGGAGTTGGCAGCAGTGGTTCATGCGTTAAAGATTTGGAGACACTATCTGTATGGGGAAGTGTGTCAGATCTTTATGGATCATAAGAATCTGAAGTATATCTTTACGCAGAAAGAGTTGAACATGCGACAACGACGATGGATGGAGTTGATCAATGATTACGACTGCACTATCAAGTATCATCTTGGTAAGGCGAACGTGGTAGCTGATGCGCTTAGTAGAAAGTCTTCTTTTCTTTCTGCAAAGAAGGCACAGTTGAGTTCTCTGGTATGCCATAAGCGAGATATGTTTGTTTCTCTTCGACAAATGAATGTGCAAATGGAAGTTTATTTGTTGTCTGGTCTTTTTGCACAGATGCAAGTTAAGCCTACGTTGAGACAACAGATCAAGGATGCACAACAGACAGATAATGCGGTACAGTTGATCAGATCAGAATTCAGCAGCTAAAAGCGTGATGGGTTTCATGAGTCCGAGGATGGACTAGTTTTCTATCGTGATAGGATGGTGGTTCCAGATGCTGATGATCTGAGGAAGTTGGTGCTCGAGGAAGCACACACGTTGATGTATGCTATGCATCCAGGTGTCACCAAGATGTATCATAGTCTAAAGGACATGTATTGGTAGCCCGGTTTGAAGAAAGATGTAGCTGAGTTCATGGCTAGATGTGCGGTTTGTCAGCAAGTGAAGGTTGAGCATCAGATTCCGACAGGTACGTTGCAACCTTTGCCGATACCGCAGTGGAAATGGGATCATATAACCATGGATTTCGTAGTTGGTCTACCCCGGAAAACTAGGAATCATGATTCCATTTGAGTGATAGTGGACAGATTGACTAAGTCTACCCATTTTCTACCAGTGAAAATGACGTATACAACTGAGAAACCCGCTCGAGTATATGTGGATGAGATAGTACGTTTGCATGGTGTGCCAGCAACGATAGTTTCCGACAGAGGTCCTCGGTTTATGAGTCATTTTTGGGAATAGTTGCACAGAGCGTTGGGAATGCAGTTGAGGTTCAGTACAACTTTTCACCCGCAGACAGATGGACAGTCTGAGAGGACTATTCAGATTTTGGAAGATCTCCTTCGAGCTTGTGTTTTGCAATTTCTGGGCAATTGGGATGTACATCTGAGTGTGATAGAGTTTTCTTACAATAAGAGTTATCAGCAGAGCATTGACATGGCTCCTTATGAGGCTTTGTATGGAAGGAAGTGCAGATCTCCTTTGTGTTGGTATGAGTCTGGTGAGTATCAGCTTTTGGGTCCTGAGTTTGTACAGCAGACAACAGAAAAGATCAAAGTGATACAGCAACAATTGAAAGTGGCACAGGACAGGCAGAAGTCTTATGCAGACAATCGTCGATGACCTTTGGAGTTCTAGGTAGGAGACAAAGTGTATCTTAAAGTCTCACCGTGGAAAGGTGTGCTAAGGTTTGGACAGAAGGGTAAGTTAGCTCCCAGGTATATGGGGCCTTACTTAGTCATAGCACGTGTTGGCAAGGTAGCTTATGAGTTAGAGTTGCCTCCAGAGTTGCACAGGTTGCATCCAGTGTTTCATGTCAGTATGCTGAAGAAAAGTCATCCGGATTCAGGTACCGTGATACAGCCAGTTGAGGTTGAGCTTGATGCAGATGTGACCTACAAGGAAGGTCCTATGGCGATCCTTGACAGAAGGATCAAGAAGCTGAAGAGGAAGGACCTGGCTCTTGTAAAAGTTCTTTGGCAGCGTCGTGGCATTGAGGAAGCCACGTGGGAGCTTGAGGAAGAGATGAGGAGGAAGTATCCCTTGCTTTTCTCTTCGGATTTCGGGAATGAAATCCCTTAAAAGGGGTTAGCTTGTAAGGACCCTGACCTTCGTTTAGGATTTACCCTATTTGTTTTGCTTAACCTTGGTGGTTTGATGCTTGCTAATCACCTTTAGTGGTGATTAGGGTTTGGTTGTGCTTTGTTGAGAGTTTGAGGGGCTACTTGCAAATAACCCAAGTTTAGGGTTTTGTGTGCAAGTTTGCCATCTTGTGAGATGTTTCCCTCTCTTTTTTTCCTCTAGGGTTGAGAGGAAGGCTTGGGCTTGTTGTTTGAGTTTCTTGGGCCTTGGTTGAGTTGTTTTGGGCCTTGAGGTGCCTTGTTTGGTCTTAGTTGAGCCTTGTGTCGGCCAACAACCATGTGTGTAACCCAAGAACCTTGGTGTGTCGCCCAGTGGAGCTGCTGCTTGTGTCGCCCATGTTGCTTGGTCCAGCCTTGACCATGTTTGGTGGACACTTGGTGCATATCTTGGACAAGTGTCTCTTGGTGTGCTAGAGTGGTGGCTTGAGCCCTTGGACAAGTGTCCCTTGGGTGGACGACACATAGCATGGATCTACCTTGTTTTCTCCTCCCTTTCCTTCTATATATGTGGTTCTTTCCCTTGCCTTAGCTTCCTTTGATCCCTGGGTCTCTCCTCCACCTTGAGCGCACGACACACCTTCCCTCTTTGCTTGTGTTGGCCGATACACTTCCTTGGAATAGAAGTGGTGGCTGATACACCCCCTCAGAGGAGCAAGTGGTGGTCGACATCCCTTGAAGCTTGGAGTTCTTCTTCTTCCTTGGAGCTTGGAGCTTAAGGCGGGTTGCATAGCTTCTAACCCTAACTCCTTTACCTCTAGTTATGTTCTTGTTCATATGTTAGTAGTTAGATCCTTGCTTTTGTACCTTTGGTGGCCGATTCCCCTTAGGGTTTAGGGTTTCCTTGTGTACTTTGCTTTCTAGGGTTTGAGTCTCCTTGTGCTGGAGGTTGGTGATGACCTGTGTTGGACGATATGAGTGTCTTGTGATGGACGACATGGTGTGTGTGTTCTTGGTGTTGGGCGATATCCCTGCCCTTGTGATGGGGAATAGGTTGAGCTAGTATGAGTGTTGGCCGATATGGCTATGTTGGACGATATGGTCCTTCTTGTGATGAGCAACACCTTTGTTCTTATGATGGACGATAGACCAAGTATAACATAAGGTTTGTTGGTGTTGGACGACAGGGCCATGTGTGGCTTGTTTCCTTGTTTTGATCGATAGTCAAAGAATGGTATGTTAGCCGATAGCCTTGACGGACGATACTCTCTTATGGTGAGTCGGCCGATAGGGCCTGGGTTGTGACGGGCGTCACACCCTTGGCTTTGGTGTGTGTCGGCCGATAGGCCTTGGTTGGTGGTTGCACGTTTTGAGGAGTGTTCCCTTCTTCCTTTCTCTCTCTCTTGGTGGTTAGAGATGGTGGTATCCTGGCCGTTATGACTAGCACGTATATTGGGCGTTGCGTTTGGGCTGTGACGGGCGTGACACTTCTTGGTGTGCCGGCCGGCAGGAGGTGCAATGGGCGTTGCCCGATATGCACGGATGCCCGACACCCCTCTCTGACGCGCGTTACCCCTGTAACGCTGTGTCACGCAGTGTTTCTGCACTCCTCTCTAGCCATTGTTGTGGGTTGTTTGGGTGAGGGTAGTGAGGAGTTTTTGTGAGGGTCTTGTGCCTTTTAATGACAGCTCCTTGTGTTATGGAAGTGTATAGCTATGCATATACAACGATGTTGACTCCTGGACTATAGTAATAATGAGAATGATGGTAGCATAATAACAATAATGACGATGGTAATAGTAGTAGTGATAATAAGGAGGAAGGTAGTGGTAATGAGATACATAAAGTAATCCTTATGCTTATATGTTAATGACAATGTTTGGTTGCTTAATGATAAGGATAATGGTAATGATAGTGGGTGATGACAGTAATGATAGTGATAACAATAGTGCTTGTTCTGTATGTTCAACATGACTACTTGCATAAAGAGAACACCTTGATTATTTGTATAATCTCGAGATAAGGGTAAGCATGAATATGGTTTTTTAATGATGTGCTTTATACACTTGATCATTAAATAATGCAAAGATTGATAAGCCTAGTATCTTGAATATCACCTTGTGATAATAAGTATAGTCCTTATGATTCTTGTGTACCCTAACCATGCAGGTAATGATTAGCCATGAAAAGGCTATGAGATATATGTGATGAGTAACATCACTTTGATAATTATTCTATGAGGTTGTATGTATGATGTGTTTGTCCCATGATGATGATGTGAGCCTTGAGGGGCAGTGATAGTACATTATGGGGGATTGAGATTCCGTGGTATGTGATGATCCTTGAGATGGATCTGGATAGTTGGCAAGAGGCCAAGTGGTAACATGTGATGTTGGATCCTTGAGATGGATCAGGTTGATGTGGTTACAATAATAACATAATGATGAGTTTATGTTATTTACTTTCTGTTATATCTTGCATGTTATACAACTTGGTTGAATCTTGCAATCCATATAAAAGACACTAATTAAACACAGTGAAATATATCATGTAGTTGCCCTGGCCATAGATCCATCATCGTCAGGATTTGGTGATGGTGAAACAGGTTCTCCTACGGGTTAACCTGGAAGCGCATATTTTTGAATATGTGTAGGTTGCTCCTAGCCTGAAAATGAGGAATAAGAGTGTAACTTCGGTTGCAGACTCAGATATATGTATATATAGAGCATGGTGAACAGGCCCATGGCTCAGGATATGTGATATGAGGAGCATGAATGTGTTCATGGCTCAGAGCACGGTGAATAGGCCCATGGCTCAGTTTTACTAGCACCGAGACTTGTACCAAGGCGGACTAGAGTGAGGGTAGTCTATGGATCTGACCCTGTGGCTTAGACCACTTCAGCATGTGACTACGGTCCTTCTTGTGTTGTACTCGTGTACTGAATATGAGGTGGGAGGTCATGGAGTCCGGCTCTTCCATTGACCTTGTATGGCACCGGCTTGGGTTTCGTAACCGAAGGTTGGATTTGAGCGGTACGGTTCAAATCTTCAGGGCATAATAATACGTAATATAGCCATTTGGTACTTACTTCTTAAGATAAACATGAAACATTGGTTGAGGCCTTGTTTGTGTAGTTAATTCTGTTATATCTGCAGTTACTTCTATATTCATCAGGATTGTGGTAATATGTCTCATCTTGATAATCAGGTTATGTGGCATCATATTTTATTTCTGATAATCATGTTACATAGTGATATACCTTATCTTGTCAATCATGTTCCATTTAGAGAAGTTTGTTTATATGCTTTTGTACAGCTGGTAAGCTTGTCAGTAAGAATAGCTTTGCTTTATATAGACTGCTCTTGTTAAATTTGTATTAGATATCTGCTGTTATGGTTTATCTTGCTGAGGTTCTATAGTTGCGGTGGGGAGTTATGTTTCCCGCTGGGACAATTGTTCAATTGTCTCACCCTACTGGTTTACACCCTTTTTAGGTGGTCGAGCTAGGCGTGGTGGTGGTCGTGGTGTTGCGGCCGAGCAGCCTGACGAGCAATAGAAGGCAAGCGATGGATATGTTGTTGTTTTGGATGTTTTGTAGTAGAGTCTAGAGTCATCCCTGTACTCTCAGGTCCTTGGCAGTGTTTTGACGTTGATTCACGATGAACGATCGATAATATTTTGTATATCATGCTGTTGGCCGGATGCGGGCCTCTATGTATATGAACAGGTGGTGAACTCATGGGATGGATGAACAATTGTTCTTGATCTGTGGACACGTATCAGATCTTGGGTATGTATATATATATGACATGTTTATGTGCAGGATGAGGACTGGAATGTAATAGTTTCACAGTTTATCAGTTTTCCGCAATCAGTTTTAATTAACCCGTGTTTTTGGTAATCTGTGGTTATGGTGATTTCCGCACATTTTCGCGTAACACCTCGTTATCTGTGTGATAATGGGATGTGTTGCCACAAAAGAAACTTAGAGTACATAAGAAAACCTTTTGATTATCCTCTTTTATGTTCTCCCTGGGTGAACCATACAAGATATGTAGCAAGGCTTCTCAATGTAAGACAACCTTTTGATAAACCTTGATGTCTTAGTTTTGGCATCCCAATTTTGTTGCTCGATTAATGATCATGATCAAATCTCCTCAATGGATGGTAATGAAAGTCATCCAATTTATTCCACATTTCCTATATTTTTCTAGCTATTTAAATTAATTCATATACCCTTTTTCACCTGTCGAGGGTAAGTAGATAGGAAAATGTCATACATCTAAACTTAAGTGAAATTTTCCCATTCATGGAACTTGTCACAAGCTTTTTTTATAATAGTTCTAATGGTCTCTGAATAACATTGTGTTTGCATTAATTAGGTAATTACAAAGAAACATAAGGCAGACAAGCAACAAGTTCTAATTGAACTCTCATGAACAAAACTTCTAATTTTAAATTTAGTTGGAAATTAAATTGCCTTTCTAGTTCTTTATAAAACCAATACCATAATTTTAATAAATATACTATTCAATTCGATTCCATATTGTTTTTATCAATAAAATAAAAGTGTGTCACTTGTCCCTTGATTTTTCATTTCTCTTCCTCTTCTCTTTTTTCATTGAAATATATTTCTCAAAGACATAGTCTCATGAACTAAAATGATTTGCTAACTGAGACACATTTGTAATTTTCTAAATAAATATAAAATTAGATAAGATAATCCTTTGTTTCTGGCCCATGGACGTTCCAGTGGATTTCTCATTTCTTTGGGGTGTTACATGGTGAAACATGATATTTCGCAGTGATCCTGTGATGGACTAGTTTTGCCTTAATTTCAAGGATGAAATTTCTTTTAAGGTGTGTAGGATGTGATAAGGTGGACTTTTGGGGCCTTTGAGTACCTTATAACATAACTCATTCGTGTGGTTGAGTTATATTGAGAGTTCAAAGTGTTATGATAAAGTTTGAGTGTTGACATCAAGATTAAGAATGTTAAGTTTATGTCTTTTGAGGTATTTAATTGACTAGTCATACAGTTGAGCTTAGGGACTAAAATGAAATGGAATGTGCCTTGACTTGTGGTAAAAATATAGTTAAAATTTCATGAAGATTTGAGGTTCCTAGAAGAATTTGTTGAGGCTTGAAATTTGTAGAATTATGTGGATTATGTTGATGATTCATAGCGGAAGTCCTGGTATATCAGTGTCACACTATCCCTTTTCTTATGCATATAGGCCCCACACTCTTTTCAGAAGCCATAGATTGGCCTTGAGGGGAGTAGATCCTAGCCCTTGTTTTGGATTGAATTGTTGAGGCTCACCCCCCACCTTGTGTCTTACTAGAGATTGTGGGGTCGTATCAATGACAAACCCAACCCACCCCACGTGACCACGTCCTGGTCGTGGATCGTTGGAGGAAACTAAAGGAGCAGTTATCCTTGACACCGAAAGACCAGTCTTTAGACACCTCGTCTAAATTCGCTGGCTGGGTTTTGAGAGAGAGAGACGGTTCTCCCTTGGTTGATTACTTGATTTATCCCCCACAAGTTATTAGCAGCAGCGTGGAAGAGAAGAGCTCCTACCCCATGAAGTTTGAATGCGATGGTGTCTACGCCACCGTATATGCCGAGAGAGGCATCAATACTTGGCAAGGAGGTAGATGTGATGATTGAGCTCTCACTGGGTACTCCTCTCGGAGGACGGAGACCTAAGGAAGAGCATGGAGAAGAACCAGTTGAGGTCGTTGGTTGAGGAAGATTGGAAGACGAGGAGCCAGGAGAAATAATGTGCCTTGGATTCCTTGCCAGCGCAGGACCCAGTGGCAGCACTCAAACCAGGAAGAATGCACACAGCAACACTTGAGAAGAAGTCGATGATGACTGAACTGGGATGTCAGATCTGGATGTGTATGCTAAGTCAGTCCTGGAGGCTAGGACCATATACGAACTACAAAGTAGTGTCCCTCCGGAGCCAGAACTTGTGGAGGCGCTTGGGTCCCAGATGCAAAGAGGCACGACAGTGCCAGAACAGAGAACGAGGAAGGAGATCGAGGATCTGATTTGTGGCTGCAGCTAGTGTTGTTAAAATTGATTATCGTCGTTCATGCAACAGCGACAGGTGCAAATAATTAACAGTGCAGGCAGATCCAAAATAAGAATCGAAGAACAAATGAAGCAGGAGAATAGAAAATAGAAGTTAGATTCGCAAACCAGATCGTTTGTTGAGAAACGAACGTGTTACTTAAAGAAATCAGTGCCCGTCAATCCTCGCTGATAGGCACCGTTCTCCCAGTCTTGATCTGGAATGAACCTGGATTGTTACACGTCTTGCTCGCGCACGTTGCACTGCTACCAGTGCAGCATAGCAACTGCAGGTACCACCGCCTGACAGCTACGTCTCAGAGACAGGAAGGTTGAGTCGCGCTTCGCACAGGAGGACAACTCCTCAAAGCGACTCCAGGGACGACTACTCTCGCACTCGGGATTAGGGCTCTCAAAACACACGGCGGCAGAAGACTGTTTTCGGTGTGTTTAACCCTAATGACCGGATGTGTATATATAGCCACGCACGTCCCTAATCCTATTCCCAGTAAGACGCAACACTCAGTTGCTCTTGTACACAATACGGAATAAACCGTAAAAGAGAAACACTTTCTAATTAGGATTAAGAAATCTGAATAAGAATGCAACAATTAATTACACGCGTAATTAATTACTTAGTTATATCCTAGTGCAAAAAGAAGACGGAAGACATTTTCCACAATCCACAATCCACAAGCCACAATCCACAAGCCCGAGCCCGAGCCCGGCCTAGCCCAGCCAGGCCAGGCGAGGCGAGGTGTGGAGTGGCGCACGCGCACGCGCGGGCGTGTGTTGTGATGTGGTAACCCCACCCACCAAGGAGGTGAGCATACCTCCCTCCTAGGACTCCTTTGGACACTAGTGCCCCATGTGATCCTACATATGAGGACCAAAAAAGTTCTAGGAGTGAGCAATATGGGATAAAACTTCTTTGCCATTTGCACTAGAAACAACACAACATTCTCACATGTACTTGCTGCACTACATTGGGCTTAACCCATGCTAAATAAGTGATTACTACATTTAATGCATTAAATGCACTACCGTAACCAACTGTTACATAACATCAGCTACCTAATATATAATCACGTATCTAACAATCCCCCACAAAGTCTAATGTGTAGTGTGCTCTACCATTCAGTCCTCCATACTGTGCTTTCAGCAGATACCTTTCGGTTTGAATCTACCTGAGCTATCCAACTGTGACTCCCATAGGAACTAGGTGAACAAAAGTCTTGAACCTGAACCTTGGGTACATGAGTATAGGTTGGTAACAACACAATAAAGACATGGTAGTAAAGAAAAATAATGCATTAAGGCCATGCATACAAAATTTTATATCATGATTGATAACAGAGAACAACCCAATTCTCCTGTTGCGGCCTACACAACATCAATCACTTAGCTGGAGTCTCCAAGGATGTACTGCTAACATCCTGTCCTAAGACTTGACACCATTAAGAGACTACTCTCTTACTAACTTGTAGTCATGACACTAACAGGTTTCCAGGAGATAGACACACAGATGCTAGAAGCATCAAACAAGAATACATAGTGTCATCCGATTTACCCGACAGCTTGTTATTACCACATTGAACCCAATTTGTGGGATCTCCATTCTTTTGGGTTGGGTTGCTACTGCCTGCAAATCTATAGGGGTTTCAGTCCCATCCCCAACCTGGATTTTTCCACTAAAGCCAAGGTAAGACCTTTAGTGAAAGGATCAGTTGTATTATCTTTGGTACCGACGTAGTCCACAGCCACGACCCCATTAGACACTAACTCCCTTACATATTTTAATCTGACTTGGATGTGTCTACGCTGTTTTTTATTGTACTTGGAACTCTTTATCTTAGAAATAGTTGTAGTGCTGTCACAGTGAACTGAAATTACAGGAAGCGGATTCATTACCATAGGTAAACTAGACATAAGTCCATGTAGCCATTCAGCTTCCAATCCAGATTCATCTAAAGCACACAACTCTGCTTCAAAAGTGGACCGAGACAATATGGTATGTTTCTTAGACCTCCAGGAAACAACTCCTCCTCCCAACAGGAATACATATCCTGAGACACCATTACTCCCAGAATTCACGGCAATCCAGCTTGCATCACTATATCCTTCAACTACGGAAGGATGTTTACCATAATGCAGCCCAAGGGAACGTGTTCCCTTGATATACCTCAGAACTCTGTCAAGAGCTTCCCAATGGATCTTGTCGGGACAACTGGTGTATCTACTTAACTTGTTCACGGCAAACGCAATGTCTGTACGTGTACAGTTCATAAGACACATCAAACTTCCAATAATCTGAGAGTATCGTAATTGAGACACTGGAACCCCAGTCTCATTCTTGAACAAGGGTTTGGATGAATCATATGGAGTCTTAACAGGTTTACGTGATGTGTACTCAAACCTCTCCAGTATCTTTTCAACATAGTGAGACTGAGAGAGAGTTATACCATCAATAGACCTTATGATTTTAAGCCCTAAAATCACATCAGCGACACCCATATCTTTCATCTCAAACTTGCTACACAAGAATGACTTTGTCTCTTTTACTACTTTCATATCGAAACCAAAAAGTAGGATATCATCGACGTATAAGCATAACAAAATGAATCCATTATTGACAATCTTGCAGTAGAGACACTTATCAAATTCATTAGAAATAAATCCAAACGACGATATCACAGAATCAAACTTCTCATGCCATTGCTTAGGGGCTTGTTTCAAGCCATATAATGACTTAACAAGTTTACACACTTTGGACTCATTCCCACGACCCACAAAACCCTCAGGTTGTTCCATATATATCTCTTCTTGAAGATCACCGTGTAAGAACGCGGTCTTCACATCCATCTGATGAATATAGAGATTATAAATGGAAGCCAATGCTATAAGCACTCGAATTGTGGTCATACGGGAAACAGGTGAATATGTATAAAAATAATCTATTCCTTCCCTTTGTGTGTAACCCTTAGCAACTAACCTAGCCTTATACTTATTGATTGTCCCGTCTGCATTAAGTTTCTTCTTAAAAATCCATTTGCAACCAACTGCAGAACAACCAGGAGGCAAATCCACCAATTCCCAAGTTCCATTCGAGAGAATTGATTGGATTTCATCATTAACGGCTTCTTTCCAAAACTTAGCTTCTGGAGATTCCATAGCTTGTTTGAAAGTAACAGGATCATCCTCAACATTGTAAGTAAGAAACTCACTTCCAAAGTCTTTGGATGTCCTAGGTCGTTTACTTCTCCTTGGTTCAACTATTTCTTCAGAATCATCAGATTCAGAAATAGCATGTTCTGAGTCACCCCCCACATTTGTCATCCTTTCCACATGCTCAGGAATGGAACCTGTGGTAAATTAATCTTCTTGAGAAACTTCATTGGGCACACCATTTTTCATAGGAAACACATCCTCAAAGAATGTTGCATCACGTAATTCCACAATTGCATTGACCTCCATGCCAGAGATATCTGATTTTACAATCAGGAATCTATAAGCATAACTTGTCTCTACATAACCTAAGAATATGGCATCAACCGTTTTCGGTCCTAATTTCTTCCTTTTGTGTTCAGGGACAAGTACCTTTGCAAGGCACCCCCACACTCGAAGATATTTAAGACTCTGTTTCCTTCCTCTCCACAACTCAAACAGACTACTCTCTGAATGTTTATGGGGAACTCTATTCAGAATATGGCAAGCTATATTCAAAGCTTCCCCCCACATAAAGTTGGGTAATCCAGATGTTTGGAGTAAGGTATTTACCATATCTATTAAGGTTCGGTTTTTACGTTCAACTATTCCATTTGATTGTGGTGAATAAGGAGCAGTTACCTCATGAACTATACCATGTAATTGGCAAAATTCCAAAACCAAATTCAAGGTATACTCTCCTCCCCTATCAGACCTTAATCGCTTAAGTACTTTACCGGTTTGAGTTTCAGCTTCTTTCTTATAAATTTGAAATTTATCCAATGCCTCATCTTTACTTCTAAGTAAATAGACATAACAGTATCTACTCGCATCGTCAATAAAAGTTATAAAATAACGCTTTTGATCTCTCGTAGCAATACCATTAAATTCACAGATATCTGTATGAACTAAATCCAAAATTTCCGAATTCCTATTCACAGAATGAAAAGGCTTCCTAGGCAATTTAGCTTGTACACATATTTCACATTTATTGTTGCTAATTTCAGATTTAGGGATCAAATCAAGATTCATCATATGCTTCATTGAGGCAACATTAACATGTCCCAAACGTGAATGCCATACATCGAATGAAACAAGATTCATGCAAACAGAACTATAATCATTCAAATTTAAAATGGAATTTGAAACATATTCAACATGAATCTTAAATAAGTTCTCCACATCACATAAGTACCCCTTGCCAAAAAACAAAAATTCACGAAGGTATTTAATAATAGCCTTATTACATTTACAGTCTACTCTATAACCTTCTCCAACTAATATGACACCACTAAGTATATTGCGTCGAATGGTTGGAACATGTCTGACCCTATTAAGAGTCAAAACCTTCCCCGAAGGGAACTTCAAGTCCACCCATCTTTCGCCTTTGACTTCTGCAGAGCTGGAATCACCCAAAGTCACGGACTGACCTCGAGAGGCCTGATAAGACACAAACAGGGATTTATCAGCACACACATGTACATTAGCCCCAGTGTCAATTATCCAATAAAGTGGTTCAAATATAGAACGAATTTCAGGTTCAATAGACATGTACCCATCATTGAGGTTCAAGGATGCAGTCATCATGTTGACCACAGCCTCCTCAGTTGCAGATGTGGTAGCTTTCTTTGCCTTCTTATTAGGACAATCCTTGTTCCAGTGGCCAACCTGTCCACAAGTCCAACAAGGTTTGTTCTTCGGTTTCTTTTGGATCTTTGCCTTGGGTTTATGTGCATTCTTAGATTTCTTATCTTTGGTGTTTTTCGTAGAAGTAAGATTAACAGTTGGATTAGAATCAATAGGCACATTGACCCCTTTCTCCTTTAAGTGTTCTTCTTGTATATTAATATCCATCATTAATTCATCCATGGTGTGTGTCCCTTTGTGATGCTTCAGAGACATACCAAACGATTCCCATGACTTAGGGAATTTTTCTATGATAGACATAACAACAAATTTCTCAGGCAACACCATCTTGGAATCTGAGAGTTCATGAACTAGGAGTTGTAGATCGTGTGTTTGATCAGAAACTGACTTACCCTCAACCATCTGAAACTTAAGAAATTTAGACACATAGTATTTTTCAACACCCTGATTTTTAGTGCTAAAATTCTTAATTAACAATTCCCATAAAACCTTGGACGTAGTGACTGGTGGATTTGAGTAAGAATCATACAGTTTGTTATTTAAACCAAACAGAATCAAACCACAACACGTTTTATCACCCTTCTTCCAATTAGCAATAATGTTTGCATTATCAGGAATTGTTTCATCAGATACATGTTCAGTTTCAATTAAATACTGATCATAACCCGCAATATTCAGCCAAATTTCCATACGACTCTGCCAACGGGAAAAGTTTGTACCAGTAAACTTTTCAGGCATATTGGTTGTATCAATTCTACATCCCGAAACACCCTGACCGGACATAGTTAATTAACTACAGAAAAGATGATTTCTTTAACACTGTTGTTAAAATTGATTATCGTCGTTCATGCAACAGCGACAGGTGCAAATAATTAACAGTGCAGGAAGATCCAAAATAAGAATCGAAGAACAAACGAAGCAGGAGAATAGAAAACAGAAGTTAGATTCGCAAACCAGATCATTCGTTGAGAAACGAACATGTTACTTAAAGAAATCAGTTCCCGTCAATCCTTGCAGATAGGCACCGTTCTCCCAGTCTTGATCAGGCATGAACCAGGATTGTTGCACGTCTTGCTCGCGCACGTTGCACTACTACCAGTGCAGCACAGCAACTGCAGGTTCCACCGCCTGACAGCTACGTCTCGGAGACAGGAAGGTTGAGTCACGCTTCGCACAGGAGGACAACTCCGCAAAGCGACTCCAGGGACGACTACTCTCGCACTTGGGATTAGGGCTCTCAAAACACACGGCGGCACAAGACTATTTTTGGTGTGTTTAACCCTAATGACCGTACGTGTATATATATCCACGCACGTCCCTAATCCTATTCCCACTAAGACGCAACACTCGGTTGCTCTTGTACACAATACGGAATAAACCGTAAAAGAGAAACACTTTCTAATTAGGATCAAGAAATCCGAATAACAAAGCAACAATTAATTACACGCGTAATTAACTACTTAGTTGTATCCTAGTGTAAAAAGAAGACGGAAGACGGTCTCCACAATCCACAATCCACAATCCACAAGCCACAAGCCCGAGCCCGAGCCCGGCCCGGCCAGGCGAGGCAAGGCGTGGCGTGGCGCGCGCGCGTGCGTGCGTGCGTTGTGATGTGGTAACCCACCCACCAAGGAGGTGAGCATACCTCCCTCCTAGGAATCCTTTGGACACTAGTGCCCCATGTGATCCTACATATGAGGACCACAAAAGTTCTAGGAGTGAGCAATATGTGATAAAACTTCTTTGCCATTTGCACTAGAAACAACACAACATTCTCACATGTACTTGCTGCACTACATTGGGCTTAACCCATGCTAAATAAGTGATTACTACATTTAATGAATTAAATACACTACCGTAACCAGTTGTTACATAACAATAGCTACCTAATATATAATCACGTATCTAATAGCTAGTGGCGGTACAATCACCTGGAACTGGAAGGAGTCCCACATCCACAATACCCCTGTGACCGTGTCGTTTTGGGGCATGTTTGGTTTGCCGGATTTTTAGAAATCATGTATTTTGTCCATCCTGCATTATTAAAATATTGCATTGTCAAAATCCCGCAAAATAAAATTTTATGTTTGGTTTGCTGGATTTTGTAAGTTCGGGATTTATTTTTTTTCGTGTCCACGACGTTCGCAATGTTGGATTTTGGCGTCCGGGAGAATTTTGATGGAGACCAAAATGCGGGATTCCTATTATGTCTGAAAATCCCGGGATTAGCCTCAGTTCTCCAATCCTGCAAACCAAACTTAAAATTTGTTGAACTGGAGCCCAAAATATAATCCAATACAGCAAAATCTAAGTAACCAAACATGCTGTCCTATGAAAGGTGTGATAATGACCACCATAACTAGTATCGGGTTTTATAAGAAGCTCTGTAAGGGAGGTTGTGTCGGTCACCACTTCACTAAGGTGATGTTGGTGAAAGGACCACATGATGGTTAGAAAAGGACCACATGATGGTTAGAAAAGGGACCACAGTGCGTGTAGATGAAGTCACTTTGATTGTGTAAGGGCTGAAAGGAGCCTAGAGATGATGAGAGTCGTGAGCAGATGCAAAGTAGACTGACATACAAGTTACTGTGGATGAATATGTGAAAATCCGACCCCTCTAAGTTATAGCTAAGAGAGCTGAGTCCCCGATGCATGGGTTCTTTTGATATGGTTTGGTGGATAAGGTTAAGATTGACCTTACCCCTCGGGATAAGGTAATGAGTTCCATGTGTCCTATTAGAGCACTATGTGAGGTATCTGACCATTTGCTGAGCAATGAACCTAGTGAGCCCCAAGGGAGGCTGACATGGCCTGAGTCACCTATGCAGTTTATAGACGCCGGGATGAAAGAACTCAGAGAAAAGAATATGTGATAATAAAGGTTCTTTGAAAATGCCATGAGTACAAAAAAGCCACATAGGGGCCAATGATGGACATGGAAAAGTCTTATCTTGCATTGTTTGTTTGCTTGTTTGAATTTTGAGGACAAAATTCCTATAAGAGGGGAAGGATGTTACAACCCCAATTTTTGGGTTCAATTGGTGAGAAAAGCAATTTATCATATTAAGGATAATTGAACAAAGAATGGTATAATCTGTTTTGAATACATGGATTTTGTATACAATAGCCTTGATTTTTGTGTTGTGGGCTTTATTGGATATTGGGCCCAATAACAAGGAAATAACAAGGAAATTCAATTAGTAAATGGATAATTGAATTCTTAAGAAAAGAAATATGTAGAAACCTCTAGAAGGCACATCCAAAGAGGATTTCATGCCTCTTGGGTTCCTTGGGATCCAAGGAGTCCAAAGTTGCATAAAGAAAGCAATAAGAAAAGAAAATATTAATTATGTATTTCTTTATTAAGAAAGAAATTGAAAACAATGAGAAAATGTGGAAAATAAGTGAAAAGAGGTATAATTGAGTTATCCTTGGTGGAATTTCGTATCCCAAGGATTACTAATGATAAAAGGAATACCAATGAGGAAAACAAAAGAGAAATAAAAAGAAATCCTCAAAAAGAGATATTTTAAATAAGAAATAAACAAGATAATGTGAAATAATGCATATAGATGCATCTAGAAGGATAATAAGTATCCTTAAAAAGTAATTTCGAAATCATAGAGTTTCTTGGGATCCAAGGAGTCCCAATAAAGAGGAAAGAAAGAGAAAATACTAAAAAGGCAAAATAAGAGGATAATGTGTTGCATTATTAAAGAATTATGTAATATTGATTTAAAGGAAGAATTTCCTACTCAAGGAGGTATATAATTTCGTGCCAACACAAGTACAAGTAAGATAATGGGAATAATCTTTGAAATCTTAACATCAAAAGGAGAAAGAATACTAAAGATATATGAGAGAGAGAGAGCTTGCTTTTCGTAAAGGAATCAAATTCCTAATAGGAAAGGATATCATCTCTTCGTGAGCAAGCATCATAGGATGTTGCTACCCTTATATATATATATGGAGAGGGTAGACTCCCTGGGTCGAGTTCAAAGGAGAAAACCGATGTTTTCCTATCTTCTTCTCCCTTGTTTTCATCCCTAAACCCTAACCGCGGGTAGATACGTGATCCTGAAGCAACGAGGAACCCAGGTGGGGTTTTGATGGTAGCCAGTCACACGGCGACGCCAAAGCAGGGTTTAGATAGAGCCGCCGTGCTCTCATCGACGCGCCCTAGATGATGTACGACTGCAAGGTCGGCCATGGATGGTAGGCCTGACCTACCCAAACCAGCAGTGCTGGTCGAGCGCGGAGTGCATGTACAGCTACGACGGAGGCCGACGGAGCCAGAGGACATGTTCCCAAGGGCCATCGGGGTCCGGGGGAGGAAGGGAAGCCTTGCCCGTGGCCGCTAGGGCGGCAGAAGGGAGATGGCGCGAGGTTGAAGAAGCCGAAAACAGTTTGGACCGTTTTGCCCTCTGGAATAAAAAGGAACAAGGAGTCGTGCCAAGGGTACTTCGGTAACTTGGTTATAATCGCAATCGGGCCGTGTTTACATGGATGTAGTGACGTGGCACAACCTAATTGGCCGGAAGGTAATTTTCTTGCTAAAATCATATCTTGCTATTCGTAACTCCGATCAAGACAAGTTATATATGTATTTTGATCAGAAAAATGCAAGGAACCCACTAAAAATAGTTTTATAGCCTGAATCTGATCATAGTTCAAAAAGTAGTGTAAATTATCATCTTTAATTAATTAAAGATTAAGAAATCCTATTTTGATATGATTAATGTGTTTAATAGGGTTTAATGGATCTTTAGGGTTGATGTTAACCTGTTAAATGTAAAAAGGTACATTATGTTCAAAAAGGAAGAACTTTGCACATGATTAGTCTAATTTAGAGTTTATGTGCTTAAATATGCTTGAAATTGGAAAAGTACATAAAGTTATCATCTTTAATGATTTAATTAAGGAAAAACCCTTAGATTTGATGATAGATGGACTTAATAATGTTATTTGGATAATTCAAGTTGATATTAACCTATTGTTAATAAAAGTGAAAATAGGATCTAAAAAAGATGATCTTTTTATATAATTGGCTTAATTTAGGGTTTAGTGCATGAGTATGCATTAATGAGTTTGAAAACCCTAATTTAGATGAATATGTCTTTAATTGTTTTAATTGATCAAATCCATGAATAAATATGGATGTGATGATCCTAAGTCAATTTGGGTATAAAAGACTATTAAAATAGATAGTTGAGCAATTAAGGTTCATACAAATGGAAAATAGTATTTTAGGGTTTGTTGACCTAAAATGGATAAAGTTTGAGAAAATTGATCTAAGAAACCCTAATGAATATTAATGAAAT
The DNA here is from genome assembly GCA_963693085.1 of Alisma plantago-aquatica. Taxonomy (NCBI): domain Eukaryota; kingdom Viridiplantae; phylum Streptophyta; class Magnoliopsida; order Alismatales; family Alismataceae; genus Alisma; species Alisma plantago-aquatica. The sequence continues at coordinate 319,723,156 of OY856415.1, read as the reverse complement.
CTTAATGTGGATTAGAAACCCTAGAAAGAGAATCCAAGTCAATACAGTAGATTCTTGATAAAGTGTGTAATAAATAGAGTACATATTCTTTTCAGGAATTATGTGATTATTGAATTGCTTGCTTGGATTGCTTTCTTGGATGGAATTACTTAATACTTGTGAAATCATCAAATTAGGTAAGTGGTTACGCTTATGAATAATCGATCTAGTTTCACGGAGATTCCCGAACGTTTTATCGGTTGCTTGAAAAATAACTATTGGATGTCTATTTATTTCATGCAACTATAAAGTGACTATGATTATCACCATAAGTACATATATAACTAGCTAGATCCCGGTCCACCTCTGTTACTTTGAAAAGGCTAAAAAAGGGGTAATCCTAGAGCAAGGTCTAGGTTACCGTGAGTTAGAAACTGGGCTACCTACGTGTAGTGCCATGAGACTCTTTAGCGTACCCCGAGTTAAGGAGTGGTCTACCTATGAGTAGTTCCATGTGACTCAGCCCTAGAAACTGGTTCACTTATAGGTGGATCATGAGGGGTTTAATGGGGACAATATAGAGGATCGGGTACCCTTGGATCGCAGAGTTATATTTAAAATGTAATCTTGGTTGTTAAATGATTAATTGAATGATTACATTGTTAACGTATTTACATGATTATTGTTTCCCCCACATACCAGCTTCGGCTGACCGATGTTTTGTTTGTCGGCGTTTTAGGTACAAGCCAAAAGGACAAATAGTAAACTATCATATTGTGAAATACGTGAAGTAAAATACAAGGAGGATTAGTCAGATTAGAATCCTTAAGTGGATAGAAGTTTAGAGATCCAAGTTTTCAAAAAGGTATGCAAAAAATTATTTTCTTACAACTTCCAGTATAGTATGTTAAAATTTGATAATTATTCTTGGTTAATTGCCGAACCTTTGATCCGGAAGTCATGGGTGCGGCTTTGACCTCTTGGTTTCCCTTAATTGGGGGTTATCGGGAGGTGGGGTCGTAACAATGGTAGTCACAGTCAGTTCTCACAGTGATGGTGGTGAGTGTGATTCTTTGACCTGAAATCACTACACTCAACACATGTCGTTGGGTATACTTTGACATCATCAAACACAGTCCTGAAACATGGGTTGTTATAAAGGTGATGATTGGGTGGCTTTGACACATGGGGTTTTTGAGGGGTGAGTGATAGATATGGGATTTGTCCCTCCTGAGGGAGTTTGATATCCATGGCCAGTTGTTGAGTAGGATTGAGATAGGTGTGCCGATGCATGTGTGAATCAGTATGTGATATTGATGTCATACATATCTCCTCCAATCTACTCTGAGATCAAGAAAGTGAATGAACGTTGACATGATGATTGTTCCATGCTTTGAGTTCATCCGGGATATCTCAAAGGAATTTTACATTCACTGTAACACCATTCACGGATTGTAGGATTGAAAGTTGTTCTCCAACTTTCTATTTCACTTAGGTAGCACTGATGTGCGACTAGGCACCGCTCTTTGTGTGTGAAGTCATAAGTGTTATGGACTTTCACTACCAACGTGAAATGGGCCTGTAGGGTCACACACATAGGATTTAACATGGAAGAGGAGTTTATCTAAAAATGATGTTTAGATTGATTACTAAAGGAGTTTAGTAGTTCAATTAAACACTCAATTAATTGATAGCTAAAATCATAGTGTTCAAGGTGTTAAACCAGATGATTAAGAGTATTGGATTGATTGGAACTGCAATTGACTCTTTTGCGCAGTCTGCACTCCCAACTGATCAGCTCATATGATGAACCGATCGACTCAGCTTGGTGAACCGATCGACTCAGATTGGTGATTCGATTGGCTCAGGACAAGCTGAATCGATTGGCTAAAGGGTTGAACTGATCGACTCAACTGGTCCAAACAAGCGAGCTAGGAAAGTCAGGTTGGTGAGAAATTTCTCTTCATTTCACTTGTCCTATTTGATTGGAACAAGGATTGGTATTTGGATCAATTTGAAACAAAATAGGAAAAGTCAATCGGGAACTGAATAGGGCAGTGAACTGAGAGGTGAACCGATCGGCTCAGGTGTCCCAACCGACCGGTTCAGGTGTGAACTGATCGGGTCAGGTCCCCAACCGATCGGTTCATGCATAAAATGATCGGTTCAGCTGGCACAATTGGTTGTTTTGTGGAAAATCTCAAACCTTCTACTCCTGCTTTAATCCTACATTGCCCAGGGTAGAGAATCATGTCCCATGACCCTCCTATATATAGGGATATTGGGGACTTCTCAAGTACAACTCAGAACACTAGTTGCTCTGCAAAGTTGTTGTTCTCTCTGGTTGTGGTAACCAGGAGAGCCTGAGCAAGTGCTACCTAACAAGGGAGGCACAACAAGGGAAAGACAACTGCAGAAAGGTGACTGGTGGTAGGAGAGTGTGTCGGTGACTAGTACACTGACAGGATGGTATGACTCCTTCCAGTGTCTTGTGTGACAAGGCGATAGGAGTTCCAGGTGGTCCGTGTGGACTACTATAGAGGCGGGAGATTTCTACCGCTCGGAGGACAGTTGTCAATCCTGACAGTCCCGGTGAGACCAGGAGCTGCACAGACACCGTCCAAGACTGGAGATGAAGACCACACAAGCTACGAGGTAACGTCGTCGAGTAAGCCTCAGGACAAGGTATGTCTCTACAAACCATCCTTCCTATTGTATAGACGTTGACACGATTCCTTTATTCTGGGTTCGCGGAGAAGAAAATTTTTATTTCTGCTGCCTTCTCTACCTCCCCTAAAACCCAACAGTGGTATCAGAGCCACGTCAACTGCTCTATACTTTAAGATTATCGATGTGATTGGTTTTGGTTTGTCGCCTTTATTTATTGCATACGATGTGAATAAAATTGACTTTATGCATGTCCAATCCTAAATCCACAAATCCCAATATACATATATGATATGTAATATGAATGCACTTGATACGCGTCGCCCTTAAATGAGTTTTGTGGTGGATGTATAGCGTGGTTATGGCCAATAAACCCTATGTCTGTGTATGGTTGAATGTGGTTGCTTGCATCTCAGTCTGCGCACTGATTCCTTACCTCCTTTTCTTGATGTAACTCGAGATAACTCGATATTTCATTCCTACCTCTACTCCCCCCGAATGTAACTCGGGGTTTCTCAATACAAATGTAAATAGGATAGAAATTTTATTTCCTGTTATGTCAAAGAACGGCGGACAACCTAAAAACAACTGAGATGATCGGTTCAAGGCACGAACCGATCGGATGGAGGTGCCAGTCGATTGGCTGGTGGCACCCAACCGACCGGCCTGATGGTGAGCCGATCAATCATGGAGATGAGTTGATCAAACCTAGAACGGAAAAGCACCGAGTTCATCTGGTTGCATGTGAAATGGACCTAGATGACTGTGATTCCTCTTGGCTCGAGGAATCACATTAGGATGGCCATAATCATCGCTTTTATCATTTCACATGTTTTCTGTGTGATATAGCATGTATATGATATGTACTATATATTGTAGTGATTGGATATGTATATGTATCTATAAAAACAAATCTCTCATTAAATATTAAAGTTTTAGATGCTTTACAAATGCGACACATGTGAAAATCTTGATCGGCCAAGTGTGGGCACGCCCTAGCATGGTGCACTGTCTATCTCGTGGAAGCATGAAGGATGGATATGTGGGTCTGCCCTAGCAGGGTGCATATTCATCGTGTTGGCTTTGGCTCAGACTTAACAAGGTGACCTAGATAGGATCTAGAACCTTGAGCCATGGAGGTGATCATGGCAAGGAGTTGCATATGACATCTTTCAAGAGTTGCATATGATGCAATTGGCAAAAGTTGCCTACCTGGAAGATCTAAGTTGTGGTTGACAGCCCAAGCTGATCCATGACTCAGAGGATTTCAGGATCTTGGCCCACTAGAAGATTTTACGCTGCAATCTTATGAACTGATGGTGAGGGCTATCAATTTGAACAATAATGGTGGGAGTGATAATTAATTAAAGTCCTAATTATATCGTTAACTTTTCAAATCAATCAAATAAGTCAAAACTGAATTTTGGACTAAATTGCATATATTTCCTTTTGTAGTGAAAATGGCAGCAAACAACAATCACTTTTCGTTGTGATCAGTCCTTGAAAAGGACAAGATGAATGGGACTAACTTTCACGAATGGTTTAGGACATTGATAATTTTTCTCACTCAAGAGTGAAAGCTCTATATCCTGGATACTCCAGCTCCAGAGGAACCTGCTCCTACCGCACTAAAGGCAGAAAGGGATGCTTATAAGAAGCATTCTGAAGATGCCACTGATGCAAAGTGCTTGATGTTGTGCTCCATGAACCACGAGTTGCAAAGACAACATGAGAACATGCGTGTCATTGAGATGATTCAGCATCTCAAGAACATGTAAGAAGATCAATAACGACAAGAGAGATATGATCTCTCCAGGGCGTTGTTCAAGTGTGTCATGACAAAAGGAGATCTAGTTGGTCCAAACACGCTCAAAATGATTGGGTATGTGGAGAACCTAACAAAACTAGGATTTCCTATGAGCCAAGAGTTGGCTACTGACATGATACTACAATCATTGCCAGAATCCTACAGCCAGTTTGTGATGAACTACAACATGAACAACTTTGACAAGCCATTGACAGAGTTGTTGGGCATGTTGAGGACAGCCGAGGCACAAATGAAGGACTAGCCTAAATCTGTGATGATGATCAGCAATAAGAAAGGCAAGTCCATGCACAAGGGCAAGGGAAAAGGCAAGGCTAAGAAAGGTTCTGATGCTAGCCAGCAGCCCAAGTCGTCTTCAAGGCATGACCAAGAGAGGCAATTATCACCATTTTCAAAAGCCAGGACATTAGAAAAGGAATTTTCCTCTCTATCTGGAAGAACTAAAGAAGAAGGAGGCGACGGACGTCTCCACCTGAAGGTGTCATAAAATAAACTTGTAACATTTTTGAGGTATATGATACCAAGATATAAAGTGTAAAGCACTCAATAAATGGGGCAAGTGTTGTCGCCATTGATAGGAGTACTTTAGTTTATTTTCAGCCTTGAAGGCATGTAATAGAGTTATGAACTGCTATTTCATATTTTCCAATGGATAGAAACACCTTAATTTTTGCATATTGTATGACAATGATGACAATTAATAAAGTTTATGTTTCAATCTTTGTGGCAATGCCTTGTTTATCTTGTGATACTTGGTATGCATAAGATAAAATGATACCTAAAAGTTACTGATAACTCAAACAATGAATTAGAATTATCATGAGAAATCCATCTCTAGTTTCCATATGATGGATAAATCTAGACTCTTTTGGTTAGAGAACCAGTAAGAGACATGAATATCTTATACATGATTAATCAATCTTCAATAGTGGTAGTGGGAGAATTATTATCGTATTAGATATAATACATGTGATGTATTTACATACCTATTTGAGTTAATGCTAGTACTTCAAACAGTGTTTAGAGAAATACCAATATGAATATCTTGAAGTGTTCAAGAATATCATAGATGAAGTATGAATTTGGTAAAGTGTTAATTCTTGATGAGATCAATGAATGAAATACTTGGACCAAATGTTTGAGATCCTTATGAGTGATTATGATTGTGTATCATAGTCATGATTAAGGCATGGTAATGTCTAAATCAACAAGGAGTCATACTCTAAGGAGTTAGAGGATAATTATCAAATAACTAATTTCTTCTTAAATAAAGAATACCCTACACTAATAAAGGACATTAAGAATCACAAAGGGTTGTGAGTTCTTATATCCTTGACAGATACACCTTGATTATCTATGTGATGAGTTGGTCATGTGATGAGTCAACTATCTAGATGAATATGAGGAACCGGATTTTGATTTATGGTTTATGACCATTACATCCTAAATGACTTCCATGTGAACCATAAGGTATGACCTTGATGGTAGCACCCATTGGGATGAAATCCATATGTGTGAATGGGTCTTAATCGTTAAGACACATGGATAATACTTTGAGAAGGATGATGCTTGTTGATTGCAACTTAATGACTAAGAGATTTGCATACAGATACTAAAACTGCATTCCTATGAGGAATAAAACAAGGATGTGTACGTGACACAACCTATAAGGTTTATGAATCTATTAATGCAAATGAATTCTATAAGTTACAATGGACTAATCAATGTGATTGATTGAGTACAAGCAACTCAGAGCTGGATCTTTACTTTAATAATATAGTCAAAGGGTTTGAATGATATGACAAAAATAATGAAGGGATCTGTGATTTAGTGGGAGCGTATTTGTATTCCACATGTCGATGAGGAATGAGATGTTCTAGAATGGAATCCTTTGTGGAAATTATCTTTAGGGAAGATAGAGACGTTTTCTATGTGATAGGAATATAGATCTATAGAGATAGTTCTCGAAAACCTATTGACCTGAAAAGAGAAAGCACATTGGCAATCTATATTGAAGGGTAAAGTGTGCATAGATTCAGTGGGAGGACATTTATACATGTTACATGGAGTTAGTATCCCAAGGACAAGTGTCCAATTCTTATGAAGAATGGAAACACTAAGAATAGACAAGGATCTATCATGTATGTAATCATCCCATCATCTTGCATGTATGGACATGGCAAGAAAAAAATGCATTTATCATCTTGTATGTAGGACATGACAATATGATATGATCATCATGATAACTCATATGTAGAACATGACAAGTGGATGTTCGTCTAGTTCTAGTAAGGGTTACGAGAATACCATAAGAACTTGATAAGTACTTGAGAAGTACTAGCTCTATGGAAATAAGGAAGGATTCACTGTCAAGAGTTACACTGATGCGAACTTCCGAAAAGGATAGAAAATTAATCGCAAAATATATATGGGATATATAAAAGTGAATGGAAATGTTCCAATAAAGCCATTTAAAAGGAAAAGCTGAGTATCCGTGTGTTAGAGAACATTAGTGGATACTATATGGATCTGTAAGTTCATAGAGATGAACTTATAGATATTCCGGTCATTGATGACAAGTTAAGGAGTGCTTGGTCATGCAATGTGGCTAAAGGTTAGCAAAGGAATACTAGATTGCATATTACGGGAACGCCATCTCATACGTGTGACGTACAACAAAGAGATGAGTGACATGTAGTTAGTACTGACTTTGGCAAGGTGCTGCCATAACTCACTATGTTAGCACTAGAGCACAGTAACATGTGGGACATGTTTGAAGATCACTAAGAATATGATTCAAGGGTGATTGGCTCGCAGTGCAAGTGAGAGTATGTTGGTATGTATGCCCTGAGAGCCAATCATTGGATGATTGGTGGGATACATTAAGATTGATTTGATAAACATCAAAGGAAAGCATCCAATTCTTTCTGGTTCAGTCACATGAGATAATGATAGAACAAATTGAATGTCTAAAGAATGACATTACTCAATGACGTATGCTTTTAGGTTGAGGACCTGAATGATGAGATCATAAGGATGCTACGAGTTTGTACATTCTTATTATGTCCCTAGTCGGATGTAATTGTGGAAGGTAGATAGACAACAATGACACACAAGACTAGATTATGGTGTTGGTTGATGACAAAATCTCATTAGTCATGATATGGAGATATCAAACCAAACACATAGGTACTTGTTAGAGAACAAGTGTACCAGACATACCCATTGTGAGTTTGACACATGGAACCATGACATGGTAGTCACAGTCAGTTCTCACAGTGATGGTGGTGAGTGTGATTCTTTGATCTGAAATCACTACACTCAACACATGTCGTTGGGTACACTTTGACATCATCAAACATAGTCCTGAAACATGGGTTGTTATAAAGGTGATGATTGAGTGGCTTTGACACATGAGGCTTTTGAGGGGTGGGTGATAGATATGGGATTTGTCCCTCCTGAGGGAGTTTGATATCCATGGCCACTTGATGAGTAGGATTGAGATAGGTGTGCCCATGCATGTGTGAATCAGTATGTAATATTGATGTCATACATATCTCCTTCAATCTACTATGAGATCAAGAAAGTGAATGAATGTTGACAGGATGACTATTCCATGCTTTGAGTTCATTCGGGATATCAGTGACAAAGGAATTTTACATTCACTGTAACACCATTCACAGATTGTAGGATTGAAAGTTGTTCTCCAACTTTCTATTTCACTTGGGTAGCACTAATGTGCGACTAGGCACCGCTCTTTGTGTGTGAAGTCATAAGTGTTATGGACTTTCACTACCAACGTGAAATGGGCCTGCAGGGTCACACACATAGGATTTAACCTGGAAGAGGAGTTTATCCAAAAATTATGTTTAGATTGATTACTAAAGGAGTTTAGTGTTCAATTAAACACTCAATTAATTGATATCTAAAAATCATAGTGTTCAAGGTGTTGGACCAGATGATTAAGAGTATCAGATTGATTGGAACTGCAATTGACTCTTTTGTGCAGTCTGCACTCCCAACTGATCAGTTCATATGATGAACCGATCGACTCAGCTTGGTGAACTGATCGACTTAGATTGGTGATTCGATCGGCTCAAGACAGGCTGAATTGACCGGTTCAAGGGTTGAATCGATTGGCTCAACTAGTCCAAACGAGCGAGCTGGGAAAGTCAGGTTGGTGTGAAATTTCTCTTCGTTTCACTTGTCCAATTTGATTGGAACAAGGATTGGTATTTGGATCAATTCAAAACAAAAGAGGAAAAGTCAATCGGGAACTGACTAGGGCAGTGAACCGATCGGTTCATATGTGAACCAGTCGGCTCAAGTGTCCCAACCGACCGATTTAGGTGTGAACTGATCGGCTCAGGTCCCCAACCGACCGGTTCATGTATGAAATGATCGGTTCAGCTAGCATAGTTGGTTGTTTTGTGGAAAATCTTGAACCCTTCTACTCCTACTTTAATCCCGCATTGCCCGGGGTAGAGAACCCTATCCCATGACCCTCCTATATATAGGGGCATTGGGGGATTCTCAAGTACAACTCAGAACACCAGTTGCTCTACAAAGTTGTCGTTCTCTCTTGTTTCAGTAACTAGGAGAGCCCGAGCAAGTGCTACTCGATAAGGGAGGCACAGTAAGGGAAAGACAATTGCAGAAAGGATACTGGTGGCAGGAGAGTGTGTCGGTGACTAGTACACTGACAGGAGGGTATGACTCCTTCCGGTGCCTTGTGTTACAAGGCAATGAAAGTTCCAGGTGGTCTGTGTGGACTACTACAGAGGCGGGAGATTTCTGCCACTCGGAGGATAGTTGTCAATCTTGACAGTCCTGGTGAGACCAGGAGAAACACAGACACCATCCAAGACCGGAGGTGAAGACCACATAAGCTGCGAGGTAATGTCACCGAGCAAGCCTCGGGACAAGGTATGTTTCTACAAACCATCCTTCCTATTGTATAGACGTTGACACGATTCCTTTATTCTGGTTTCAGGGAGAAGAAAAATTTTATTTCCGCTGCCTTCTCCGCCTCCCCTAAAACCCAACAATATCATCATCAGATCCAATATAGGACCATTCATTAGCACCCAAGCCCCATCCCTCACACCAAACCAAACCTACCTCTGGCAAATCAGACCTCGGTTGTTATGACCGTATCTGAACTTAATTGGTAAACTAGGGTTTACATGGATGATTACATGCTTAATTGGATTGATCATTTCTTAATCTAATTAATGATGATAATTCAATTATTATTTTTTAAACCTAATAAGAACTTTAATTGTTCTTTTACTTTGAGAAATTAGGGTTTGAGAAATATAACCCTAATCGGCCCAAATTAGGGTTTTGATGATATATGAATACAAAATTTGATAAGTATATTGTCTCACTAAATGATTTTTAGTATTTTATATGTAACTCTGATTGAATTCAAATTTGGATAAAATTTGTATATCTTAAATGTGAACACTATTGTAAAATATCAGAATTTTTGGAGAATGTTCTAACCTATTTGTCGGTCAAGTTTCAAACTCGACTGACCATGTTGTTGACTGCATTATAGCAATGTAGTATTTGATTTTTATTTATTGATTGGTCATACAAAATGATCTGAAATTTTTACTGGAGATCTAAAACTCAATCATAAATAACATATAAAATTATCATAATTTTTGTAGGATTTGTTAGCTATTCAGTAGATGAATTACAATAACATTTGTATGACAGAAAAATCTATTGAAATAAGAAAAAGTATAGTGAGGGGTCAATGTGAAATTGACCCAAGCAGCTCAATTGCTCTATATGGTCAACCTAATACACTATAAGCTAACATAATTTGTGATTCATTCTAGAGAAAAGATATCCTAGAGAGAGAGGGAGAGTTAGGATTTGAGAGGAGAAAGTGGTAGAATTGCTGATTTAGGGTTTCTCTATCCGAGATATGATGAAATCAAGTAAGTTTAGATTCTTTGCATAGCCTTTCATGGTGAATCTTCTCTCACATGTCAAGATTCCGTCCCTCCTATGATTTGATCCAAAATGGTATCAAAAGTTCCCCTTTTCTCACTCTTTCTTCATAATCCCTCATTTTTTAGGTTTCCGAGTTGAAAGGAAGAAGAATTGGGTGAATTGCTAGGGATTTGATATGAGATCGAGATTTTTAGAGATGAGCTGCGTTTTTAAGGTGTTTTCACACCTCATGGTGAGTGGGAACTTACTTTAAATAGTATATTGCACAAAAATTTGTTAAATCATCCGTAATCTTTAATTGCTTAGCATGCGACTACAAACCCTAAATTGTCAGTTTGATCTAAGTTGTTGCAAAATGATATGAAATGGATTCTTCCTCTGTTTGGATGAATTTTAGATGATAAAATCACATTATAAATGTATACAATATATCCTAATGAGAATTCCCTAAGTATTTGTGAAGGTTATAAGAGTAAACTGAAACATAGGGAATTTGTCTATGACTGAAATTGAAGTATAATTAAATAAAGAAATATGTTTATTTGGATCCCCTTTGTTATGAATGATTGTTTATCTAAATTCATAGTACATATATGTCAGATACTATCTTGGATTACATTTAAGGTTAATAGTGTTTGTTTGATATCTCAGTAAAGAGGGTGAAACCCTAGATGTGAGGAAAGTTGGATATTTATAAATAGATATCGTGAAATCCATTTGAAGGGATTTTCTTGACATGATAGACTTTATTTAATCAATTTTACTCAATTAGATGATTTAGTTGATTTTCTCAATTTCTGCATAGATGACAATAAATGGAAAGAATTGTTTTTGAATTTAGTTTATAGTATACCTCAAACTATGTTCTAACTATGATCTGAAATTTGTTTATATGATGACATGGAGATAGATATCTGTGTATCTTGAATAATAGAGAATTTATAAGTTGATTGAGAATCTTCTGAAGATTTGAATTATAAAGTTATTTGGGTGCTTGAACAACATTATAGCTGAAATTCAAATTTAAGCTTAATTGATCTTACTTATGTTCCTAGTGCATTCAATTCTACATGTTTGATCTCTTTGATTTCATATATAAACAATAGAGTTTCTGATTTGCATAATACATATCCCGTGAATAGCAAGTAATCAAGGATGGAAACCCAATCTGGTATGCTTATATAAGTATACATATCTAATTTAGTATTAAATGGTTGATTCATATGATTAATGTGATATTGTGGGTTTTTAGCTGAATATTATCTTATATGCATGTATGATTTGTTTATGAGATTTGGATTCTCTAATTAAAATACTTGTCATGAAATGATAAGTTATTATGCTATTGCAAGAGGAGAGATATGACATGCCCTAGATTGGGATGTTATTGATGCCATGCATATATGTGTAAAATGTTGAATGAGAATACTTGTTTAGTAGACATGATATATGTTTGAATACATGAGAAATGCTATATGTTCTCGAGTAAGGAGAAACCCTAAGAAAAGGGTAAACAATATGTTAAGCATTCAATTCAGTATTATCAGTGAATTCAGTTCAGTAGTCTGAGTAGTCAGTAAGATATAGAGTTTAAAGAAATCAGTCTAAGAGAAAGATATAATCAAGTTATAATAGACTTAAGGGCCCTGACACCATAGAATCCCTATGTGAGGTCTGCGTCATAGGGATGAAATGACCTAACCCTGGCAGTGTCCAGTATACGGGGGTCGGATCGTACTAACAGGTGGTACGGGGGACAAATCCCTAGTGGAAGTCTCCTTAAATTATAGAATGTAGTGTCCAACATCAACCAGAGGGCCTGGTGGCACTAGAGTACAGAAAAGCCAATAGGTGGCTTGACTCTCCGCCTCTGTGCTCAGGTTAGAGGAGGAGACCAGAGGCCAGAGTGCCATTAAACTATTGCAGACCAGTGACGTAGTCTGACTTAGCATTCCAGGGTGTGTCAGCTAAGTCTTGTAGGGTGTGATTGTAGTGCACGACGAGTCTTCATATGTAGAGTATATTGCATATGATCATGGCATAAGCTAAAAAATGATCATGTAGGTTTAAAGAGTTTCTTATAAATAAAAAGAGTTAGGAAATATTTGAGTACAGTTTTGTAGTAGTTGTTCTTTAAATGCAATATTTACATTCTCTGTTATTTTAACTGTATTGTTTTAGATCTGTGCAATGTAGTAATTACTATTCTTATAATTGATATCAGTTGCTCAATGGTATATCAATAATTATGTCAATGCTTTAGACTGTTTCTTTGAATTACTCATTCACTGAGCGAGTAGGCTCAACCCTCTAGTCAAAAATTTTAGGGAACCCACATGGACTTGAAGAAGGTCAAAGCATAAGAGTAGATCTACCACATGAGTTGACTATGAGATTAATTAAGTTCAGACCATCCCTATCACTCTAGGTCCTAGTATAGATGTGAGAGAGTTATAAATGATGTTTGATATCTTTGTTTCCTTGATAACAGAAAATGTATCTGATTATCATGTTATATGTACATGGAAGTGTGAGAAATAGAATGAATGTATGGATGTGTATCATTAATGTTGAGATCATATTAGAATAATAAAAGTTTAATTCTCTTATAAATTTTGTTTATGTGATTGAATGTGAGAAAACAAAGAGTTTGAAAATAGAAGAAAAGTTAGGAGTGAACTTTGTATTAAGTGTAATCCTCATATTTATGCCCTAATCTCATGATTAGTGGAAATTGTGGGATGTCACTAATGTCCATGATATAACCATCAATAAAAGGTTGAACAGATTTACCACCAGTTGTCAAGATCAATGGCATCAGTAACTTCACCAATTGAAGGATCCTCCATGAGTTGATTGTGCATCGATTGCCACAACGAATGGCTCCATTGAGGCCAAAGGACCGAATCCCATCTTTTGATGGTCTATCAATAACACTGAGCTAGCTACTTCACCTAGTAAATGATCGACAAGAATTCACCAACAAAAGGCACTACTGACACTTGCTTCCGCAGAAGTCGCAATGGGGTCACCTACTAATGGTTCAACTAAGTGCCATAGGTAGAAGGCACAGATTCCTTCATCTGCCAATTATCATCACTTGATGGCCGACCAGAGGATGTTCAACTAAGGGATACCCAGCCAACCTCGTCAATTGATGGCTCAAATGGGTCATCATCTACTTATGGCTTGGTAGAGATCCCAAGTTCTGAAGGTTAACTTGCACTACTTCTGCCATTAAAGTTGAGTGAATGCTTCAAGGAATGTGATCTGGGTCGTTGGACTATAAGGAAAACTCGATCATGAACACCTCAAGCACACATTGTTGGCTATAAATAGCAACCCCCTTCCTACATAAAGGGACCCAGACTTTCCTTGAGCTTGATGTGGATAATGAAGTGATGCCTCCCTTCACCCCTTCCATCGACCTTCAGACAAGAGTCTAATGATCTTCCATTCACTTGTAATGACTAAGGATGAGAGTCTAAGGTCCCTTGTACCTCCTCTTCACCTCCACTTATTGTGATGGACTTCTTCTAGAGAAGAAGGATGTCAAAGTTGATTGTCCTTAGTTCACATCATTGTCACCTACAAGCTTTAGTGCTATTTTGTTGTTAATATATTTGTATTTTATTGCTTCTTCTCTCCCTATCTTCATCCCATTCATCCTCATCCACTCATCCTTCCTTCCATGTTTTCATTCATTTATAAATCTAAAGTGCCAGTCATGACCATGAGTAGCTAATTAATTTTCTCTGGTTGGGAGTAGCCACTAAGACTCTCTCAACATGTAAATATTTATATACATTGATGTATATACTCTTTGCAATGTTTATCTCTATATTATTGGATTTAACGATTCACTTGCATATATAGTTACCATCTTGTGTTGTTTAATTGCTAATTCCTAGAGAGAGTAGTATTAGCATATATCAAAGAGTAATGGAGTGGTATGAATGCATGAGAATGTTTATAATGCTAAAGCTTATGATCATATATTTGTATATTTGATTGTTTGATTGTCAACTCGTTAGAGAGAGATACTCTTATGATATAGATCTATCCTAAGCTTGATAGGGTAGGGTATAGACACATCGTGATGATTGTTTGTAGAGTACGATAGGGGTACATAATGAGAGTGAGCATTACATGTTGGTGAGTGTCTTTATATGGTGAAATCTAATCCAAATTTCTATCCATGAATTTAAAACACATCTAATGATTCTATTCCAATTTTATTTTATTCATATAATTTTAACTTTGATTTTATTGTTACTTTGTTGTTTGGATACCATTTTTCTGTAAGAAACAATTATTTCCTTTCCGATAAGGCATAACTAAGTTAAGGCTTACAATTCTTTGCACCTATCACCAATGTCCTAGTGATCGACCCCATTTACTACATAAGGCCCTGATATTCTTGTTGCAGGTGCCCAAGTATTGGGAACTTTGATGGACAAAGATAATACACCCAGCCCTTCCCCAACCTATTATACATTTATGGTCAGATTATTTTCCTATCGACATATATTTTGGATGCATGATTTGAGGAGATCACATCTTAAAAACCACCATGAATGTTTGTTCATGTTCAAGTACAAAATACAATGACACCACATGTCAATAGTATGTTTTGGAGGGTTCATGTTAATGAAAATGGGCACTATCACTACATATATGAGGTGCATTAATGGGACAACTTGCAAACCCACTTTATTCAACCACCATATTTGATGATATTCATGAGGTCATATGAGTTTTCATATTGATTCCATATATTGACCTAGATTCCCACATCCTTAGCCAACATTGGCATTTTATCCAATTAATTTTACATCATTATGCACATTATCATTTTCACTTAATTTACTTCATTGTAAAAACTACAATGAAAATTGGATATCTAAGAGGTTGTCCAATAAGCATCAATAAAAAATTAGGAAGATGTATATGCTAAATGGGATATCTTGTATGAGCATATTATTGAGAATGCCTTCCAAAACTACCATGTGTAGGTTACAAAGATGAGACATCCAGTCAACCTACTACTCCTCCTTATACAATCTACATAGGTAATATGTTGACTAGCACATGGTCTACATTCTTCTTATGCTCTTTGTAGATAGGGGTTTATTTTGACAAAAAAAATAAAAGATCATATTTTATTATAGCTCTTATTCTTTAAGTAAGTATTCTAGGTTGTAGATCCAACATGTGATGTTTGTAGTGTGATATTTCATATATGATTTGATTATTAATAAAATAAAATTTCACTTATAGTAATCATTTTAGTATTGAGATAATGAAAAAATATAATAGTATCCTAAGAATGTTTGAATCGATGACATATGGTTTGGGTTGAGGACCTAAACATGTGATCCTATCTACACTTGGAGTAATCATTTTAGTAAAGATATAATGAATAAATATAATAGTGTTCTAAGAATGTTTGAATCGATAACATATTGTTTAGGTTGAGGACCTGAACATTAGATCCCTTCTGTACTTAGAGTACTCATCTTAATATGTCCCTATTCATATATTGTTATGGATATTATAGGACAACAATAATACATAAGTCTAGTATGTGACATGACTTATGACTAAGTTGTTGGATCCTAGATGGGTGATTAGATGCTCTAGAGGGGGGGTGAATAGAGCTGAAAGCACTTAAACAAAACTCATCAAACCTTCAAAATATATGACAAGATAAGGTTGCTAAATAGGTAATTTGAGTGCAACTAAATCATGCATATCAAGGATAAGAGAGATTGAACATGCACCAATTAGACAAGGTATTTAGAGTGGTTCCACACTTCAAACTAGAAGTGTGTCAGTCCACTTGTCTAGAGAGGTCAACCTCTAGGACTTCAAACAATTGCACTCTTATATTCATTAATAAGACATACAATACATGACCAACAAAGGACTTACCTATCCAATACAAAGAGTCTTCAACCTTACCAAGGACTTACCCACTTTGCAAGAGTCTTCGGCCTTCTCCAAGGACTTACCCACTCTTGCACAATTCTTCGGCCTTGTAGGAATTCCCACTCTTCTTGGATCTTCCGCCTTTGACTTCACCTTCACTCGGAGAAGCTTTCCACCAAGGACTTACCCACTTGAGCTTGAGTCTTCTGCCTTCTCCAAGGACTTACCCACTCTAGCTCCAAGTCTTCAGCCTTGATCTTCACCAAGGGACTCCTTCCCTTATTCTTCTTCACCTCTCTTTCTCTTGGAGAGCTTTAGCACCTTCTTCCTTCACTCGGAGGCCTGGAGCAGCTTGCCTTCTTCTCCTTCACTCGGGGAAGAACATCATCCTTCTTCTCTTTCACTTGGAGAAGAAGCTTCAAACAATCTTCAAAGGGAATGGAGGTAGGAGAAGAAGAATGGAGAGCTTTACAACATTACAAATGATAGCTCTCATACATGGTGACCTAACTCACTCATACTCATGATTTTGCTTTGAAGGTAGAGAGAGAAAGGGGCTCAAAGGATTAGAAAACACTCAACTAAGGCTAGGACCAAGCATATGTGAATGAGCAACCTTGGAATGAAGTCCAAGAGGTCCTATTTATAGTTGAGGGTGTCCCTTTGAACTTGGGAGAGATAAGGGACACAAAATAGCCATTTTACAACTTGCAACGGATCTATTTTGAGTTCCACCAACTTCTCCAACGGTTGGAATTGCTTTTTATGCATTCCAGTACAGTCTGATCGGCTGAGTTTATATAAAGGTAACTCGGCCGAACCACTAAAAGACAAGGCTGAAAGCTAGACTGTCGGCCGAGTTCCTTTGGAGAAACTCGGCCGATCGGTCGACTTTCATCTTGGACCGATCAGTGGATCGGCTGCGTTTCCTAGCTAGAAACTCGACCGAACGGGAATCGGCTGAGTTTGTAACTCGGCCGATTGCAACAAAAATTCCAGAATATATGGATCGGCCGAGTTTGGAATTCGGCCAACCAAATCCCTGTTATGGGTATTTTGGAATTTTCGTATAACCGTACAAATGATGGATTTTTGAGTCCCAATAATTTTATCCATCTTAGTTACAATGCAAAACATGAGTATAAGTGATTACATCAATTGTTCTAAGCCAATAAGGGCTATTTCCCAAAATGGTCAAAAGTCACATGTTTTGCATGTGCTGGATGAGTAGCTTTTGAGTTGAATGTGATTCTTTTCTTGTACCTAATATCTGAAACAATCTCAAATAGATTTGTTAGATACATATGAATGGAATGGTTAAGTCATTATCAAAATATGGTCAATGTGCGACACCTAGGTCAACATTCTCCCCCTTTTTGACAATGACAAACCATTCCTCAACATATTGAAAAGAATGTGAAAGTTATACCTTTTCTTCGGGAATTGCAAGGGGATGCAAAAAATGATCAATTTGAAGTGTTCCCCCTCAATTCATGCTTACTTATGCTTGTATGACTTTGACTTGTCTTTTCTCCAATTAGAGATGCGCAAGTTAGGGCAATTGGAGTGTGTCTATACCTAATCTGAAATTACTCAAGTAGAGACATTAGACACCAATATGTGGAATGGTTAGTCATCATCAAAACACGGTTTTAGTCAATTTAGACGTGAGTCAACATTGACCTGATTGACCTTGAGTCAACATTCTCCCCCTTTTTGAAGATGACAAACCATTCCATAAATGTATTGAAAGCATTTAAGTAAATTCATACCTTTGGAGAAACCTAGGGGTTTCAATGGAATTGAGTTCATATGCTCCCCCTCAATTGATGCTATTTCTCCTGCATGGTTAGCTTTCATAACATTTATAGAATACCATGTCTTCTACTCATATATGTTCTACACATATATTTCTTCTCCCCTTTACCTTCTCCCTTTACATGAACATACTTCTCTTCTTCATGTAAGACATGCCTTCTTCCTCTTTTTAAAAGAAGACATTACCTTTCTCCCCCTTTGTCATTTCAAAAAGGTGGGGGTTATGAAGAAAAAAGAAACATCACTTGTTAAAGTGAAAGGAGATAACACAAATATATAAGGAGAGTAGAAGAGCGCAGATAGGGGCTTGTCCATGCATAGAAAGAAAAGCAAGTTAAAGCATATACTTGAACATCCCAAAAATGCAAGATAAAGTGCTACAGAAAAACAATAAATCACAATTTTGACCCTCAAGATGATGGAATTTGACCAAAACCCATCGGAGCTCATGGCAAAGCAATGAGTCTTGCTCAGAAGGGTGTTTCTGCAAAAAAAACACTATACTTGCAGCAAAAATCGAAATTGGAGCAAAACCTGTATAAAATCCAAAAATACTCCAATTTCTACATATAATGTAGCTCTATGTGCCCTGCATCACAATGTTATGCAAGAAACTCAAGATAGTAGATATGCAATTCAAGGAACAGGCTTGAGCATATATGAGACAAGATACAAGCATAGCATATAGATGAGCAAATATTCCAATTATAAACAGGGTTAGAACTACATGTATATGAACTACTAGTAGATGATATCATAAGTTAGGACTACTAGTAGGATCTAGATCATAGCAAGATATGCCAAAAGATACACAATATAGAGCAAGCTATGATTAGATGAAGAGATATATCCAAACAAGGAGATATGCAAGTTTAGAAACATGAAAGGATATAACTCACTAGATATGCATCCTTACCATAAGATGATTACCCCTATGAACCTCAAGGTTGTATCAACACAAGATATACACCTATATAGATGTAGCAAGTTAGAGCACAACGGAAGCAATTTTTAGACACAACCAAGAGATCCAAAGAGATCATCATCAAAACCTGCAAAATAACTCAAAGCAAGTAATTGCAAGATATATATATACCAATTTAGAGAAATTAGATAGATAGAGTTGTAAGAAAGATAGGCATTTAGAACATGGCAATATGCATATATAAAGATACCAAAAGAGAGTGCCAAAGAGTAAGGCTATTGGTTGAGAAAATCTAGTTGAGAGGGAAATTCTCATTCAATAAGCCAACTGTGTATTCTGTGCACAGTGTTATCGTTCGAGTTCTGTGCATGGACAACTCGATCGATGACAGCTGTTGGAAACACCTATTGGTGCCCATCGGTCGAGTTTCACTAGGGCAAACTCGACCGACAGAGCAGCTGTCAAAAAGCACATATATTTCATAAAAACATATTTAAAGGCATGCTAAAAATACAAACCATATCCAAACATGTCTAAGCAAGTTAGTAATGCACTATAGAAGCATTAGAAACAGTTTTTGAGCAAGAGTGTGAAGAGAATCACAAAATGCCACTTTTAACTCAAAAGCCATATGTATAGTGCACACTAACTTGACAAAAACAAGTTAGGATAGGTTATAAGTAATAAAACATTTACTTTTGTGCTTACCATTGCCTTTTCCACTTGTTGTCACCCTCTACACATCTGACCTTTCTTCTTTCATGTGGATTGAGAAGTCAATTTGCAATTCAATAGCTCAAGTCAATCCATTTGCAATTACCTACAGGAAGAAAGATGAAATAGTCCCCAATCATGTTTTTGGGTCCGGAGGGGTTAGTTTAGCAACCCAAGTCCTATTTCTCTTGGGTGCTTTCCTAAAAGGACAACAAGTAGAATAATGACCAAATTCATTGCAATAGTTGCATGTGCCCATAGTCTTGGAACTAGAGGATTCTCCATGAAATATTGGAGGTCCTTTATCTTTGTTGTTCCCTTGACTACTATCATACCCTAAACCATGTCTACCAATTTGTTTAGTAGTATGGTGTAGGATGTCATTAAGACTCTTTTTACCAACTAAGAATCTTTGCAAAGAAGATCTCAAACTATCATTATCATGCTTAAGAGAAGCAATAGTCGAAGACAATTGATTAATATTATCTCTAGCATGCAAAAGATCATTTTCTAAGCAAAGAGATTTAGTTGAAAGAGAATCTCTATCAATATGAAGAGCAGCAACATCATTCTCTCTATTTGTAGAACTAGAACAAGATTCATGCCCATTGATTTTAGCAAGCAAGGAGGCATTTTCTATTTCTAATTCATGCAAAACAAAATCTTTGTCCTTGTTTTCAGATTTAAGAACATCAATGTCATGCATGAGAGAATCAATAATTAAAGTATGCTCTTCATTAGAACTAGACATGAGAGGTTGAGCTTCTAGAAATTTAATCTTATCAAGTAAACTAGCATTTTCAAGTTTAAGAGAGTCTACTTGGCTAAGAAAATCATTTTTATCAATAAGCAAGCAAGAATTAGCATATTCAAGATCATCTAGTTCTATATGCAAATTATCAACAATTTTAGCAAGCTTTTTCTTTTTCTTTTTAGAAGACTTATAAGAGGCACAAATGTCATGAATAATAGCAATTAAAGATTCTTTATCTAAAGAGTCTAGATTTACCTCACTTGAGTCTTCACTTGTTGATGCTATAAGGGCAAAATGGCATTCCCCTTCATCACTAGAGCTTGAGCTTGATCCTTCACATGAATCTTCACTTGAGCTTGAGTTGGAGGAGCCACTTGAGCTTGAGTGCCATTTCTCCTTCTTGTGAAGTTGGGTCTTTTTGCCTTGTGGGCAATCTTCCTTGTAGTGACCCTTCTTTCCACATGTGAAGCATCGGATGGAGGAGGACTTGCCTTTGTAGAGTCTACCCTAGGAGTACATGGCATCTTCTTCAACTTGAGAGAATGGAGAGGCTTGACCAACAATAGCCTTGATTTGAGCTTTGATTTCAGCCTTCTTCATTCTCTTGAGTTCTTTCTCCTCTTGTCTTTCTAATTCCTCCCTCTTGTCAAGTGTGGCTTCATGTGCTTGTATATTTCCAATGATCTCTTCAATAGGAATATCCCTAAGAGACCTTGCTTCTTCAATGGAAGTCATCTTGGATTCCCATCTCTTGGGGAGAGTTCTAAGGATCTTTAAGTTGATCTCTCCACTAGACATAGGATGTCCTAGAATAGCAAGACCATTCAAGATGGTGTTCAGCCTTGAGTACATGTTGGCTATGTTCTCCTCCTTTCCCATCTTGAAGTTCTCAAGCAACCCTTTGAGCATGTAGACTTTGGTTTCCTTCACTTGATCTGTCCCTTCATAAGTGATGCAAAGCTTTCTCCATACCTCATAGGCCGTCTCACAAGAGGAAATCCGGTTGAACTCGGTGGGGGTCATGGAGGCATATAGGATGTGCATGGCTCTAGCATTCAAGGTTGCTTTCATCAAGGTGGCTTCATCCCATTCTTCAATTTTTATCTTTGGTATAATGTATGGGTTGTTCACCATTTGCCACATCTCGAGACTTGATCCTTGGATGAAGAATTGAAGTCTTCTTCTCCAATAGAGGAAGTTTCTCCCATCAAAGATTGGAAGGCTGGTCGAGAGTCTCCCTCCTAGGTAGTCACCCATCTTCTCATACTTGTTGAAGTATGCTTGGAGAAGACCCGCTCTGATACCACTTGTTGGATCCTAGATGGGTGATTAGATGCTCTAGAGGGGGGTTGAATAGAGCTGAAAGCACTTAAACAAAACTCATTAAACCTTCAAAATATATGACAAGATAAGGTCGCTAAATAGGTAATTTGAGTGCAACTAAATCATGCATAGCAAGGATAAGAGAGATTGAACATGCACCAATTAGACAAGGTATTTAGAGTGATTCTACACTTCAAACTAGAAGTGTGTCAGTCCACTTGCCTAGAGAGGTCAACCTCTAGTACTTCAAACAATTTCACTCTTATATTCATTAATAAGACATACAATACATGACCAACAAAGGACTTACCTATCCAATACAAAGAGTCTTCAACCTTACCAAGGCCTTACCCACATTGCAAGAGTCTTCGACCTTCTCCAAGGACTTACCCACTCTTGCACAAGTCTTCAGCCTTGTAGGAATTCCCACTCTTCTTAGATCTTCCGCCTTTGACTTCACCTTCACTCGGAGAAGCTTTCCACCAAGGACTTACCCACTTGAGCTTGAGTCTTCTGCCTTCTCCAAGGACTTACCCACTCTAGCTCCAAGTCTTCAGCCTTGATCTTCACCAAGGGACTCCTTCCCTTGTTCTTCTTCACCTCTCTTTCTCTTGGAGAGCTTTAGCACCTTCCTCCTTCACTTGGAGGACTGGATCAGCTTGCCTTCTTCTCCTTCACTCGGGGAAGAACAACATCCTTCTTCTCTTTCACTTGGAGAAGAAGCTTCAAACAATCTTCAAAGGGAATGGAGGTAGGAGAAGAAGAATGGAGAGCTTTACAACATTACAAATGATAGCTCTCATACATTGTGACCTAACTCACTCATACTCACAATTTTGCTTTGAAGGTAGAGAGAGAAAGGGGCTCAAAGGATTAGAAAACACTCAACTAAGGCTAGGACCAAGCATATGTGAATGAGAAACCTTGGAATGAATTCCAAGAGGTCCTATTTATAGTTGAGGGTGTCCCTTTGAACTTGGGAGAGATAAGGGACATAAAATAGCCGTTTTACAACTTGCAACGGATCTATTTTGAGTTCCACCAACTTCTCCAACGGTTGGAATTGCTTTTTCTGCATTCCAGTACAGTCTGATCGGCCGAATTTATATAAAGGTAACTCGGCCGAACCACTAAAAGACAAGGCTGAAAGCTAGACTTTCGGCCGAGTTCCTTTGGAGAAACTCGGTCGATCGGTCGACTTTCATCTTGGACCGATCAGTAGATCGGCCGAGTTTCCTAGCTAGAAACTCGACCGAACGGGAATCGACTGAGTTTGTAACTCGGCCGAGTTTGTAACTCGGCCGATTGCAACAAAAATTCCATAATATATTAATCGGCCGAGTTTGGAATTCGGCCGACCAAATCCCTGTTATGGGTATTTTGGAATTTTCATATAACCGTACAAATGATGGATTTTTGAGTCCCAATAATTTTATCCATCTTAGTTACAATGCAAAACATGAGTATAAGTGATTACATCAATTGTTCTAAGCCAATAAGGGCTATTTCCCAAAATGGTCAAAAGTCACATGTTTTGCATGTGCTGGATGAGTAGCTTTTGAGTTGAATGTGATTCTTTTCTTGTACCTAATATCTGAAACAATCTCAAATAGATTTGCTAGAAACATATGAATGGAATGGTTAAGTCATTATCAAAATATGGGCAATGTGCGACACCTAGGTCAACATTCTCCCCCTTTTTGACAATGACAAACCATTCCTCAACATATTGAAAAGAATGTGAAAGTTATACCTTTTCTTCGGGAATTGCAAGGGGATGCAAAAAATGATCAATTTGAAGTGCTCCCCCTCAATTCATGCTTACTTATGCTTGTATGACTTTGACTTGTCTTTTCTCCAATTTGAGATGCCAAGTTAGGGCAATTGGAGTGTGTCTATACCTAATCTGAAATTACTCTAGCAGAGACATAAGACACCAATATGTGGAATGGTTAGTCATCATCAAAACACGGGTTTAGTCAATTTAGACATGAGTCAACATTGACCTATTTGACCTTGAGTCAACATAAGTATCTTTAGTCGTGATGTTAGATATCAATTTAGACACATAGGTAGTTGCAGAGAAATCTTTTGAGCATGACTTAGGAAAACTCCTTTCCACCCACACTTATCTATTTTTATATTCTTATTTTTAATTCAGCATGTTATTTTTGGACGTACATAACTTTCATTGCATGTATCTTAAGTTATTCTCATTTCAGTTCTTATTTCTTACAGTGTTAGTTGAAGACATTATCTAGTTGGCATAGTTTGCATTCTTGTTTTCATTGCATAAAGATTTTCCATATAACCCCCCATGTTAGAAGTAGGTTCTTCATGTTAACTATATTTTTGAAAACATGCCAATGGTTAGAAATCATCACTTGTATCCAATGAATATAATAATAATGTTCTCTTGGAATGATGGAAAGTCATATGGTACTGAGTGGAACCAAATGCAACATGTTTCTTTACATATTAGCATAGCACATTTGTATAAATTTCTTATCCTACATGTGACATGATGTGATTGAAATGTTAGGTAAGATTGTCCTGCTGGTCTATATCTAATATATAATATGAAAAAGTGCAGCCCTCTTCTATATTTCTTCTATCACCATCTTACCCCACCATTTTTCAAATAATAAATTGATAAAGTATGCCAAACTCTAACCTTGGGGTGGAACACCCTCCTCCCTCTATAGTTCATAACTCAGTTGACATCTACGTACCAATAAGGAGGAGCGTCTTTGGTTCATCCTCACTTCTATGTACTCCTCTCTATGTAATAGGGGTGTATCATCAAAATTAAAGCAATTATGCCAATGTGTGCAAAAGCAAAAAAATGCAATATATGTGTTTACACCAATGAAAATAAACCTCAAGTCAAATAGATGAGATATTCATCATTCTTATTTTGTACAACCATTCACTCTATTCTTTACCTAGAGGAAGCAAAATATCCCTAAAACATCCTTCTGCAGCCCAATAGTATTCTTGTGCAGAAATCTCATAGGAATATGAAGAATGATTCAAACATTAACGTGTGATTTTTATGGTAGAAGAAAATTCACTAGGAATGAAATTTGTAGAGTTTATATTAATTAATGATATGATAATCTCACCAGTAATAGGGTGGATCTTATCATAGTATAGTTCAGGATTGAACCCTAAGGACAATATTTTTAAGAAGTAATCTGATAAAATTAATTGCACAGGAATTATCACTTAACACAAATGATGGATTGGTTGATTATACTAAGATTCCACTAATTAAATTGTCATAATAAAGTCTATATTTACTAGATGATGGATACACTATGGTGGATTGGGTTTTACCACTTCTACCTATCATTCGCTCTCTCATTGCATCATGTTAAGTATGAAAATACATATGTTGTGGCCTGGTTAAATCTTCTTATGATGTTTTAAATAAAACCTGGACATACATCACTTCAAGCTCACCATATAATTACCTAGATATCATACATCTATAGAACATATCTAACATTCTCATCAAGGGTTTAATACAAGTCAATCAATATCCTGGATCCTAAGTTCAAAGTTCTCTAAATGAAATCTGAGAAAAATGTAAACTCAATAATAAGGCAAGAAAATAAGCATGAAATAATATATAATGGTTCATACACTAATATATGCAGAAAAGAGAACAAGATTGGGTAGTAGGCCTACTCCATGCACCCAAGAGAAAGGACCACTCCCTCGTGGCATTTATAAAAGACTATCTTTGGAAGAAAGTAAGGAAGCTTCCATAATAGTAGACAACATAGGGGCAGTCATGTTGTTCAAATGCTTGTCTATGAGGTCGGGATGATGTCGTTCAATGCAGCAGTAAAATAACTCATTTAACGGCTATTAAGGAGACTTATAGGGCATCTTCTTGTTTCTACAATGTCAGATTCAATCACTATGATAGGAGACCAGTAGGTCGACGATGGTGGAGATCATCAACCATTGGAAATAGGTATTGTTGGTCAAGCCTGTTGCAGAGTATGAACCTTGGGACCCTAGAAAAGGTGAAGGTGGAAGTGTTTATGGTTGACGTTTGTCAAGCAATGGAAACAACCAGTGTAATCTGGAGGTGTGTGTTGAAGAATGAAAATGCCAGCCAGGACACATAAATGGTGAATCCTTTTACTGGAGGTTGTGACCTTTTATTTAGAGGTGGATGATAGGGTGTAGAACCCTTCCATTATGACTTGTAGTTAAATTGTATGCCTCAATAGAGGTCAAGAGACAACAGCGAGAGGTAGATGAAGGGTCTTTCCACTTGTAGAACTTTTTTTGGTAGGTGAAAGATCAATAAAATGATCAAATATTGTCTATCCTCACTCCCAACTCCAACAATTGGAGTGGGCATCATTAAAGTATAGACGGTCATGCCAAATAGACATAACTTTCACATACAAATAAGAAACTGGATGGTTTAAGTTCCACATGATGTACAGTTCAATTACCTTCAAAATAGATATATATGATGCAAGCCAGTCGGTCAACCCACCTTGAATTAATATGTGAGTTGGGAGAGTGGATTGTAGACAAAAGGCATGTACATAGATGCATGATGTTTAGTAAGCCTATAAATCCAAGTAGGTGCCTTGATAGGTGTATGTTGTCCAAACAATGGTGTATGAAGTGATGCTACAAATAAAGGACTTTCCTTCATTTTTTGGGTTTCCTTTATCTATGATAATGGTGGTATTTGTTCCAAATGAAATTTTCTTTGCAATATATGCATTACAATACATTTGATTTCTCCAAATGATATCAAAGAAACCAACTACTATATTTATGCAATTGTAAGATGAAAATGTAGCCAAATCATGACTTGATAAAAATGCATGGAATTAGTCCATTGAAGAAGTATGACCTGTGTTCATCAACTTCATCATTGTGAGGAGTGTGACCTGGGGGGGTCCACTCCCCCACTATAATGATGAATAAGACCATCCAATTTCAAACATACTACATGCTTTAGATCAATAAATGCGTGAAATTGAGCCATAGAAGTTGTATGACCTATGGGGGGATTCAGTCCCCCACTATACTAAGGAATAAGGCCATCCAATTACAAACATACAACAATTATGAATGGAAGGAGTTATATAAAAAACAAAAGGCTATAAGCAATTATGCAGTTGGCTAGTTTAAAATGGAAACTTGTCTATCCCAAGCTATCCTTAACACTAAATTACTATGTAAGATATTACTTAGTTTCTTTCCTCTTAAGAACCCACACCTGGGTGGTTTTGTAAAACATCTAGATGAGGAAAAAATAAGAAAAAGTTATGCATAAAAATGCTAGTATACATGCATTAAAGTATTTTGTGATAATAAGGATGCAAGTACAATGTTAAGGGTGTTTCCAACAAAGGAAGGTTATATTAATTGGGTAAGCTCAAAATAAAGCACTCAATGGAATAAATAAATAAGTATTGAGTAACACAAGCTTGAGGCATTATCAACTTACACAATTCATGAATAAGAAACACATTTCCTTTTACATCAGGAAAACAATAACAAAGACTAATTGCATGTAGATTTCCATAAGACCATAACAATATAACTTAGAGCTAGGGTATCTTAAATCCCAAGACATGCCAGGAGAAATAAAACCTCGACTCTCAATATATAAACAATGATAGGGGGAATAAACCATAATTCCTGACATGAGGAATAAAGCCTCAGTGCCAAAATGCATAGCAAGTAGTAGGGCCCCAGTGCCTGATAGGAGGAATACAACCTCAATGACTAAAAAATGGTTAAGCTACTAACAGATATTAGTAGATCAAATCAAACATGCATAATAGGGTAGGCAAAAGAATATGCTTGATCTAATCAATATTCATGTACAAATGGATGAGAACATCCAAGATATGGAAACATGAGTCATGTGACTCGTATAAAAGTGAAATATGATTCTAGTAGTTAATATTAGTAAATTTAGAGGATGATAATTGATATTCCAAAATGATATTATTAAAAAAAGATGGGCATCAATAGGAATATGTCTCATTAGAAGAAATTAGGGTTTAGTCATTATATGACCATGTTATTGCAAAGTCAAATCCTAAAGTTGAAGGTCAAGTTTTCAAAAAACCTAATAACATTCTCATAAGAATTATGGTTAATTTCCTTTAAGATTTTATTGAATCAAGCCAGGTAAAAAGATAGAACTACCCTTGAATTAGATTTCTAATCTTCAACATGTGATACTGAGAATAAGTCAATTATCCATTCCAAAGCTGATGAGGCTTGAATGATAAAAAAAGAAGATGGATAATATTTAACGCTATGGAAAAGAACATCCAAAACAAAGGTGAAGAGAAAAAAATGGATCTTTTCATCCCCTCTGGTTTTCCTTCTTCACAATATTCATTACATAGGGAACACAACAACAACACCAGTTTGCTTCAAGACTTTTCTGAATTGAGGAGTTAGAGGAGAAGAATCTCTGTCAGAAAACCCCATTGGCTCTACATCCGACCAAAGTGGTCTGGGACACCAACCCCAACAAAAGACCTAGAAAGCTCAAGTAGAATGAAAACCTTAATGGAGGTTGGGGGAGAGTGTCACAACACCATTAGCCACTATGTGAGGAAAAGATATATGGCCAAGAGATGTAGGGGTGTGTATGAAGAATCACACAGAGAATTACTTAGCACAATGAACACCTTAAATAGAAAAATTGTACACGAAATTGAAGTACTAGTACGTAGGGAACATAGTTAAAATCTATGGTTTTTGGATGAAACAAGAAAAAGATAAAGGAAAGAGGTTTTGTACCTCCATATAGCCTCAAATCAGTCACTTTTGTGTTCTAAGCGGCTAGAAAGTACTTGCCACACCTCTAGTACTCTAGAGTTCGAAAAAGGGCTGGAAAGGTGAACTAGGTGGGTTTCATACATACAAGAAGGGATGTAACATTTGTGGTAGCATAAATATTCTATAAGGCCAAAAAATTAGGCTGGAGGATTCCATTGATTTCCTATCAAGGAGGATGATAGCTAATGGGAAACTAGGGTAAAAAATAACTATCAAAGAGTAGAGAGAGAAGAACACAAGATGTCCTTCATTGATACAATCCCACATTTTAGGCTAGCAATCATCACTAACTGTAGAAGTATATGGACTTTCAATTATCATTGTCAGTTGCTAATCCTAGTGGTGGTGGCTAGGGTTTGAGGTTCAAGTTTTACAACACAAGGAAGAAGGGAAGGAGGAAGAGAAGAAGAGTATGGGAAGAGAAGAGGAAGAGACTAGTCATTGGTTATAGTAAGTGTGGCCATTGGAAGAAGACAAAAATGCGAGTCAAACAAAAGAGATAAAACCAATGTTACATGTAGAAAATAAATTAAACACACACAAAAAATCAATGCGATCAACTAAATCTAGAATACTAATGTCAAGTAGTATCTTTGTTTTTCTCATTTAACTGGAGGAGAAATAAATTTATAGTTAGCATGAGAATGGATAGGTAGGAACATTGATATGGAGGAATCCAATGTTATCACCAGTTTCTTATATTGAGGCTATATATAATTTTATTTCTCTACTTGAGTAATAAATATGCAACTCATGTATTTATTTCCCTATTTAATCAATTTGATATAATAAATTGTGTTTATATATCTCACTTCAACCAACAATCTTAGCATGATTCTATATTATCATATTAATGACAAAATGTTGGAAGGAGTGAATTTGAACAATTAGCCCTAATTGATGACTTAGATAAGTAATTTACCTCATATGAGTATATTTACTAACACATTATGATTATAAACTTAAATTACTTCATAATTTTAAATAAAACTAGGAGAGAAAAATTCACACTAATATAATCAAAAAGTTCATAACAACATGAAGGGTTAAGCTACATATATAGATTCAAGTATGTTACAGTCTATATATTGTTTGACTTAATGAAGTATGTTGAAAGTATCCAATTATTAGGATAAATGACTAGTTGTCCACTTTATGCAAGTTTGATTACCTCATTTTGTTTCTTTATCATTTGTTTTGTCTTGGAATCTAGTATAATATAGATATATCCACCTACTATTTCATGTCATTAAACACTCTATTCATCAATCACTCTCATCATGGACCCCCACATTCTTATGTGGTTTGATGGGAACTCTCCTCTTTTCCCATTTTGATAGATTTTCCTTTTATTACCATCCCATATATTTTTATTATACACATACATACATTCCAAAATCTTTCAAAAAAGTTATTTGTAAATTAACCAACCATGCAATAGAGCTTACACATTCCTCTTTCTTTTTAAACATCTGAATGGTCATTGTAAAATAAATCTTCACTTCATACCTTTGGGTGTAGAGTGTAGTTAATTAGAAGGGAGATTATTTTATTTGTAAACCCCAACTACCCTTAGTTTTTTTTTCATAATGGTTATGAGAGAGAGATACAATGTAATGACATGAAAGGATGGAAAAAAAATAAGAGAACTTATCATGTGGTTTTCTTGGTAATAAATACACTAAAAACAACTTCCTTAATGCATTGCTTCAAAGTATTCCACAATGTATCATCAAAGAAAACAATTTATCTTGAACTTGAAGTTCTTTTAATTGGAATTAACTTGAATGCACACTTCCAAATATGGATACATTATCTCTATTATGCTAGTTGTTTTATTGTTGCATTGTATATTTTATGACCTTGGTATATAATGATGTATACTATGAGGACACAACATTATTATGTTTCAAAAATAACCATATTCTCCATCATAGGTGATGATACTGACACCTCAAATAGTGAGCACTATATTTGTGGCACCTGATCTTGGTTATCCTGAAGAAACACCACACTAGGACCCATTTCTAATATAGTACTCCACCATAAAATATCTGAGAGCGGACAAAAATATCTAAGAAATAATAAAGTGAACCACAAGAAAAGTAATCATAAAGTCAATTTATAGTTTTACATTCATTTCTCAACATTGACTAAGTGCATTATGCTCGCATAAAGACTAGTAAAATAAACTCTATTAACTTCTAAAAAATACATCACTCTTATTTACATATATTTAAATTATAAAGAATAAAGTTCTAATATAAAATTGGATACAACATTTTTTATGTTTGTCAGACAGAATTTACAAGAGAATTACCAAATTGTAATATTTACTGCTATTATCCCCATAACCCAAGTACTAAAAAGACTGAATCATCAAACTATAGAAAACTCAAAATTCATAACTCTATCTATTTTTTGGGCAAGAATAGCCATATTCTTGTGGGATTTTGTCATTAGAATAAAAGGAAATATTACCAAGCACATAAATGTATATATATTAACTAAAATAACACTAAGAATCTCAAACTAAGTTCAATCTACCTAAAATATGATAGCTAAGGAGGGAGTGGAGATTTAGGGTTATTTTTATAGTTTGTTCATTCAAGATAAAACCATATTTTTTGGTTAGATTTTGAATCAATCCTTGGGCATGGGTTGATTATATGCATCTATTTCCATCAATTGCACTAGGTTTCTTAAATTCCACTACATACTCTAGGAAATTGACAAACAGGTTGAATATCTCTTATTTTCTACAAGTTGCACTTCTTTGACCTATGTGATAATAAGAGCATTGGTTCTCATGGTGGGAATTGATGTTTAACGAAACTAGATTTGGTTTCAAATAATTTTTTTTCACCTTCTTATTCATTAAGTTGAATGTTTCAACTCCTATAGTATATATTTGAATCATGTTTTCAACATAAAATGTGTGTAACTAGTGCTAACTAACCCTAATTTAGGAAGTTTTAGGAAAATAATTTTGAAATACGAAATTTTATGCTTTATTTGTAACATAGTAATACCATATAAAGTAATGCATTTAACTGCATTTCTAACTTGATTTATAATATGAAAAAAAACCATTTTCTTACTTTGCTTACTGTTATAATAGTTGTCATTAAATCCAAATCACACTAAATGTAGATATTTTCTATTGAAACTTTGTGTTTGTTTCTTAATAGTATAATTTTTTTGTGAATACTTTTCATTATTCTTCATTAGATTCTTTTTATAAATGATGATACAGGTGCAAATTTTCCTATGAGGCTAAAATTACGGACATATGCAACAAAGTTCCCAATTAGGTTTTGTTCTAAATATTGATTTCAAAGTTACTAGAAATACTAAAATGAATTCAGATTACCACTATATAATGTTATAAATAAAATAAAACATGAATTGAATAATTTTATCAGAAATTACCCTTATTATTGATGAATGCATATTCATCCTAATTTTAGTTACATTTTAGCCTTGTTTTGCACTTAGATTTCACATTTTTCCTTAGAACTAACCTCCATTTTGTTCCCCCTTATGTAAATTTGCTAGGATTTTGACATAATTCAATGGTTTTCATGGCAGACTGAGATTTGATCTCTCCACACCAGCTTAGGATAGTGGTCTCAAAGTAAATTTTGATGCATAAAAGGGTTTTCATCTTTTTGGTGTCTCATCAGTCTCTTATTTTTATTGAACTTATGAGATTTTGCATTGCTCCAATGTGCGGGCATGATGACACACACCCATAACCTAACCCTCATATTCCCATTAGTCTACTATCATGTCAGTTTGTAGTGCCATCAATAAGCCCTAATCAAAGGCCTAAAAATACCATCCTTGCCTCCATGGAGATGAGTATTTTTGTATTACACCAAGCTACTTGACTCCAACTTCAACATCCATTTCCAGTTTCAATTGGTGATTTTATTGGTTTATGGATTATGTTCAATAATGGTGACTTCAATCTCAACAAAGTCTCTAAGGCCTTGACCTCAAAAGAGGCTAGGTTGATAATGTGTGATCTACAATGATGACACTTCCATTCATTGATCGACTTTCTCCTCCCTCATAGGTGAAGTCCAGCATGTGAAGAAGGAGAAAGATGATAGAAAAGTTTACCTCTTAAAAATATCAAACAATCTCAACTTGATGCCTTATCTACCTCCCTCATCATCCATATTGAAAATAGTACAGTCACACATCACTACTACATCTTCATCTTCTGTTGTGATGATGGATTTCTCTCTCACTTTTCTTCTTAAACTGGTTACTACCATGAAGAGTGATGAGTCCCCTCACTAGGTTGTGGGGATTTTCCCCGCTACCCATTTGTCTTATTTTTATTATATCTACTCATGTATGAACCATGAGATGTTTTGAAATGATCATTTTGTGCTTGCAAATCAAGTTTAAATGTTTGTTTTGCATGTTTATTAGATCTTGGATGTAAAGAAATTTGAACCTAAGATCTAGGATATTATTTGTTTCACATCAAACCCTTAATGATAACTTAATTTAGGTGTTTTTGTAGATGATGGATATACGAATCTAGGCAAAGCAACGACAAGCTTAGAGTAATATATGTCTAGGTCTAATTCAAATTTTGAAAGGGTAGATTTACCCATTCTCAATGGATGTATGTTCATTGTTGATACGATATTCTGAAAGAATGTGTGTAGTGGTGGTGGAACCCAGTCACCCTAGTATTTCATCCATTTGATGAACATAAATTGAATCCAAGCCTTTTTATCATAACAATATTAGAGTAATCAATTAAATTTGATTTGGTGCTAAATATTGGTTCCCGTCTGGTTAGGTTGATCAGATGATTTTAAGTACATTGAACTTTGGCTTTGATCATGAACTGTACTATGATAATATCCAACCACTTGTAGGTGGGATTGTCATACTCTTTATAAAGGTAAAATCTATGAATTTCACCCCTATAGAATTTGCATGTACAATAAGCTTGTGTCAATTATGCTTGACTTATATATCAAAAATTAGTCTACCTTGTTGGTTATGAATGGTAAGAGAACATTGGAAAATGATCAATGGAAATATAAATCATCTTAGTTCAAGAAAGCGCTGAGCGTCAAAGATCACTCCTTTGGCCTAAATTTGAGGATGTGAAATACGCTCTCACATATCAGTCTAGAGAGATATGAGAAACTTTCCATAAGTATAAACTTTATATTTTACAAATCACTATACAAAAAATCACTTGATGAGGTGATCCCTAACTTCCCTAAAAAAACAACTAGAGTAGGGAATATCATATAGTGATGGTCAACTCATAGCTCATGTATAACTGCTAGTTGTAGTTAGGGAGTGTAAGGTTATACCCCATTCTTCTATGTAGGTCTACATCAGATAGTCTTGCATAGAGCATCCTAGCCCTAGTAGGTTTCTACATTGAGACCCTATGTATTTATTCTCTGATACAAAGAAGTTAGCATTCAAAGTGGTCACAATAGCCCATAGACTTTTTTCATTGCATTTTGAACCTTTTTCAAATAATTGTATCCTAGTGGTGCAATAGGGCATAATCAAGACAACAACCAAAATGTAATAAATCAACCAAGTAGAATGAAATAACTAGAATATTGATTTGAAATTAATTGCATGAATTTCATATATTTCCTTGGCCTAAAATGTTTAGTATTTGTGAACTCTCGTTATTATTTATTTTTTATCTACCAATTTAAAAAAAAATGTGCATGCATATAATTATTATAAAATTGATATGTTATAACTCTTTTTGTCATTTTATCTCTTATTGATTCCCTTCCTCATACAATTTATGAAAATATTTTTAGGTTCTCAGTAGGAGTGGACCTACGTTATGATGTGTCACCACTGTGTAGGATCTTAAAGTAGTTGAGGACTCCAAAACATAGGTGAGATTCAACAAGTTTTATTTTATATACACATGCACAGTAACATCGTTGTATCAAGTTTGATGAAGATTTCTTTTTTATAGACAAGCGGAGTTTTATTTTATATACATTATTATTTTTTACATGAGACACTTATTGTATATGAATATGTGTGACTTTTTTCTAGACAAAAAATGTATCTAATATGTTATATGCGGTTGCATTAATGTTAAAATTTCTATGAGAATGTGGTAGATAGACAAAAAATGTCAATTTCACAAATTGCTTCCAATTTACTTTGAAAAGAAAGTTTTACTTGTGATTTTCAGTACATACAATTTGATAGTTTACAAAAATTCTACTCCATAGATTGGATTATTTTTGTTCTTTAAATGTAGACTTGACGCCTAAATAGGAATATTATTTTTTACCTTCAACTAGAGTGATAAATGTTAAAATGAATATACCACAAAATGTACAACCAACAAGCCAAAATATGTAGAATATGTCTCTAGCTATGTTGAGGGAACTTACAAGGCACTTATGGGAGTAAATAACTAATGGGTCTATCTAATCGATCACTTCACCATTGGCTGCTCATGTTCTTTTAGTTAATAATAAGAAAGGTGATTCTAAATCTTGGGTACTAACTGCTAATAGTTGAATAATGTCCCTATAAACAAAGAATATCCATTACAAAAGATAGGTGAAGTTTTACGAGAAAAGAGGTTCCACGATATTCTACAAGGTAGATCTAAAATATGGATATTATTAGCTAAACGTGAAAAGATAGCTTTGAGGAGATGATTAGGCAATAACATTTCTAGTTATGCCATTTGGGTTGTCCAATGTATCCATAACCTTCATGAACTTGAAGAACATGGTCTTCAAACATTTTTTGGAGAACATCATCATGGTTTTGTAGATGATATTTACATATATTGTGTTGATGTAGGGTAATATGAACCTCATCTATGACCGACTCTAAATATTTTGAGACAATGTCACATATGTAAAAATTTATTAGGTGTGGAATTCGGCTAACTAAGGTGGTTTGAAGAAGTGAATGTGGATCAGAGACATCCAAATATATGTGTTGCATGTCCTAAATCAAGTTTCTCCTTTTCTTTCATTATATCATTTTGGGTTTTTTTTCTAGGATCTAGGAATATACCAGTGTGAAAATATTATCATTGACTTAGCATTTATTATTATATTGATTGTCATTTTTTATTTCATGCATGGCAGAGATACTGTTTTTAAATGTTATTATCACCATCTTCAAAATTCTATACATAATTCATAGTTGAAAAATTCTTATCTGTAGTATTTATTTTCATGAAGACAAGTCATAGGTTGAAAAAGGTATCCATAGGTTTGTGAGGTTTTATGTTGTAAAACTATGTGAAATGCACTTAGTTGCAAACCAAATAAGTAGGTTTTAACTCCTTTAAGTATGGTGTTGAGATCTGAAGGGAATATTGCTTTTGCAAAAGACCTATCACTTTAAGTGATACCAATATAGTTATTAAATCTAATAAATGAATGTAGCATATTGCAAAAATGAATTTGGGATTCTATACATTTTGTAGACCTACTATTTGATAAATTCTTATCATTAACTTATGTTTAGTTTTTAATATTCTCATATTGGATTCAAAACTCTGCAACCAGATTATCTGATCTATGGAAGTTAATCAGTTCTAGTGGAAAAACTCCTCATGGGAACAATAAATAGGGTATATTTATTCCTTTATTACTTGATTGTGTACTTGTGTTATTTGACATCATGAACACTTGTCCAATTTTTGGCATCATTGTAGAGGAATCATGAATGGAAACATTAGGGTGAAACTAAAACTGACTAGTCAGACCATTATACTTTTGTTTTCATTTTTCATTGTGTACAACTAAAGTATTAATTCGAACATTATAGATATTTCATATGGATATGTATTTTTTCTAATCTTCTTTCCTTTAGAAAAAGAAGAAATTTTCACATGATTCTTTATGTTTGTATTGTGGAAATGCACATGTATGTTATAGATGAACAAATGTACCTTCCCGGTCACCATATAATTCCCATATGTTACAAGATCCTCTTTTTCCTCAACCACACCCTGACAAAATTCTTGAGGAAATTTTCCATGAGCATGCTAGTATAATAGTTCATTCCATTTTAAATGACAAGAGTTCTAATATAGATAAATATTTGGTAAAATTGGAGAAGATTGAGGAGCTAGAGGTTGAGGAGGAGAGATAAAATAATTCTGAGATAACATCAAATCAAAACTTATCAACATTATATTGATACATGAAATATTATTGTTATGACCGCATCTGAGCTTAATTGGTAAACTAGGATTTACCTGGATGATTACATGCTTAATTGGATTGATCATTTCTTAAATCTAAATAATGATGATAATTCAATTATTATGTTTTAAACATAATAAGAACTTTAAGTGTGCTTTTACTTTGAGAAATTGGGATTTGAGAAATATAACCCTAATCGGCCAAAATTAGGGTTTTGATGATATATAAATACATAATTTGATAAGTATAATGTCTAACTAAATGATGTTTTGTATTTTATATGTAGATCTGATTGAATTAAAATTTGGATATAATTTGTATTTCTCAAATTTGAACACTATTGTAAAATATCAGAATTTTTGGAGAATATTCTGACATGTTTGTCAGTCGAGTTTCAAACTCGACTGACAATGCTGCTGACTGCAATATAGCAGTGTAGTATTTGATTTTTATTTATTAATTGGTAACTCGAAATGATCTGAAATTTTTACTGGAGTTGTAAAACTCAATTATAAACAAATATAAAATTTTCATAAATTTTTCAGGATCTCTTAGCTATTCAGTAGACAAATTACAGTAACATTTGTATGACAGAAAATTCAGCTGAAATAAGAGAAAGTATAGTGAGGGGTCAATGTGCAATTGACCCAAGCAGCTCAATTGTTGTATATGGTCAACCTAAAACAATAAGATCGCTCAAAATTCGTGATTCAATCTAGAGAAATGAAATCCTAGAGAGAGAGCGAGAGTTAGGGTTTGAGAGGAGAAAGAGGTGGAATTGCTTATGTAGGGTTTCTCTATCCGAGATATGATGAAATTAAGTAAGTTTAGCTTCATTGTATAGCCTTTCATGGTGAATCTTCTCTCACATATCAAGATTCCCTCCCTCCTCTGATTTGATCTGAAATGGTATCCAAACTTCCCCTTATCTCACTCTTTCGTCAAAATCCCTCATTTTTAGGGTTTCCGAGTTGAAAGGAAGAAGAATCTGGTGAATTGCTCGGGATTTGATATGAGATAGAGATTTTTAGGGATGAGCTGCATTTTAAAGGTGTTTTCACACCTTAGAGTGAGTGGGAACTTCCTTTAAATAGTATATTGCATGAAAATTTGTTAAATCATCCATAATCTTCAATTGCTTAGCATGCGACTACAAACCCTAAATTGTTTGTTTGATCTAAGTTGTTGCAAAATGATATGAAATGGATTCTTCCTCTATTTGGATGAATTTCATATGATAAAATCACATTATAAATGTATACAATATATCCTAATGATAATTCCCTAAGTATTCGCAAAAGTTATAAGAGTAAATTGAAATTTAGGGAATTTGTGTATGACTGAAATTGCGGTATAATTAAATAGAGAAATTTGTTTATCTAGATCCCCTTGGTTATGAATGATTGTTTATCTAAATTCATAGTACATATATGTTAGATACAATCTTGGATTATATTTAACGTGAATAGTGTTTGTTTGATATCTCACTAAAGAGGGTGAAACCCTAGATGCAAGGAAAGTTGGATATTTACGAATCAATATTGTGAAATCTATTTGAAGGGATTTTCTTGACATGATAGACTTTATTTAATCAATTTTACTCAATTAGATGATTTAGTTGATATTCTCGATTTATTCCTAGATGACAATAAATGGAAAGAATTGTTTTTCAATTTAGTTTATAGTATACCTCAAACCATGTTCAAACTATGATATGAAATTGTTTATATGATGACATGGATATAGATATCCATGTATCTTGAATAATAGAGAATTTATAAGTTGATTGAGAATTTTCTGAAGATCTGAATTATTAAGTTATTTGGGTGCTTGAACAACATTATAGCTGAAATTCAGATTTAAGCTTAATTGATCTTACTTATGTTCCTAGTGCATTCAATTCTACATGTTTGATCTCTTTGATTTGATATATAGACAATAGAGTTTCTGATTTTCATAAAACATATCTCGTGAATAGTAAGTAATCAAGGATGGAAACCCAATCTAGTATGCTTTTAAAAGTATATATATATCTAATTTAGTATTAAATGGTTGATTGAGATGATTAATGTGATATTGTGGGTTTTTAGCTGAATATTATCTTATATGCATGTATGACTTGTTTATGAGATTCGGATTCTCTAATTCAAATACTTGTCATGAAATGATAAGTTATTATGCTATTGCAAATGGAGAGATATGACATGCCCTAGATTGGGATGTTATTGATGTCATGCATATATGTGTGAAATGTTGAATGAGAATACTTGTTTAGTAGACATGATATATGTTTGAATACATGAGAAATTCTATATGTGCACGAGTAAGGAGAAACCCTAAGAAAAGGGTAAACAATGTGTTAAGCATTCAGTTCAGTATTATAAGTGAATTCAGTTCAGTAGTCTGAGTAGTCAGTAAGATATAGATTTTAAAGAAATCAGTCTAAGAGAAAGATATAATCAAGTTATAATAGACTCAAGAGCCATTAACACTATATTCCATGTACTGCAAAGCAAAGGCAAAATAGAAGAAAAGAGTTGAGTATACAATAAGTACATAGAAGTGAAGAGTCTTCAAGAGAGTATACATGAGTAGGCTCACCCCTCTACTCAAAATTTTTAGGGAAACCACGTGGAATTGAAGAAGGTCAAAGCATCAGAGTAGATCTACCACATGAGTTGAGTATGAGATTAGTTAAGTTCAGTCAGTCCCTATCACTCTAGGTCCTAATATAGATGTGAGAGAGTTATAAATGATGTTTTGTATCTTTGTTTCCTTGATAAGAGAGAATGTATCTGATTATCATGTTGTATGTACATGAAGTTTGAGAAATAGAATGAATGTATGGATGTGTATCACTAATTTTGAGATCATATTAGAATAATAAAAGTATAATTCTCTTGTAAAATTTGTTTATGTGATTGAATGTGAGAAAACAAAGAGTTTGAAAATAGAAGAAAAGTCAGGAGTGAACTTTGTATTAAGTGTAATCCTCATAGTCATGCCCTAATCTCATGATTAGTGGAAATCATGGGATTTGGGCATGCCATCTTGGTATCAGAGCCTAGGTTGAGTCGTCAAGAACCATTAGGATAGAAAGTTAGAGTTATAAGTGTGGAAGATAGGAGATGATGTGTCTATTGCTCTAGGAAGTCTGGGTATTTGGATACCCTGGCCCCATATATGAATACTTAGATTGACCGGTATCAAGACTATGTGTATTCTTCTCTGGATGCTCTGTCCAGGCATGCAGTGGGAGAATAGGATAGAGAGAAACCCTAGAAATATTAGGCCTAGGAGACCGAAAGTAATAAAGGAGTAAGAGATTAAACATGGAATGTGATACAACTCTTGCTTTATATTGCTTCTTTGAATGGAGAGCAATAGAAATGCTCTTATATATGAATTTAGATTATCAATTTGTAGAATATATATGATTCTTTTATATTCTTGTGTATAATGAAGTGATTTAGTCATTGTTTATATTCTTTGTATTAAGTACCCCAGAAGTTATATTTAAGTGAGTTTTCCCTAAGTGGATATTCTTTCAACATGTTTGAGATTAATAGGAGTTGGTTAATCCTGAGTAGCGCTTGGCTTCAGGACTACAAGTTTGGCCTGATCCGACTGGCAGGATGCGTTACTGGGATCTAATGACTCCTATTAACAGTATAATAAGAGTAGACTCTAGATAAATTAGACCTACATCATAGTGAGAATGTACATACACTAAGATGTTGAAACATATGGGAAAGATTAGAATAGGTAAGAATCAGTTAGAACTGATATATGAGATTCAACTTTGGGGCCTCATATGAAAAACCCTTAATTGGGAATAAAGGAAAACGACATAAGGTTCTGATTAAGTTAAATGATAAGTATTATATGAACTCTAAATATGAAATATGGGAAAGATATGAGAAAAGTATGTAAGGACCAAGATAGTAAGAATTAATCATGAGGAATGGATCATATAATCAAGTATAATGCTTTTATGTACACCAAAGCAAAGGTAAAATAGAAGAAAAGAGTTGAGTATACAATAAGTACATAGAAGTGAAGAGTCTTCAGAAGAGTTAAAGTAAAGAGAATTCGATGAACATGTAAATCATAATACTAGAACAACAAACTAGTTTCTAAAAGAAGAACAAAAATGTAGTTTAACAAATGAATAATTCATACAAAGGTAGACTATATTCAAGAAGGAGAAAATTTGATTGAAAGAGAAACTATGTTTCACCCATGCATGATTCGTTTGATTTAAAATGAAGAATATGCAATGTATTAAACATGAGGTGAAACTAGTAGAGAGAATATTGATTTAGAATTTTAACTTCACATTAGTAGAAGGATAAAAAGAAATATGTGCAACACGGTATACATGATCATACACATGAATAAGCAACATGGTCATAAGAGAAAATTAGAAGTTAAAGATGACAGGTGGAAGAGTAGTTTATGGTAAGAGGATTATGGAAAGTAAGGAAGGGTTTGAAACATGATGTAGTAATATAGATTATAAAAGAAAGAGGTTGTGAGATTCAAGTGCTAATTAGTCAAGTATCCCTGTTGATAACTAATTAAACCTACATACGAGAAATGTATTAAGGGAATGTTTGAATATAAGAATTCCAAGTCTCAGAATCATCTTCGCTTTCATATCGTCCTTAATGAGAGCAAGGTGGGAATGAAGTAATAAGAAAATGAATCATATATGATGCATAACTACCATGGTAGGGACATCTAGTCAATGTAATAGTGACACACAAGGTGGGAATGAAGTAATAAGAAAATGAATCATTTATGATGATGAAACCCTAGTAGGGTAAATTGAGAATGTAATCTATTTGAATGGACAAGTAAGAGAAAGGAAATTCAATTGATAAGATAAGGAAGACTTTAGTAAAACATGTGAGATCCAAAGTTTGAATTTCAAATTAAGAGAATAAAGTCACATCACGATAATGTCATGCTACTGATAAAGACCACACCCTAGAATGTTTATAGTTGTAGTAGTTCAAGGGTTGTCACTAGTGATTTGACCTTGAATACTAGCATCTCTATAAAATAAAATCATGAAATTAGCACTATGAGAAGTAAACTAGCATTGATAGCAATCCAGGTTTTCAAGGTAGTTAATCTAAAAGGTAGATAAACAATATGGAAATGATTTAGGGTAAAGGGTAAGAAATAGATTTGAAATAAAAGGAGCATGTTTTGAACAAAAGGAGAAATACAATATGAGTGAAGTGTGATATGAAATAAATTATTGAAGTGATAGCAGGAATGATGAATAATCTATTTGTAACTTGTATGTTTCAATTTTAAGGATGTTTAATATACATGATTAAAATGAGAAGGATAAGTAGAAAAAAGTAAGTAGTAATGAATGAAGCGAGAGATAAGATAAAACAATGGCTTTTAGTAATATGTGAATTTGTATTTAGCAGTATAATGTGTTGACGGTATATTAAGGGATGCAAATTGGTTCTACGTATGATTTAGTGTACATGTGCAAACAATATGTTAACTAAAGGTGTCTGATAGTTGTAGTCATTCATACCAGTAAACCATCTTAGTATTGTACAATTGTGGTATGGTGATATGGGTTGAATGATGATGGAACAAATGGAGGGTTACCCTTAATAAGGTAGTCTTACCTATTCACTCATATTCATAGAAGGGATGATAATCATATTGTGTTGATATGTTACCCTAATGAGGTATAGCTTGTTATACCTAGCTTTAATATAACCAAATGATGGTAATTGGGTATGAATAGTCCTTGAATGAATAATACAATCATGGAGTACTCTATTACTGTTGTTGAAACCCTAGTATGCTATAACCTGATGGTTACACCTTGAATTATGTGTGGTCTCATACTTGAGCATAGTATGGTATGTGATGGCAATGCTTCACCTTATGCATCCATGATCCAACGGGGATGTCGCGAGTGGTATTGTACAATTTTTGTTGGATTTAGTCTTCCAACTCAAGACTATTTTGCTATTTGAGTAGCACAATAGTAAAATTCAAAATGACATGGTGAACTCTCTTTTTTGACTTAAAGGCAATACAGAACCATAGTACATATTGAGATGTATGAATTGAGATAGTTGGATCAAATTATCAATGTTGAGGTAACACCTCAAGAGTATGGAAATATTGAAATAGTTCACTTCAACAAACATTCACATTAGTAGCCTTTTAGAAATGCCACTGAAAAAAAATAAACGCCACTAAACATGTTTAGTGGCATTTGTTGACACTTAAAAAAATGCCTCTAGTACCAATGCCACTAGAAAGATAGTGGTGTAAGTTGTAAATTCCACTAATTTTTTGGCTTTAGTGGCATCCATTAAATGCAAATAAAGGCCACTAAAACATCATTTGGCATTTATAAAAAAGCCAATATCCATCAATTGGCTTTTATACAAATGCCACTATTTTGTATTATGTTGGTGTATGAAATGATTTTTTGGAGTGTAATGGCATACAAAAAAAGCCACTAATGACATACTAATTCTATATTGCTACATTTTTATGGCTTTTAGTCATTCAATTTTCAGTTCATTATCAGGTTTTCTAATTGAATGCCAATTGCAACCGAACTCAGTTTTCCAAAAGTATGAATATTTTTTATTTATAATCAAATGACAATTACATGGGGAGGACATTTTACCTTGCCCCTTAGATTGAATACAACACCAATGACATACTTTCATATAACATTTTTCTATTCAATACAATAACTTCTACATCATTGGATCTGTCTCTTCC
Organism: Alisma plantago-aquatica; assembly: GCA_963693085.1. Taxonomy (NCBI): domain Eukaryota; kingdom Viridiplantae; phylum Streptophyta; class Magnoliopsida; order Alismatales; family Alismataceae; genus Alisma; species Alisma plantago-aquatica. The sequence goes on along the minus strand of OY856415.1, from coordinate 319,679,417 downwards.
CTGATATGACTATCTACTTTTAAGCATGCTGACTTCAGAGCTCCTTCAGGAAATAGCTTCAGCAACCCATTCAACAAGCACCTTCTCAGATGGCACTTCTTGACTTGATTTCTTAACTTGATTGTCTGCTAGAGCTACTGAAAATCCTAGATTTTTGGCATTCAAAGTTGAAAATAGATGAATCATTTTCTACAGATCATCTGGATTCATCTTGGTAATAACATTTGCGGCAGTCTTAACCTGAATTGATAATAATTTGAACACTTATTAGACCTACAACTGATATATGAGGAAGAAAAAAATCATTTTATTTTTGTTTACTACTGAGGGGACTATACATTTGAAAGCCAAAGCTCCAAGTCTTGGGAAACAACATGTTTTTCTATACCTTGACTTCCCATTCTAACTCCTGTAATGTTGCATAAAAGAGCATTTCAAGATTCTTCATATTATACTTGGGAGTAGGACCTTCCATATTGGTATTCAATGTTTCAGAAAAAACATGCACACGAGTTCCTGATTGGTACATCAAGCTATGCTTCCAGAACATGATCGACATCAGGACAAAAATATATCTCATCACAAATATACATCTTACTCAATTATTAGATGATATCATGAAATTATGATTACCCACTTATGAAAAATATAACAGCTTACAATTCAAATATTGTAAAATCCTAGTGTTTGTGATCTAGTAATTGTTTAGTGTTTAATGAAAGTGAGCAGATCAAAGCCACAAAGAAGACAGAGAAAGTATGCATTTTCACAACAAAGGGCGCAAAGAAAGATACCATCATGAAAGCATAGGCCAATGAAAGTACCATAATCCTCCACCGAACGCACTCTTCTGTCAAATACAGCCCCCACTACTTCAGAAGATTACTTCAACCATATTGCATATCCTTCTACAAAAACATAAGTTGTTTATCCTCCTCATTTGCTTAGGTTACCTGTGTAACAAAAAAACTAGATCATGATTTGACAATAATTTCCACGTGGAACAAGGAATTTTGAACAGTCACTATAGCTAGCAAGTTTAAAATTTCTGGTTATGATCAACTCTTATTACCAGGCAGAATTCCAGTTTGAGCTCCCCCTAGAGCTGTAGCCCTGTTTAAGGGAATGTTGAACAGAGAAGATTTTTGTTCTTGTGGTGCCTATATTTGTCAGAATGGATTGGTGCAGCTATATTCATGTGGGGTTGGATACATCAATTTCCTAGGGGGAGCTCAAATTGTTCATGAGGCCAATCTGCTCAAATTAATATTATCCCATCAGAATAATGTGTTTCCTAACTAGAACAAATGTATTTACTAGATAAAAGCATGTCACCTTGTCAAAAACATCTCAAATCCGTTTGAGCATAGCAGGCATTCCCCTCTCTGCTTCAGTTTGACCCAACGGATAGAGAGGAAGAGCAGGGCAAGCCATTGCTAATAAGTTAAGTGGATCAATATATCTATGATCCTACAGATAAACACAACACTAATGTAAATATTCCACATGAATACGAAGAAAGCATAATAGTTCTTTTAGTTATACCATTTTCTATGTTCCTTTGTGTTGCCTTGTTAGTAAAGATTCTGAGATAAATGCAAAAGCTCTCTTTAACTTGACATACAAACATTGTTGCACTTTTTCAGAAAATGCTAGGTGTCAACCATTTCCCAGCTATCTCAGATTTTAAATTGTTAATACAATATATTTACATCAGAAATCTCTAACTAACAGGATATACAACTTATTTTAAAAGAAAAAAAGAGTGAGGATCTTCTAATTCCTTCCTCAAGATAGATACTTGCCATAACTGCCAGCCTAGAACCCATTTGATTGAAAAGTGTATAAATAAAAACTTCAGAAGTTATTAATCTAAAAACAAAAAAAGAGTAAAATCATGTTTATAGAACTCCTACAATAAAACACAATTCTGAATGGTTTACCTGTAGTATGAAAAACCACCTATAATCTAGTTAGAAGGAATCTGTGTGGATTTCTTTTCTAGTTTTGGAAAATCATAGGTTCTCATTAATTAGATTATTTCAGAGTTGAGTAGAGTCTCATCATAAATATCGACCCTTGGGTATTGACAAGCTAAAGTTGATGTGTTGTAAACATTTTGATTGGGGGCATAGGTTTTGAGGAAACTTTGTAATATCTTCCCACCTGTCAACTAGTCTATCTCCACCAATTGGTAAGAGAATTGTTTTGTACACTACTTTGCAGCCATTGTATAGATTCTCTTCTCTAGAATGATCTCTTTCTACATCAAATGGTATACCTCTTTCAGAAAATTGAAATAGAAAAGAGCCAAGCTACTGTCTACCCTATTCTGAAACAAAAAATCACCATAAGTAAAAGTCAACAACAACCATCCCAGCCTGTTGACCTGCCTCTCATTTACACACTAACCAAAAGCCATAATTTCAGCCAATGTTGCCTCTCTTGCCACCACCTTCTAACATTCCCAGTATTGGCAGGTTCCAATACAGCTAACCAACACTGTCTTCCGCATATCCTTATCTCTACAACAATTGCAAAAATCAGCCCCACCAAGGCAAACTCCCACTGTGCTCGTCAACCAACACAACAATATTTCAATTCATCCTTGATCTGACTCTTAATGTCACAAGATATTTTCTCTACAAACTGGTTTCATTGTGCAAAATATTAGGGTTCTTAACATACTTTGAATCATCTTTGGTTTTGGTCCCTAATCCCATTTAAGGAGTATGAAACACAAAATCATTGGCCGAAGGGCTTTTTGCGTTCATTCATTTTATAGCTATTTCACAAAATCATCTATTTTCCCATCTTGTTTCTAGAATGAGTAGAATCAAGGCATAATCTCTAGCCACCCCATAAATTTTCATTTCTCTCACACTCCCTTCTTCCTCATGAAACTACTCCTAGTGTTGTTCACTATAAGAAAAAGTGCATGCCATTGTGTCATCATTAACAAAATTGAAACAGTAGCAATCTACAAGGGCATCTTCCTAAAGGCAAGACATCAACTCACCACTCCAGCAATAACAACAAGGTAGGTTAGTATATGGGAGAGCAAGGCATTGATATAATCCACCACACAATGGCTTATTGCAGTTGTAGTCAACAACGGAACAAACCATGAAGTCCCGATAGCTGCCCATTTCAACAAGATGTGTAGCCTAGCCACCAACAACCCCTTAGGCATTGCCAACTTTTACTGTAAAGCCCAATGCCTATGGCCCATTCAATGAGCGATAAATTGACAGAAATTCAAACAAAAGAAATGATATGATAAAATGATAGAAAACTAATATCAACAAGTCTCAAACCTAAAGTGTATAAAGCCCCGATTCCAGCTTGCGATTATAATGCTCATCATCATCCATCTAAAGGAAAGAATAGAAAAAGGTATAATTAAACATTTACTAATGGTGGACTGGAAAGTATGGTATAATTAAATAATTACTGTTGTGTTTAGGAATCATAGCAGCAAGGTGATATCTAAGTCCAAAGTCTCAACCTAAGTCCAAAGAAAAAAGTTAAACAAAAAATACATGTATCCTTGTTCTAGATTGTAAGTTGATTAACCTTGGATCTATTAAGTTAGTAAATTTAGCACTGTGCCATGGACCAGAACACCTATGTGATGAACAGATAGTACATGTGCATTGATGTAATCTTCGCCTTTATCTACAAAGATATGCCATGCCATTATGCAGCTACGATCACGTATGCATTGTTTGTCCCCTTTAGATAATCCTAAAATAGGGAGAGGGGGAGAATGGAATGGAATGCCAGCACGACTACTTTCCATGAAGGAATGCAAGAAATTTGACAACACTCTTTGAGGTGGACCTAAAAATAAAGAGAGTGGTCTCAGTCGTAGAATAACTATATTATAGATATATTTCATCATAGTATACATGCTAGTTGTATACAGTAGACATAACATGTTATATAGAAAGAATGATATTTGAGAAAGAATAATCAACCTACCATCCCAAGAATGTTGAACCTGAGAATTACCAGCTGCATGATCATATATTTGCTCAAAATCCATGAATTGATTTTGATTTTCTCTTCCCTGAGAGATTGGAACAGTAGGTCACTGGATGTCATTCCATGCATCAGCAAAAACTCCTTGACCAGAGGATTGAAAACCACACATGAACTGTGAGCTCTATGGAAAGAAAGTCAATATCTACTCCAAGTTCTACAATGATAGAAACATCATTCCAGTTGCAAAGAAAGAGGAAGTACCTGTCCATCAGGCTGGTATTGCAGATTCTCCTGCTTAGAACCAAGGATTGCTGACAGAGATGCTTCAGGTATGTAGTCTGTAAAAGTATCGGGAACCATAACTGAAGCATTAGGAAGCCCAACCAATTCCTATCCACATTGCAACACATAAAAACTCATCAGAAGATAATAAAACATATTTGAACTAGAAAAGAGAACATAGAGTGCATGTATGTTTATGGATAATCTCTTGAAAAGATAATGGTGGAGGTTATTAAAAGTAAGTGTCACATCTCTTGACATGGAATCTATAGAATTTTCTTTGAACTAACAAGAAGCTCTGACGTGTCACTACTGGCATGTACCTATAACATGAAAGAATCCCACACCTAGGGCAACAGTGCTTGTAAAGCAAGTCTGGCCTATTTCTACATATATGAGGTAATTGTCAATAATGGGCACTAACTCCAAAGATTTCCTGTAATAGGCAGCCATAAAGTACCATCCTAAGATTAGGAATACTGCAGAGACTGGATCTTCCAATCAAAACCCATCAAGAAAGTGAGAAACAAATATGACCAATAAGAATAAAAAGCACAGGGTCAGGAAAAATATGATATTATTTTGATATGAAGAATGATTAGAACTGCATCAAGAAACTATGTGAAATTAGAACAAATACTGCATAGAATATAAAAATCAGTAGTCAAATAATCGCAAGCAAGCTTGTTTTGGAAGAAATACACCAAAGTTGTTTATGATGTCAGCCCTCAATTTCTAATTTGAGATTCGATGAAGGGATTAAAAGGGAGTGTCAGGAGGATAAAGATCTTGTCATCAACAAAAATGCCAAAATTAAAAAATATTTTCACAGGAGAAACTCTACAGTTATATCGGAAGTATCAGTGTTGGTTTTATCAAAAGTGTTACAACAATTGGAACTGTAAATTAGAGTAAACAAGAACTTCTGAATGATTATGCTTCAAAGATAGCATATTTTTTTTTTCAAATAAGTGAATCAAATGGTGTTATAGCCAATTAGTATCTTCAATTCTAGGTGAAAGTGGAGATTCAATTTTAAGGTTGATGTAGAGGAGCTTTCTTCTACAAGTATATCAGTAATTTTGGATCTAAAATAAGTGCATAAAACATAAGAAAATTATATTAAAGCTAGACATATGAAGAGCTAGTATGAAAAGATTGTACGATTGCTCGCATCCAAAAAGGTGGGACATTAGTTGAAATTGTCATTAATTAAATATGATAACTGAGACTGGGTAAATTCTCATTTGGACAGACTTTTACTTCTGCCACATTAGATTTACACATAAATAACTTGTTTTGAAGAGCCAAATGTGGGTTGTTGTGTGTAGATATGCTACATATTGTAGCAGAACTGCATAGCATTGCCCATTTATTTGTGAGGAGAGATTTTGATCACAGTTCTCTTTTTAGGTAATTACAATGTGCTATATTATCATAGATGGACAAACAACTATGGGTTTTTCTCTCTACAGCAAGTCACGGAAAGATAAACTTAGTGTCCCACTGGAACTAGAATAAGAATCCACTTTACAATTACAAACACAACTAGAACAATGGCTTCAGAAGACTGGAGTTGATTGTCAAGTGACAAGAATTTCTACTTAACTTTTTGAACCATATCCAATGAACTTGTTATCCATGTGACAGTACATTTTAGTTTTTAAATCCAAATGAGGAATAAAATGTGGTTGAGTCTTTTTTAGGACGGTTTGATTTTGTAATTTTGCATGAATGATTATTTACTTGTAATTTTGATATTTGCTGTTTCCGGAGAGGCATAAAAAGGACATGGGTGCAATGATATGCCATCTGAGTGTACCATATGTTTGGTGTTTATTACCTTACTAAAACTAATTAATGTTTGTTTGCAAAGTCTATTCTGTCAAGTTCAAAAGGTAACTGAGTTTGGGTAAAGTTAGTGAAACCACTAAGGAGAAAAACTGGTTGTTGGCAAGTGATTTGATCACACAAACTATCTGATAGTTGTCTCTAAGAATTTGATGCCCCAAATAACCACTCAGAGCAATCATGACAACTAAAGATCAATTATACCAGAAGCTCATTAATGAAGAATCGTGAGCTTCATAATATTGTTGTTGTTTGTGACTAAGCATCCAAGAACACTATTTAGCTAAACCTTTAAGTCATATTAAGTTATAATCCAAACAAAATAGTTAGAATCGGCTGGCGTATCAATGCAAGTTCTTGCAGGAAAAATCAAGCCATTCCTTTGACCAGGCTGATTGACAATTCCTCATTAGCTATCCTCACCCTAGTCTACTACTGGTGAGATGTTCCATGTAAAAAAGGGCAATGTAAGATAGACAGTGCAATATATGGTGATGGTGGGATCTGTTTGTGTAATTGCATAAAGTAAGAGGTGCATTTGTTCTTCAAGTATTAATGTTTTAGACATCCAAAATTTTCAATTGATTCTGTGACGGAAGCTGTCAAGTGGTTCGTTCAATTGATATTCATTGGTGCCATTTCCATGGAAGACAAATATCTAAATTTGGCTGGCTGTTATACACGGTCAAGCCCTACCTACCCAATTTGGCTGGCTGTAATCAGCAACATGGATTACGTAGAAATATTTGGACGAGGAGGACTAAAGGAGAATATAGGAAGAGGATTATTGATGCACAACCATAAATAGGTAGAACCTGGCATGCGTAGAGAAGCTTGAGGAGAGAAAAAAAACTAGCAGAAGACAACAAGGAAGAACGGCCGCAAAGAACCTACCTACTGCTGGTGCTGATTGGTCGTCGAGTTGCTAAATGGCCTTCTACCTTGCCTTGTGTGATGGTGGTGAACGGTCCTTCCTCCTTGCCCACTCCAGTCGCCCACTGCCATGAATCGGCCGCACCAAGCCAGGATCCAGCCAACATAGGCTCCCAGTACCCGAAGGAGACATCCAACAGACCTGGCGAAGGTTAAAGCCCGACGTCAGAGGAGGAAAACCCAGAAGGATCATAGAAAACCACTGAGGATAGATAGAACCAAGATGGAGATGGGGGGAGAACACATGGGGGATATGGGATGGGCACACTGGCCACTGCCCTCCCCCCAGGCGGAGAAGATGAGCCCTAGGTTGGTCGCCTGATCGATAGAGCAGGGACTCACACAGGTTCACTGAATTCTTCCCTTGGCTAATTATTTTAGATTAGCTAGTGATCCACTTTTAATTTGGCAATTTTAGATTTCCACTAATTAGATACATAAATGCCTTTAATATTTAGTCTTTTTTAGAAACTCTATAATAGGTGGTTTACCGGCATTTTAATTAAAAATACATGTAAATTGGATAGATAGTGGCCTTTTTTTATAAAAGCCACTAGAATAAACGCCACTAATGGGCATTTTTGTTGTAGTGGTTGTTTATCTCTATATCTTATGATTGATTGTGGCATAGAGAATTTGTTTGTTATCATTGAAAACTACTTCAAACATGTTATGATTTAGTAAAGAATTAAAGGACTTAATGTTGAAAACTGCATTCAAGTATGAAATACAAGAATATAATGACATGTAAGATTTCAGAAGCTTAAAATAAACCTTGAATGTACTTTTCTTGCACATTTATGTTTCGGGGACAAAATATTTCAAGGGGGGAAGAATGGTTCTGACCTCATTTGAGCTTAATTGATAAACTAGGGTTTACCTGGATGATTACATGCTTAATTGGATTGATCATTTCATAAATCTAATTAATGATGATAATTCAATTATGATGTTTTAAACCTAATAAGAACTTTAAGTGTGCTTTTACTTTGAGAAATTAGGGTTTGAGAAATATAACCCTAATCGGCCCAAATTAGGGTTTTGATGATATATGAATATAGAATTTGATAAGTATAGTGTCTCACTAAATCATTTTTAGTATTTTATTCGTAGCTCTTATTGAATTCAAATTTGCATATAATTTGTATATCTTAAATGTGAACAATATTGTAAAATATCAAAATTTTTGGAGAATGTTATGACCTATTTGTCAGGTGAGTTTCAAACTCGATCGACCATGTTATTGACTACAATATAGCAGTGTGGTATTTGATTTTTAGTTATTTATTGGTAACTCCAAAAAATCTAAAATTTTTATTGGATATCTGAAACTAAATCCTAAACAATATGTAAATTTTTCTAAATTTTTGGAGGATCTATTATCTATTCAGTAGATGAATTACAGTAACATTTGTATGACAAAAAATTCATCTGAAATAAGAGAAAGTATAGTGAGGGGTCAATGTGCAATTGACCCAAGTAGCTAAATTAGTCTATATGGTCAACCTAACACACTACGATCTCTCATAATTCATGATTCAATCTATAGAAATGAAATCCTAGAGAAAGAGGGAGAGTTAGGGTTTGAGAGGAGAAAGAGGTGGAATTGCTGATCTAGGGTTTCTCTATCCGAGATATGATGAAATCAAGTAAGTTTAGCTTCTTTGCATAGCCTTTCATGGTGAATCTTCTCTCACATGTCAAGATTCCTTCCCTCCTCTGATTTGATGTGAAATGGTATCAAAACTTCCCCTTTTCTCACTCTTTCTTTATAATTCCTCATTTTTAGGGTTTCCGAGTTGCAAGGAAGAAGAATTGCGTGAATTTCTTGGGATTTGATATGAGATTGAGATTTTTAGGGGTGAGCTATGTTTTTAAGGTGTTTTCACACCTTAGGGTAAGTGCAAACTTCCTTTAATCAGTATATTGCACGAACGTTTGTTAAATCATCCATAATCTTCAATTGCTTAGCATGTAACTACAAATCTTGAATTGTCTGTTTGATCTAAGTTGTTGCAAAATGAAATGAAATGGATTCTTCCTCTATTTGGATGAATTTTAGATGATAAAATAACATTATAAATGTATACAATATATCCAAATGAGAATTCCCTAAGTATTCACAAAGGTTATAAGAGTAAACTAAAATATAGGGAATTTTGCTATGACTGGAATTGTTGTATAATTAAATAGAGAAATTTGTTTATGTGGATCCCCTTGGTTATGAATGATTTTTTATCTAAATTCATAGTACATATATGTCAGATACTATCTTGGATTACATTTAAGGTGAATAGTGTTTGTTTGATATCTCAGTAAATAGGGTGAAACCCTAGATGCGAGGAAAGTTGGATATTTATGAATAGATATCGTGAAATCCAGTTGAAGGGTTTTCTTGACATGATAAACTTTATTTAATGAATTTTACTCAATTAGATGATTTAGTTGATATTCTCAACTTCTGCCTAGATGACAATAAATGGAATGAATTGTTTTTTTAATTAAGTTTATAGTATACCTCAAACCATGCTCTAACTATGATATGAAATTGTTTGTATGATGACATGGATATGGATATCCATGTATCTTGAATAATAGAGAATTTATAAGTTGATTGACAATCTTCTGAAGTTCTAAATTATTAAGTTATTCGGGTGCTTGAAAAACATTATAGCTGAAATTCAGATTTAAGCTTAATTGATCTTACTTAGGTTCCTAGTGCATTTAATTCTACATGTTTGATCTCTTTGATTTGATATATAGACAATATAGTTTCTGATTTCATAATACATATCCCGTGAATAGCAAGTAATCAAGGATGGAAACCCAATCTAGTATGCTTTTAAAAGTATACATATCTAATGTAGTATTAAATGGTTGATTGAGATGATTAATGTGATATTATGGGTTTTAAGCTGAATATTATCTTATATGCATGTAAGATTTGTTTATGAGATTTAGATTCTCTAATTCAAATACTTGTCATGAAATGATAAGTTATTATGCTATTGCAAGCGGAGAGATATGACATGTCCTTGATTGGGATGTTATTGATGTCATGCAAATATGTGTGAAATGTTGAATGAGAATACTTGTTAGTAGACATTATATATGTTTGAATACATGAGAAATGCTATATGTGCACGAGTAAGGAGAAACCCTAAGAAAAGGGTAAAAAATATGTTAAGCATTCAGTTCAATATTATTAGTGAATTCGGTTCAGTAGTCTGAGTAGTCAGTAAGATACAGAGTTTAAAGAAAGCAGTAGAAGAGAAAGATATAATCAAGTTATAATAGACTCAGAAGCCCTGAACACCGTAGAATCCCTAAGAGAGGTTTGCGCCTTAGGGAAGAAATGACCTAACCCTGGCAGTGCCCAGTATACGGGGGTCGGAACGTACTAATGGGTGGTACGGGGGAAGAATCCCTTGTGGAACTCCTCTAAAAATACAATATGTAGTGTCCAACATCAACCAGAGATCCTGGTCGCACTAGAGTACAAAAAAGCCAATAGGTGGCTTGACTCTTCGCTTATTTGCTCAGGTTAGAGGAGGAGTCCAAAGGCTAGAGTGCCATTACACTATTGCAGACCAGTGACGTAGTCAGACTTAGCATTCCCGGGTGTGTTAGCTAAGTCATGTACGGTGTGATCGTAGTGCACTACGAGTCTTCATATGTAGAGTATACTGCATATGATCAGGTCATAAGCTAAAATATGATCATATAGGTTTAAAGAGTTTCTTATAAATAAAAAGAGTTAAGAAAGATTTGAGTACAATTTCGTAGTAGTTGTTATTTAAATGCAATATTTACATTCTCTGTTATTTTAATTGTATTGTTTTAGATCTTCTCAGTGTAGTAATTACGGTTGTTATAATTGATATCAGTTGCTCAAAGTTATATCTGTAATTATATCAGTGCTTTAGACTATTTCTTTGAATTACTCATTCACTAAGCGAGTAGGCTCACCCCTCTACTCAAATTTTTTAGGGAAACCACGTGGAATTGAAGAAGGTCAAAGCATCAGAGTTGATATACCACATGAGTTGAGTATGAGATTAGTTAAGTTCAGTCGGTCCCTATCACTCTAGGTCCTAGTATAGATGTGAGAGAGTTATAAATGATGTTTTTTATATTTGTTTCCTTGATAAGAGAGAATGTATATGATTATCATGCCGTATGTACATGGAAGTGTGAGAAATAGAATGAATGTATGGATGTGTATCATTAATGTTGAGATCACATTAGAATAATATAAGTTTAATTATCTTGTAAAGTTCATTTATGTGATTGAATGTGAGAAAACAAAGAGTTTGAAAATAGAAGAAAAGTGGGGAGTGAACTTTGTATTAAGTGTAATCCTCATAGTCATGCCCTAATATCATGATTAGTGGAAATCGTGGGATGTGGGCGTGAAAATTATTTTCAAGAGATGAATAATATAGAGAAAAAAGCACAACTCACACCCTAGACTAATATGAAAAACCTCTCCTAGCTCTTATACCACTGAACTGCCATTTGTAGTTTCACCTACTAGGATTGATTATTAATATGATTGGGGATCTTATGAGGAAGGTGATGTGAGTTATGAAAGGTTTAAAATGGAATCCAATATGGATACATTCATTTGGGACTATGAATGAAGAAGAGGATGGTCCATAATATGTTTTTTTTTATATGCATACCACGAAATAGGAAGAGAGTGAATAATAGGATATTCTTCTTGACAAGGTGCATACATTTCACTTTACTCATCACAATGTTCCTCCACCACATGATCAACCACTTCACTCCTTCAAGGAAGATCCTATGTGGGATATTATCCTACAGGTGTCTTCGAATTTATGCAACGATATAAATGATTATGAGGAAATGGAACTATTAGAAGAGAAGGAGCCTATGAATTTAACATCCATAAAACCCCTTATTCACCCAAAAACCCTCATTTATTTCAATTTGAAACATGTATGATTTCATATAGGAGATACTATGATGCCTTTTCATATTTCACTATATATATATATATATATATATATATATATAGAGAGAGAGAGAGAGAGAGAGAGAGTCAGACTAGAATACACTCAAGTGTACAGATCACGTTGTACACCTCAATGGTGTTTGCCTATCTAAACCATGTTTTTCCAAAATCTAATCCTTTGATCTTCATGGTTACAATAATAATAGGTCACATACAAAATTTGAACTCATTTGTATGAGTGTAAGTCACTCATCCAAGGACAACAAAATCGACGCACAAAACTAATTTGAAATACATGATTTTTGCCTCCTTTAGATGCACGACCTATAAGTGCCCAAATGAGCTAAAATTTATTATATAGTATGTTCGTATGATAATTAAGAAGATCAACGGTTTAGATTTTTCAAAAATTTATTACATCTTCTAAAATGACTGAGGTGTACGGTGCCTCTGGTACACTAGAGTGTACACTAGCCTGACTCTTTCTCTCTCTCTCTCTCTCTCTATATATATATATGTATATATGTATGTGTATGTATATGTATATATATATGTATGTATATATGTGTGTATATATATGGGAGTGATCATCTAAGTACCACCGTAGAAACCAAAACATGATCACCATGTTATCATTCACCTTGATTTCACCTATTTCTACACATGCTTCCACATCAAGACTTGGGTACCATTGATTTTCGTGATTATAATAATAATTTATATACATAATGTCATATTTCCCATACATTGTAGCTTCATGATTGCTATTCATTTTTCATGATTGTTTCTTAGAATGAAAATTTTAGAGTTAGGATTTGGAGAGATAATCACCCTCTTCACAACATCGTAATTATTGTTACATGAACGTGTTGATCCTAGGACTGTAAACAAGGGAACTGGTGTGTGCCAACCAACCTTTTAGTTATTTTCAATTGTCGTTTATTTTCTTTTGATTTTGTTTCTATGTTTAGTGACATTAGGGGTAATTTAGAATAAAATTGGATACAAAATTATCTACATGTGATCATTTATGAGTATTGTATATATTTTGATGGGATGATACTATTGAAAAATGCATGCATCTGCAACACATATCTTGGATTAGGTTGTTATATCAAACCATACAACTATTGATGATTTCCAATTGTAAATATCCATAAGATCCAAACAATTTAGGCCCAAAATCTCCTTCCCACCTCTACCGCAATGAAATTTTGGTACAATCATTCAAACTTCTACTAAGTCTTCTTGGTGCTAAGGAAAATGAAAGCTCAATGTGTGTTATGTTTAATCTTGTTTATTTCTTTTGAGCCATTGGGTATTAATAATTTAGTTTTTTCTTATGTCATCTTTTATGAATATTGAAAAAGATAGTTAAATTTAGTCAAGGATAGTCCTCTTCATCAAGAAAAAAATCTATAAATTTTGATATGTGAAATATCTTGATTTATGTTGAACATTAAAGAAGTATGTGTTTAGAATTGATTTGAATTTGTTAGTTTTGGATGATTTTGATGGATTTAAGTATTACTTTAAAACTCTATATTTTTTTATTGAAGGATGGAAATTGAGTCCAATCGAGAAATACAAATGTTTGACTATCTTAAAATTTCTCATGCATACTATATAAGACTCATATGGTTTACTAGTCCACTGTGATGGAGATATACAATGGTTGGGAAGGCTGATGTCTCTTATTTGCAATGTTTTCCACCCACCATCACTCAACTCACAAACATTGAAATCTTACATCAATCTCAAATTCCCAATAGATTATATAAATTTGTAGGAAGACATTTCATCTTCTTAATAGCATAATAGAAATGATATTGAAGAAGTTTTTATCTTGAATTTGTGTACTGGTTTGCATTAATTACATGTAGATCACACACATGGAATTTATTTCTATGTACGGTAAATTCCATGTAGACTTATACCTAGATGGAACACATTTGAATCACCCCTCTACCGCAAGTTCTATAAAATCCATGTACATGAAATAATTTAATTGTAACGATGCATGAATTTATAAAAAATAAAATGTATACAAAAAGAAAAAAAAAATAATCAAGCCAAGAGTAATAAACTAGGAAGGAAGGGAGGTGTTCCCTCTCTTCACATTTTCTAGATTAAATTTAAGTCTTTTTAATATAGATGTACAATTCAACTATAGATTATAGTACGAAGAAATTGCCTATATTCTCATAAATAAGATGAGCATTCTATTATATGCGTCATTCATCTTTACCTTTGAGTAGAAGTCATTATGAAGAACTTCAATCGTCATTAAGGTTGACATCATGTTTTTTCACTTGATCTAAGTTAGTTTCTTGACTTTGGCTCAAGCCACCCACTTTCTATACTCATTTCCCTATTTGTGAACCACCTCCATGATTTTCATCATTCATGTCTAATCAAGTAGACACATCCTCGATAGATTCTATATATCTGGTAAATGTAAAAGTAAGGATTCATTGTAATGTCTTAGTGCAATTAGATCATGATGTTTCACACGGTACCAAAAAATTATGCTCACTTTACCATTTTTTCCAACTATCCTCCTATTTCTTTCTTGATTGTGCTTGGTTATTCAATAGTTAACCTATTAGGTCGAGAGTTTTGATGTCAGTATCATCCTTGATCGATATTTGGCTCTTTGTTAAATTACCCAAACAAAATATAAGCAAAGACATTGCTTGAGGATGAAAACATAAAAGATTATAGTAGTTTGATACAAACATAAAAGATGTTCTTATCTAGTTCTTTGATTCTATTTAATGGGTATAGTCATGGATATATATTTGTTTTGGTAAAACACATCTAGAAGGTAGTAGAGACTTAAGGTTAATGTGTCCATATCATCATAAATTCTATCAACATCAACAATATTAGGAAATTGCAAGTGTAGATATGAGTTGATGTATTGATAACAATGTTGATACTATCAATGCAAAGATGACATCTAAAGGTATACCAGCCCAACCCATTAATATATCGACATGGTTTTTTATACTATCAATTTAGAACTCAGTTCCACAGTAGCCGATAATGTAGCCCCATTGAAACATAACTAGGGTTGTTATTAATATCGATGTCATGCAGGCCAAATATTCTTGAACAGACTTATTGTGATCAGTAAAATGGTTTAAAATAATGTAGGAGATTCATCTCTAACATAATAGTGACACTCATAGAGGGAGATGTGTTATTGGTGTAATATGATATCCATGAGGAAAAGAGATGATAAACCGAGTGACCTTAGTAGCCACTTTTCATTTAGAGGCGATTTGAGAAGCATAAGTGGATCAAGGATGCCCATATCTTTATGCCTTGTATTTCTCCATCATGTTTCTAGTTCTCCTTCATGTATAATCAAGGATTTTTAATCAATTTCTTATTGATTGTATCATGAAATTTGAATACATGAGAAACTAATCCATTTAAGTAGGATCTATGAGTACCCTGATATGAAACTATTGTCATTGAAACAAAATTTATTTTATATATTGATGACTGCTCTTGATTTCATAAATCTAAGAGTTAGTTTCATTAAATATGATTGATCACTATCTTCAGTGTATTACATATAATTTGTTGCTGGAAAATTCATTTTCAATCAGATTTATATAGATGAACCCAAGTCATAAGACTGAGAAATCAACTTTATGCTTATGTGCTTTTTCATTATAAATATATGTGTAATGCTCTTAGTTGCATGTAAATACCACATAACTAGGGTTTGTTTCCCATGAATACACCATTAGGATTCGAAAGGACTTGGTGTTTTTGTTTAATGCCTCGTAATATAAGTAATATAAAGATATAATAAATCTAAACAATTTATAGTGTGGATTATCATAGTTTATATGATATTCAACATATTTATAGATCTACTATTTGATCCATTTTAATCCTTAACATAGGTTTAGTTTTAAACAAATTAGTAATTATATCCAATGATTTTCAACCAACTTAGGTGATGAATGCAAGTGAAATAGTTTCTCCTAGCACAATTCCTCGCATATTTGATAATTTAGGGCTTTATAGACCTATATTACATGATTGTATACTTTTCTTCATAAGAAACATAAATGCAAGTCAAATCTTCACCAATTATATTTGACAATTTACCTCCTAGTGGGTATATGAATGAAGCAGTATGTATGTCACTATTTCTAGCATTTTCATCCAGTGGAATATTTTGCAAACTTAAACAAGGCTCTCCATGGATTGAGACAATCTCCTAGATTCTAGTTTTACAACACTAATAGAAGTCTTGACTATTTATTAGGTGATGTTGATCAAACTCTCATTTTCAAATGAATATCACTATTCTTCTGGTCTATGCTGATGATGTGATCCTTACTAAAAGTTATGAACATGATATTGTTAGCCTTAAAGATAAAAAATATAAAAATTTTGAAACTCAATATGGTAGACACCTAAAGTACATGATGAGAAAATTAAATAGCAAGAATAAGGGAATGTTACATATCTACCAAAGAAAGTATGCTCGCGAGTCGCGACCACCTCTAAGAGACTTGTAAGTTGGGAAGTTACCTGCTATCTATCCCATATGAAAAAAGCATCATCTGTAAAAGCTTGGGTTCCCCTTAAATGAATACAAATGTGACATATATCAAAATTTTGAGGAATCTATGATGTACACTAAATCACCCTAACATTGTATATGTAGTTAGGATTGTCAATCAATACATGCATGTTCTGAGTACCATTCAAAAAATTATATTGAGTGAATCCTACAACACATAAAAGGTTCTCTAGATAGATAATCATCTTCCAAAGTAATGATCACCGTAAGTTAAACACTTCCAATAATATTCATTCATCTAGTTCCTTAGATGGTCAATGATCTACTAGTGGATATTGTGTGCACGTTGGAGATAATCTTAAAGTATGAAGGATCAATAAGTAAACAACCTATCAAGAACATGTTTATGATATCTTCACCAAAGGCCTATCTCAATCTACTATGAAAATAACATAGATGGAAAGATCTATTTAAGAGATATATATACACACAACATGATGGGGAGTGTAGGGAGTGATATGTCTATGAGGTTGGCCCATATATTACTTTGTGGGCAGTTTTAAAAAACTATATGTAAGGGAAGCAAGTGAAAACCATAGTTACCACCTATGTATCCTCTATCTCTCTCTTTATTTTATAAACATTAAATAAACAAATCATATATTACTTGTGGATATAGGATAGCTATGTCAAGGATAATCTTTTCAAACCACGTTAAAAATCTATAATTTATGCATTATCTTTTCAAAGGTTTTATTCTACATAGAGATATGTTAGGCAAACATTTTATAAATTACTTGAAAACTATGAAGTTACCATATTATTTTTTTGTGTAAATTTATTATGAGGACCTTAAATTTTCCAACAATATATCCAAGCTGGCATACATCAATGGGTACAAACCATGATATTAAAACCAATTAACTAACAAAATACATCACATTAATTAATAGGATTTAGTTTATTCAAGATGGACTACAAAGACTAATAACTAAAGAAATACTATGTTTTCATAATTAGCTTTATAAGAACATTAAACAAGGCACGATGACAACATCATCAAATTACATGTATATAGACCCAAAAGACGTCCCAATTTTACAAACATATTGATTCACTTATCTGTTAAGGTATTATAATCCTTTTGAAGATCATTCTATCACATATATGTCTTTAATATGTAATATACTAGAGATTTCATAGATCCTAGTTTATGACTAATCAACAAGTAAGCATTAACAAATACGATTTTGCTTTACACATTATTGTTTTACATATTAAAGCTAAATATTAGAATTGGAAATTGATTATTGTAAGACAAATTTATGTAATTATGAATTAAATGTATTTATAGGGTAGAAAGGTATTAGAGAAGGACATTAATTCAACTTTATAATTTAAGTTGATACTTCTACAATTTTAACACATTACAAATAACATTTGATTATGGTTGTACATGTGATTAGGTGAAAATGTTTTCTTAAAGGGACATGTTTAGTTTTATGGCTCCAATTATGACCTTATCATCTCTCTAAGGTGATATTAACTTTTCTTTTGTAATAATTTTTATTACAAATCTAATTTCCATTTTCATATGTACTATGACTTTCTTATTTCAGAATGAATGGTAGAGGTGTTGAAGTGTCTTTGTGAATAATTTTAACTTGGGCATGACATTTAATTGGCTAGAGTACCTCTTATGTTCTATACAATCATAGAGTTCCACCTCCTAGATAGAGTATTTGGATAAATTAAGCATGTTCAAATATGATATATAATGAATTACCACGTTTTAATGGTAGGATACATGCTTTTGAGGTGGGTACTATCCTTACATGTAGGAGGTGAATCAAAGGGACAACATGTGACACCATTTAAACCATTCATCAACACCAATGATAGTATTGGGTAATATAAGTTTTGTGGTTGGTATTGACCTACAAACCTTGTCTTACATCCTTCTCACTTCCAGTGACATTTTATCCAAGTTTCTACTTGCAAAAATATATTGCAAGACTCATTTAGAAATTTTAAATTACCACACAATTTATAAAACAACATTATGCAAAATTTTACTTCAAGTTATATCATTATTAACAGGCAATCACGCGTGTGGATATGAGATGTTGTCCAGTAAGACCCTACACTATTCAATAGGATTTTTCTCTTTATAGGGAATCTTCTTTGAGATCACAACTTAGCATCTTGTTGACATTACAATGAAAAAATTACAAAACTGACAAAGGAAATTGAGACATGCACCAATCCAACTATTCCTTCTACAACTTACTTAGGTACCCTATATACTCTAATACATGGTTTACATGCTAATTATGCCCACTTTGTAGGTTGGGGGTAGTTTGGACAACAATTTATAGTCCCATATTCTTACTCTTCCTTCTATCCATACCCTACCCCACCTTCACCAATTGTGCATTGCATTGGAGTCCATACTTTCTTAATAAGCCAAATTCACAATCTATAAACAACACCTTTCATCTTTGCATACATAGGCACAACCCCAGCCACTACCCTATCCATATGAATGCTATCTATTGGAGTTAAGTTAAATTCTCCCTAGGTTAATTGTGTGGGTCAGACAAGCTAATCTACAGTACACCACCCTATTTGATACTCAATACTTAGTTACTCATTAAATACCCATATCCTTCTATATTTTTCATGCATCTAAACAAACCTACATATTTGACACTTATTAAGGATTCTCCACTGCGCTACTAACAAATTCATGTAAATCCTATGTGGGAGATTAAGATATACTTTGTAATCTTTTTGAGAGGTTGAATATAGTCATTATTTTCTTCCTTTGATACACTTTGGTTGTTTTGAATACCATTCTTAAGATTTGAAAATTTTACACCCATTTCAGCATACCTTTTGAGTATGTTTGGGATGGATGTTTTGTTCTTCAAATTTATAGTAGGGAGTGGTTCCCCTCTGGGATCCACTCCTTACAGCAAGGGTAGTGTAACATCCCTGACCTGGGTTATGCCTTAACCCTGGGAGTTTTGCTTAAGAAAGTTAATTAGATCCTTAATTTTATATTTTGAAAAGTAATTAAGTCCCAATAGAAACTTATGTTCCAATTTTGGTTCCGTTTGAATAATATTGAAGCAATGTTTGCTTATTTTGGACTAAAGTGCAAATTACCCAAGTTGAGGGGTTAACTTGCAAATGTTACATGATTAAATGTTCCTCATGTGTTTAAGCATCAGGAGAAAGAATATTATGCAGAGGTATGGCTTGGGAAAAGCCTGAGTACCAAGAAAGAGCTGATAAAGTAATGTTTGTGCATTAAAACCTAGTTTTGGTATAATATGCAATTTACCCAAAACCTAGGGTTCAATATGCAAATTACCACTTCAAAATAATCCCTAATGTTTCTTGGCATAATTTAGAGAAAATAAAATGATAGGGGCATCTCATTTGTATTACTTTGAAGGAGAGAGAATCTTAGTATTAAAATAATTAAGATTTAAGCATAATTGAAACCCTGATTCAATTTAATGCAAAAATAATTATATTAATTGGATTTCCCTTCAACCAAAACTTTGTTGGTTGAAAATAAACAAGTGTGGACGTCCTTGTGCCTTGCAAAGGTAATGTAAATATTTACGTGAGTGGAGAACCCACTCACGTTAAGAAAAGAAAAAGAAATATCCACTAACTTATGGATATTAGTATTATATGATTTAAGGTGCTTAACTTGCTTTTCTTTAAATCATGGATAATTGAGAGGAATAAGAGGAAAAGAAGATATCCTCATATCTAAGGAAGAGAAGGGGGCAAGTGGCAAGGAAAATGGAGGAGATAATTCCTACTTTCTCTCTCTTGAATGAATTTCCAATAAAATTCATATATATTCATTTATCCATAGCTTGAATGGGTAATTTCAAAGCCAATTTCAAACAGGAGGACGACTCCCAACCTGTAGGTAACCTCCATGGCCCTCATTCACCTTGATTCCATGGTGGAAATCACAAATCAATGCTTGATTTCTTCTTATCTTCACTCCATCTTCAATTCTAACCATTCCTTTTCACTCAAAGCTTGAGGATGAGCGTTGGGATAGTGAAAGGAGTTGCATCCACCATTTTTCACGTGATCTTGAAGCTTTGAAGCTCAATTGGAGATGGTTTATATAACTTGAACCCATTTACATTATTATTCAACCATTAATCTTGCAATTATATTGATTCCTTCTTCTTCTTGATCAATTGCTTGTTGTAATTGATAATTTTATGAAATTAGTAGAAATATGAACTACATGAATGAAGGTAGATGATTATGACATCATCTTTGGCACTTTTCCCAAAGAAATTCTATTCCAATCGGTTTCAACAAATTGTTCAATCGGTTTCAACAAAACTGTTTGAAATCAAACGGTTTCATCAAATTGTTAGAAGACAAACAGATTCAAACCGTTTGGAAGGGTTGACCACAGTTGATCATTTGGAGATTATATGCTAGTGTTGATGGTTGATGACCCATTAAATTTAATTGATTGGTTTCAAAGGGTTCATCGGTTGAAGATTCATCAAGTGACAAACCCTAATGGGGTTAAGTGCTGAAATTTCAATTGGTTGATTTAAAACATTGGGTTGATTAACCCAAACGGTATCAAGACCGTTTGGATATCACCCAAACGGTCTCAAGACTGTTTGGAGGTCTAGGGTTGAGTATGATGGGGTGGTTGAAGATCCAGAGATATCAAATTGAAATACAATTAATAGCTCAATTGATGATCAATCCAATGATCTAAACCCTAATTGAATTTCACAAATTTCAATGATGGATGGGGCAAACGGTCTCAAGACCGTTTGGAGGTCATCCAAACGACCTCAAGACCATTTGAGTTTAGGTCATATCATAATTTGATGATGATTCATTGATTTCAATTGAATCAGTTCCACAATGTTAATAATGAAGGTTCCTCGATTTCAAAACCCTAATTGAAGGTTTCTTGATTATAATCCTAATTCAATTGGTTTCAAAACCCTAATTAATGCTCCAATTGAGGGATGATTCAATAGTTTAATTGATGAACGAATCAAGGATTCAATTGATAGTCGGTTCATTGATTGAAACCTTGAATTGATTAAGTGTTGAAAGACCTTTTTGGTCCATTCAGTTTTGAGATGGTTTGGACCAAACGGTCTTAAGACTGTTTGAGTCCAAAAGGTCTCAAGACCGTTTGGGTCCAAACGGTCTCAAGACCATTTGATTCCAAATGGTCTCAAACCGTTTGGAGACCCAAGTCCATTCAGTTTCAATACATTTCTTGCTTAAATGGTTTCAAGGGCAATTTGCCCAAATGGTTTCAAACCGTTTGAGTTCTGAGAGACCAATACCGTTTGGGGTCTAAGTAATCAAAACCATTTGAGGATCAACATTGTCAATCCAATTGGATACCTAATGTAATTGAAAACTCAATTGGTCAATTCAATTGGATACCTCATGTAACTGAAAGTTCAATTGACCAAACCATTTGAACATCTAATGTATTTAGATGATTGATACCCTTAGTGGGATTAATCATTGATGCATAATGCTGCAATAATTCAAAATATCATACTAACCCTAAATGCATGTATTTGAATAATAAGTAGGCTCAATCTAATTAAGAATTGAGTACTGGACATCCTAGGTAGGATGAGAGAGAGATTCATACATGAATGATAATCAGGTAAACAGTCAAACCTAACACATTCAAAGTAAATGTGATATAAAAGTAGGGTATGATCCTTGATAAAGAGATCATAAAACCCTAATTGAGTTGATTGATGAATTCAAACCCTAATCTAGGGTAATGCCATGTGAAACCCCAATCCAGGGTAATAATGTAATCCTAAAATTGGGTGAAGGTAAGAGAAAACCCTAATGATGAAATAGTGGGTAATACCTTATGGAGATGAAATATCTCAAGTGATTGATTACAGGCAACCTTATAGTATGTAATGCCTTAGTTTGAGATAAGTCTTTATCATTAAAGATAGTTGTATAAATTCTAATGGGTGACATATGCACTACATGATAAAGGTGATAGGTTAGTGGTTAAAAGTATTAAGAGGGAAATACCTTAATATAAGGTTAGTTGATTAACTTAAGTAAGTTGGAAGTGATGAGAAAAGTGATACATCAAGACATGATAGATATCACATTTAGCATTTCAGAGTTGATATAACTTGATGTACCTCAAATCCAATATACTTGGATGAGTAACACATGAAGTGTGACATGTCAATTATTACATTGAGATGTAATGCACTTTTATAAGTGTAGACTAACATGCCTTATGAAAAGGTTAAGCCAAGATAATGAGTATGATATAAACATACCATGGTAAGGTTGAGAGATGAACTCATACCTTGAATTGATAATCATTAATGATATATGATGAGAGTAATGATCATGGGTGAATACTTATGATATTATTGAATGCTCCTAGAGGAATGGAACAATAAATTAGGGTTGGATAGATAATATAAACATGAAACTCTAATTAATGTGAAATGGGAAACCCTAACCCTAATTTTTGGGTAAAGGGATGAAAAGCCCTATTTGATGGTAAACCCTAAACATGGTAAGGGAATAATGGTGTTACTATTGTATTGCATCATGTGATGTGAAATTGTCATGATTGTTATCATGTGTATTAACCATGAAGATATCAGGATATGATGAACATAGCCAGATTTAAGATATGATATTTATATAATAAAAATGTTGATTGGCCTTGTGTGCCTTAATGTTATTGTTTCTGAGTAAAAGTAACCACTACTACAGAAACGGCCTTTGGCGTCGGTCGTTTAACCCCATTTGGCGTCGGTTTCCGACCGACGCCTATGTGAGCGTCGCTAAAGGTCGAACACTTCGGCGTCAGTTTTTTAACCGACGCCTATTTAATCTATAGGCGTCGGTCGTTTAGTAGATAACCGACGCCCAAAGGGTTCGCGCCACAGAAAACGGCGTCATCTAGGGCACTTTCTGCGTCGGTTATTTACTAAACAACCGACGCCTATATGGAATATAGCGTCGGTCTTTTAGTAGATAACCGACGCATAAAGTGCCCTAGATGACGCCATTTTCTGTGGCGCGAACACTTTTGGCGTCAGTTATATACCAAAAGACCGACGCCTATAGATTAAATAGGCGTCGGTTTGATACAAATATCCGATGCCATTTCCAGGACTGCTTTGGCCACATCAGGCGTCGGTTTTTTGAAAAAAACCGACACTGTAGGTCTTTGCTGACGGTTTTCAATAAATAACCGACGCCTATTTCTATTTTTTTTTTCATATCAGTTTGCAGGCCTGCTGTGGCTGGTCAGTAGGATGAGAACCTGCAGTTCAGTTTTCTGAACTGCAGGTTTACGACATCCATTGATATCGGCCTACAAACAGGCCGCAAACCTGCAAAAGTCACAAGAAAAATTTCACACAAGTACATACATTCAGACATCAATTCAATTCTCACATTCACACATATAGAAACATTCAAATACATGTATTAACATTCATAAATATTCATTTACAAAGTATCATTCATTATCGCTATCAACATCCCAATTATATCTTACAGTTGCCACTGCTTGTATGGCTTTTGCCCATTCTTCTCTTACTTCATTTAATGCTTCCATCGTATATGGAGCATGTATATTTTTTAAGCGTTTACCTATAGTGTGGTCAGTTTTAAACACCTGCAAAGAGAATGATGTATATATATAAGTAATAATATAAAAATAAGATTGATATGTTTCATACTAACAAATGAGACTATATATAATACCTCATGTATGCTATCGATGTCCAATGCGGCATGTTTGATAATCATCTGCATAAATCACATCACATAGTATGCGCATGCCCAGCCATTGTCTTGTGTAGCACACTATAAATTGAAACATACAAAATAATACAACTAAGCACAATTCACATCAATAATATATATATTCGAGTCGGGAACTTACTTGTACGTTCTGCCAATTTATTGGCTGGTTCTTTTTCCTTGGGACCGTTCCTCCAGCCGTTTTGAATGCATCTAAACCCCTACATGTTAATATAACACAATAAATTGCATAAGTAAAACGTAATGTAATAAAAGATGTTAACGGATATAAAAATGAAATATTTCTCACCAGAATAATGGCATTCTCATTACGTGTCCAATTTTAGTGTTCAATGTACTCCCCGCAGGATTTAGATAATAAACAGTGAATGTCCTGGGGACAATAACTAGTAACTCCCAATGTCTAATGCTAGAGGTAAGAAGTTAACAATTAATAACTCAAAATGCAAAATAAAAATGGAATTTTCTTAAGTCCAAATTATAAATAAAGTAAACTTACTTGACATTGAATGGAGCTATTATTATCGTCTTCTTTTGCTGACCAAAAATTGTAAAAGCATCTATACAGTATTGTTGAACATTATCAGGGTCTTTAGCTACCAAACTAATCAATGATGGAATAAAAAATCCCACATGATCAAATGCAAATTGTTTGCAATGATCTTCGACTAAGTAGCTACAAAACATATAGGCGTATGCATTAATATATAAGAAACCAGATCACCGGATCTTACACAAGGTATATGGATGTATAAACAAGATCTCACCTTATCCATGTCTCTATCATTGATGTATTCAGCCAATCATACATAAACAACTCAATAATATCTTGTATAAATAAAGAGCTATCGTATGATTGACCTGCATAATCTGGATCTAAAGAAACTATTATAGGGCAATGTATATTATATGCATGTAGCCAACATGCCATTCCCCTACAAGCAGGACCTAACGGGTATGTTAGGTCAGTTGGAACCCAAGTTGGTAATGCAGGAAGTGGAGGTGGAGGCCTAGGTGCTCCTGGTGTCTTCTTTTTAACCTGTATATATAATTTCAGATCAGTTGACATCATATATACACATTAACAGTCTAAATCAATGTAAATTTATCTTACAATTTCAGTCGTGTAGACGACATCTGCTTTGGGCCACAATATGACCCCGCCTTCTGCCTCACCAAGTGTATCAATATCTGGGTGGGCATATGGCAACGCAACTTCCCTCCAATCGGGTAATACATGTAGCGGGCTCACACGAATGTAGCCCTGCGGCATTGGAGTCCCATGAAACGTTGCCCCAGGAAGGGACCGGTAAGCCTACGCCTATGCAACAACATAGTCTTGCATTCTTAAGCGGCATGGCTTCAATGCCTACAAATTTATGTAAAGAATGTTATACATATATATATATAATATTGAAAACATATCATCTTGAAAAGACTAGCTACAATGTCATAAACAATACTTACAGCAGACGTGCTAGGCGATGGGTCTCCAGGATTACTCGCAGTCTGTGCATCAGGAGAAGAGTGGGTCGCCATAGGCTGATTGGAAGCCTGAGATGCCTGCCACCGCAGCAATTCTTCCTTGACCTTCTCAGCAACTACATCGTTGACCTTCTTAGCAACTAAATCCTCAACTCTCTTATTCTCCTATACATGGATAAAAGAAACATTAGCTTCTTATTAATGAATTTCCTTTTGCAGTAACATTCTAAAAAAAGAATAGGTTACCTCTTCTTGAGAAAGTCCCGCTCTGGGTTTGCGCTGGGATGGCCCAAAGAATGCTTTGATGCCAACACCAGCGCCGGCACCTCTAACACATCCAGGATGCTCTGGGTTACCCAGAGCAACTGTCAATTCATCCCTTGTGCCCTGAGGGATGAACGTGCCTTGTTTCCTCTGCTCGTGCAGCTCCCGCTAATCACCATAAACACAAATTGGTAAGTTAACACCACAAATAATCAATATTCAAACGATTTCTCTAAGAGTTGTATTTTACCATTTTTGCAGCCGCCTCAGCAGTTACAAGCTTCTTTATTTCACCCTTCTTGTTTTGCCTGCCAGCTATCCAGATATCATGGCGAGGCATGGGTGTGGCAGACTCCTGAGTAGGAGCATACTCCTGAGTAGAAGCATACTACTGAGTAGCCGCAGACTCTGCCTGTAGTCTTTGGTGAACGCTTGCATAGCCTTTTGGACCCATAGTGTGGTCATGCACATTCAGTACACGCCTTGCTTTTTGTGCGTCACTGAGGGCCTAGTTAGTATGCACATTAATGATTTGGTTAGTAGCACTAAATGTTAATCTTGAATAGGTGAATACTATGTATATTAATTAAATTGGGAGTGATGCCTAATACCTTGAATTCTTCAGATTTTCTTGAAGCAACAAAATTGTCCCAATCTTCCTTGTCCAAGAAGTTTCATTGTTCAAGGGCTGACTTCTTTTTCTTATCACCCTCTTTTATGTATTCTCTGTTCAGATTTGTCCTATAATTCCTAAGCATCTTTCCAGCACGTTGCATCACACTTTTACGATGCAACTTCTCATCCAATGCAAACAGATTCTGTAAAATAGAAATGTTATTAACTAGTATCCAAAATTGAATTGCAAATAATAGAATTTGTAATCTACAAAATAGAATTGAAAATAATAATAACTCACGCATAAATCCTTCCATATCAAGTCTTTTTTCCCTTGAGGAACTTTATGCCAATTATCATACTTAACACCACAATGGCTCCGAGTGGTACACCCAAGATAGTTTAAAAAATTATTGTGGTTCACTCCAATTGCATTTCCTCCATTATCAAACTCCACCACTAATTTGGATCCACTACCACTTAGCGCTAATAACTTCTTCAATAGAGTGATGCCCCTTTTCTTGTTAAGTGTTTGGTGTTGCGCATCAAGTTGCTCCAGTGCTTCAGTGGGTACAAGTACATCATCAACCTAAAATTTGACAAAAATAAACACACTAAATTAGCCCAATATAGAAATATAGGATATATGACATAACTAGAAGATAATGAATTTTATAGAAATACAGGATATGTTTTTAGAACTTACATTGGTATCCTCGCCATGCTCGTCATGGACAGCATGCTCATCATGGACTTCATGCTCATCATGGACATCATGCTCATCATGGTCAGCCATCTGAAAATGTCATTAAAAAGGCAAACATTTAGCATTTGTATTAACTAGAAAAAGGCAAACATTTAGCATTTTTATTCACTAGAAAAAGGCAAACATTTAGCATTTGTATAAACATACATGTCTCTAAAATTGTGATCTTTTATCAATTAACAATCCTTCATTGTGATCTCTGCGCACATATAAGTCATCATTAGCTTCAATATTTTGTGGAGTTGGCAACCCAACTGAGAATGGACTGGAGTCATCATACTTATCATAGTACTCTTCTTCATCTATAGGATCTTCAATGAATTGTCTTTTACCATGAAGAACAACCGACCATTTATCATTCGCATGATCATCGATATAGAATATTTGTTTCGCCTGTGATGCCAATATGAATGGTTCACCCTTCTCGCCAATCTTTTCAAAGTTCACCAAAGTGAAACCCAATTCATCCACTATAACTCCTTTGGTGTTATCAACCCAATTACATTTAAAGAGCGGAATTTTGAAATCTATGTAGTCAAACTCCCAAATGTCCTCAATGACACCGTAATATGACATTTTAGCTTCACGTGGACTCTTATCCTTTGCACTTGCAAAGTACATAGTCGATGCTTGAAGAGTGACCCCACTATTTTGGACGACACTCTTATCATCTTGGCGCTTTGTGTAATATGTGAATCCATTAATGTCAAACCCTTCATAAGACATAACATTTGGTTTTGGTTTAAAGGCGAGGCATTTGATAGTTTCTGTAATATCATTTGGTGTTTGAGATAGTTGATGTAAGACTTTATCTTCAAACCACTTAGTAAAAGTCTCATTATGCTCTCTAGCAAGCCACATTGAACTTGCTCGAGGATGTTGTCTCTTTATGAAATTGGTATGTTCCTCGATATAAACACTCACTTCATCCATATTGTGTAAAATATACAAGTGAGCTTGTTCCAACTGCTCACGGCTGATTACTTTCACCCGTGATCCCAAAATTCCTTTGCCCTCCTCAATGCTTTTGTCATTATCAGGAGTGTCATTACCACTGAGAAAGTCATTGCAAAAATCCATAACCTCTCTCACCACATAAACTTCAATAATACTCCCTTCAGGCCGATAACGGTTTCGAACATCACCTTTAAAAACGCTCATGTATCGTTCAAAGGGATACATCCAATGCAAGAAAATTGGTCCCAACATTTTCACTTCCCTAGTCAAGTGGACAACAAGATGTACCATGATATCAAAGAATGAAGGAGGGAAATACATCTCAAGCTGACATAGGGTAACAACCACTTCTCTTTGCAAATTATCGAGAGTATCAGGGTCAATAACTTTACTGCATAGACTGTTGAAAAAGAAACAAAGTCTGGTAATTGCAAACCTTACATGCTTCGGCAATATAGATTGAATTGCCACGGGTAATATTTGTTGCATTAGAGTGTGACAATCATGAGATTTAAGACCTATCAACTTCAGATCATTCATTGATACCAATCTACGGATGTTGGATGAGTAACCATGTGGCACCTTAACATTTACCAAGCATTCACAAAAAGTTTTCTTCTCCTTTCTAGACAACGTGTAACATGAGGGAGGTAAGTATGTTCTTTTACTACCCATTTCACGTAATTCTGTTAATTCTGACCTTATTCCCATTTCACATAGGTCCAGTCTGGATTTTATCCCATCTTTAGTCTTACCTGGTATATTTAACAGAGTACCAATGATGCTATCACAGACATTTTTCTCAACGTGCATTACATCGATACAATGCCTGACTGTCAAAGAACTCCAATAAGGAAGAACCCAAAATATTGACTTCTTCTTGAATGAAGAATTGTCACTCCGTGTGGCCATACTACATTGTGATTTCTTACCAAATTCATTGACAATGTCTTTTACTCTTTCATAAACAACATCCCCTGGTATAGGTTTAGGTGCACTCCGTTCATCATTCCATCCATTGAATGCTTTGCGCTTCCTACGATACGGATGGAATTTTTAAAGAAACCTTCGATGACCAAGATATACAGTCTTGCCGCCATGTTTTAGTCTTATTGAATCAGTGTTTTCTTCACATATAGGACACGCTTTAGCTCCTTTGACACTATATCCAGACAAATTCCCATATGCTGGAAAGTCATTAATAGTGCAAAACAACATAGCGTGCAAACGAAATGTCTCTCTTGCTGAAGCATCATAGGTCATCACACCTTCAGCCCAAAGTTTCTATAAGTCATCAATCAAAGGTTCAAGATAAACATCGATATCATTTTCGGGTTGTTTAGGGCCCGATATCAACAATGACAACATAACGTACTTATTTTTCATACACGTCCAGGGAGGTAGATTGTATATAACAAGCATGACTGGCCAAGTGCTATGTTGGCTGCTCAATGTCCCGTACGGATTCATCCCATCTGTACAAAGCCCAAGTCTTAGATTCCTATCTTCTTCACCAAATTTGGGGTACAATAGATCAATCTTCTTCCACTATGGGGAATGAGACGCATGTCGCAGGATCCCATCATTATTTTTCTTAACATCTGCATGCCACCTCAAATTCATTGCATCTTTCGGATTTGCAAACAAGCGTTGAAACCGTGATATTATAGGTAGATACCACAACACCTTGGCAGGAGAACCAGTTTTGGACTCCCCCGAAGTCGTACATTTATACCGTGACGCACCACATTTTGGACAATCTTTCAAATCTAAATAGTCCTTTTGAAATAATACACAATCATTCGGGCATGCGTGTATCTTCTTGGCCTCCATTCCCATTGGGCACAACATTTTCTTTACCTGGTATGTTGAGATTGGCAACTCGTTTCCTTCAGGAAGCATTTCTTTCAACAAAGTCAACAATGAAGTGAAGCTTTTGTCGCTCCATCTATTGTTAGCTTTCAACTTATACAATCTCAACACAGTGCTAAGCTTCGTAAACTTAGCACAGCCTGTGTATAACGGTATCTCAGCATCATGCACAATGTTTCTAAAGATAGGAGGTGGATCGGTGTGCTCTACCCTACAACTATCCAACATCACATCAACGATGTCTGCTAGAACTGGTTCGTTCACATTTACGTCATCGGAGGCAATTTCTTCTTCCACCCAAGCACTGCTATCGACATCTACTGGTTTCGATTTTGAAATCTCTCCATGCCAGTGCCATTCTGTATAGACTTGTACAATCTCGTTGCACATGACATGACTTTTGATTTCCTCACCAGTTTTGACTTTCAAGTTGTTACCGCAATGCCTACATGGACAGTAGAACCTATCTGTAGGTTTTTTCCTATGTTCCTCAGCAAATCTAATAAACTAATCAAGACCAGATATAAACTCTGGGGTGCAACGATTACGAATGGACATCCATGATCTATCCATTCTATGATCAGAGAAAACAAGTATATATTAGGAAACAAGTATATATTAGGAAAAGATTAGGGTATACACTTACATCCTAAGTGTATAATGTGATGTCATTCTTATATATAATAAATGTGTACCACCTATCCCATCCTGGAACACCTAATCTCACTAGTAAGTGTATAATGTGTATTGGGTTTTCAAGAAAATTTCGACAGCATTTCCCCACTGTTCTCTAAGTACATATGTACTTAGAGAACAAACGGGGAAATGCTACCGAAATTTTATCAAAAACCCAATACACATTATACACTTACATCCTAAGTGAGATTAGGTGTTCAAGAACAGTCCCAAACCGGGGACTATCCAAGATTTACTCCTAATGAGTCAATCTTGGACGGGTTTCTAGGCCAACAAACACATTTGATGTCATTCTTATATATAATAAATGTGTACCACCTATCCCATCCTTGAACACCTAATCTCACTAGTAAGTGTATAATGTGTATTGGGTTTTCAAGAAAATTTCGGCAGCATTTCCCCGCTGTTCTCTAAGTACATATGTACTTAGAGAACAAACGGGGAAATGCTACCGAAATTTTCTCGAAAACCCAATACACATTATACACTTACATCCTAAGTGAGATTAGGTTTTCAAGAACAGTCCCAAACCGGGGACTATCCAAGATTTACTCCTAATGAGTGAATCTTGGACGGGTTTCTAGGCCAACAAACACATTTGATGTCATTCTTATATATAATAAATGTGTACCACCTATCCCATCCTTGAACACCTAATCTCACTAGTAAGTGTATAATGTGTATTGGGTTTTCAAGAAAATTTCGGCAGCATTTCCCCGCTGTTCTCTAAGTACATATGTACTTAGAGAACAAACGGGGAAATGCTACCGAAATTTTCTCGAAAACCCAATACACATTATACACTTACATCCTAAGTGAGATTAGGTGTTCAAGAATAGTCCCAAACCGGGGACTATCCAAGATTTACTCCTAATGAGTCAATCTTGGACGGGTTTCTAGGCCAACAAACACATTTGATGTCATTCTTATATATAATAAATGTCTATAAACTACAGGCAACATGGTTAATCCTAATCAACAGAACATTATTAAATAATAAATCAAGAAATCAATAGTTTCAAACAAAAGGTCTAGGAATCTTTACTAGACATTATATGTATCCCTAATCATCATATTTAACATACTACATTATTATGAACATCCAGATTAGATTAAGATCATACTATGTTATAACCATTGGTTTAATAACCCTATTTCCGCATGTACATGTTTATCAACTTTAAAACCCTATAATTCATGAAATCATTCTAATTCAATTTAATATGTTGGGATCACATAATTATATAATGACATCAGAATATATAGAAGAATCATAATTAACATGATTAACAACATGCTCATCAAACTAGGGTTTTCTTGAATATCATCTAATATTTGTGTACTAGACATTATATGTATCCCTAATCATCATATTTAACATACTACATTATTATGAACATCTAGATTAGATTAACTCTAATCAAATACATTACATGCATTTTTATCACAACAATTTAATCGATGCAAAAAAAAAAGTAGAGCAGCTAGCAGCGGGAAGACCAACCTTGTCAGAGGGAAGAAGGTAGAGGCTCCGGTGGCTCTGGCTGGAGGAGTAGCTAGCAGCGACGGCGGTGGAGGAGCAGCTAGCAGCGAGGATGGAGATGATGGTTGCGGCGGCGCGACGGCGGTGGAGGAGCACCAGGGGCGTGGCGGCGCCTAAACTCAGGCGTGGCGGTGCCTAATCTCAGGCGCTGGCGCTGGAGCAGCAGGGGCGGCGGAGAAGGGAAGAAGGTGCAGGACTGGCGCCGGAGAAGGGGGCGCCGGAGAAGAAATTGCCGGAGAAGGGGGCGCCGGAGAAGAAATCGCCGAAGAAGAAATCGGCGGCAGCAGAGAAGAAAAGGTAATCGGCTCGCAATGAAACAGAAGAAAGGGGAAGAGTCGGGCGATCACGGGTAATAAAGTTCCCAAATAGCGTCGGTTGTTTCAAACAACCGACGCCTAAACCTCTTTAGTGTCGGTTGTTTTAAACAACCGACGTCCAATTGGACGATATTTTCACGAAATTATTTGGCGGAAACCACTTTCAGCGTCGGTTATAAAAGGATAACCGACGCTGAAAATGACACTTTTCACGCAAATTTCCATCACACATACGCGTCGGTTTTTTATCTACATAACCGACGCTGAAAGTGACACTATTTTTTTTGCTCGAAAATTGGATTTCGCAGGCGACTTTAAGCATCTGTTTTTTATAAACAACTGACGCTGTATTCAAAGCGGTACCCGTGTCTGGCTGGTCTTCGAATATAGACGTCGGTTTGCCTAAATAACCGACGTCTAATATTATAGGCGTCGGTTTTCCTAAAGAACCGACGCCCAGAAAAGCGACACTGAATGTTGTTTTTGTAGTAGTGAACAAAATGTGCATGGACTTATGAGCAATATGAGTAAGCTATTTCCTAGTGAAAGGTGACAAGACACTTAATGGGCCTTGTGAGCCATGTGAGATGCTTGTGTAACAAGTATCATGTATACCTCGGTCTGAGGACCTAGAGGTAATAGTTACCTAACAAGTGGTAACAATGATTAGTGATGAACTGAGGGTATGAATACCCAGATTTGATAAGTAAGATAATGATGTTGATGTGAGATGTGAACTTTCAAGTAATGAGATAAGGGATTAAGATCCCAATGTATTATAAGTTCTGGTAAAGCAATTGATAAGAGCTTACATTTTTCTTTGTAGCATTTGTCACAATAATTCGTGTTTGAGAACTTGACTGATGCTAAAAGAATATGCTAATGTACTTAATTAATCAAGTGAAATCATATCATGTAGAGCCCTGACCATAGATCCATCAGTGTCAATATTTACTGACGGTGAAATGGGTTGCTCCACGGCAAAACCCAGAATGCATTTTTTTAATAAGTGGGGGTTGATGGGTGAACATATCTTTACGTCCTAATGGGGGAATTGATGGAAGGTAAACATTAAACCTCTCAATCCTTAATTATTTGTACCGGGATGGATGTATCATGAATCTCCCGAAGATTGGGATAGATGTATCACGAATCTCCCAATAATATTAATGCCGGATTGATGGAGGTAAACATGAAATCTCTCGATTGTGAAGAGAGTGTAGCTTCCACTGTAGATCTATAGCAAATTTGCTAGTATACCCTGGAAAGCTATGTAGCAGAGACACAAGATGTCCTGCATGTGGTCTCGCACTGACCGAGATGTGGGAGGTCATGGAAGCCGGCTCTTCCATTGATCTTGTATGGTACCGATTTTGACTTCACAATGGTCGGTTGGAGTATGAGTGGTATACCTCATCTCCTCAGGGCATAAGTGTGATTGTAAAATTTAATCAGTCATATAGCATGTTTGCTTAAGGATTGAATACGGAAATTTACTGGTTGATGTTACATTTCTTTTATGCATCTCTAGTTGATAGATGTTATTTATATCTCTTTACATTCATTGCAAGTAGATGGATGAATTACGACTCTACCATGGGTAGATGCAATGTTCTCCTTAGGAAAGGAGATTACTTCACTTTGTTCATACAGTGATTTATCTGTTGTTGAATATATATAAAATCCTTCTGCTTAGTTTTATTCTAATAAACTGCAATGATGATGTTTTGGCGGAGAGTTATATCTCTCACTGGGGAAATTTACAAATTGTCTCACCCCCGTGGGATCCAACATTTTTTTAGGTGGACGTGGACAAAGAAATAGAAATCCCTACAGCAGAGGAAGGACAACAACAGGGACAGCAGTGAGATCTCAGGTGGAGATACTATCTGTCAAGTCATATAGATAGTAGTCATATGTGTCATATCTATACTCTTAGGTCCTCAAAGTTAGTAGTTAGTGTTTTTAATGAATCGATATGAGATTTTGGCTTGATGCCTCGATATTCTTATGGTGTTTGTATATAATGTTAATAGGGAAATTGATGTTTGTAATCCTCGGGAAGAGATAGTACAAGTTTTGTACTTATGAACCAGGATGTAAATGTTATACATTGGTGCTTGATGAAAGAGTTTTCCTATGTTTGGATCTCTTTGTAAATGGTTTTAAATTTTAGTGATTTTCAGCAATCCGCTGCTAATGTTTAATTCTGCTTAATCAGTAACAATTTGTTTATCGGTCGTTAAAGGTAGTAGGGGTGTTAGGGACTAGTTCCCCTATACACACCCTAGCATATCCATTACCAGTTAGTAGTTTTGATAATTCATTAGAATATAGCTTATTGTTTGGTTTGATAATCTAAATGAAAGCATAATGTTCACATGTCACCCCCAACCTAATTGGTAAGTGCATCCCCCAAATAGCCCACACATCCCTTTATTGCTTTAAAACCCTAATTGCCTTCTTCCTTAGCTAGTGTTAGCTTAGTTAGCTCTTTACTTACTTAGTTAGATTCTTGCCTGGTTCTTGCTTTTCTCTTGCTGTCTTATGTATTTAATTGCTCTTTTGCCCTATTTTCTAGCTTGGTGTATTGTAGACCTCTTCTTTCCTGATTTAGTATAGCTTGCCCTTTTCCTTTCTTGTCTTGCCTTTTCTTGCTCAATAGAATTGACTGTCTAGGGTTAACTTAGGTTTTGTTCTTTTTTTCCTTCCTTTACTTTCTTGTTTTCTCAACCCTTAGTGTAATCAACAAACCAACCTTTAAACCCTCAATCCTAGACTCTATAGTAGGAACCTAGGCAAAAAACTAACCTAGCTCTAGTGCCCCCTTTTCTCCCTATGGATCGACCCTATACTTGTCACCCTCATATACTATGATATGACTCCGTGTGCTTTCCACTATAGTTTTTTAGTAGAAGTATGTGTGTAGGTTTAGGTCCCATATAAATCTTGAAAGTTATCCCACTATGTGTTTCGATCTTGTGGGGTACATCTAGTTAGATCTAATTGATTAGTGTGTGCACCTCTGGTAGGACGCACTGGCAACCTCTCAGGTCTTTGACTCCAAGGATCCAAGATGCATTGATGTTATTCCCTAGGGGTCTATTTATAGTCTTTGACTGGAGGTCTGTCGAGGTGACTCCTTGACAGAAGTCTTCTTCTCTTTGAGAGACATAGATAGTGTTGTCGACATAGCTATAAATGGGAAGAATTGAGGATCATCTACTTGATAGGTGTGTCGAGGATTGGCTTGATGAGATGAGACTGACATGAATCTCCATCTATGTCGACGAAGTGGACTGTCAATGTCTAATCGACTGGTGTGATATTTGTACTTTGCCCAACATCCATTACTCAACATATGGTTTTTGAGGTTCTTCAATCTGATAAGTTGCACTAGTACATAACTGACCTTTAGTTTCAGTTATTTAAGGCCTATAGCGTCAATTTTAATGTGACACCTATGTGGGCGCCGCTAAAAGGCCAACTGTTAGGCGTCGGTTTTCAAACTGATGCCACAACCCTTTGCGTGCCACCAAAAACACGCCAGCATGGGGGTATAGCGTTGGTTATTAGTTTTGAAATCGATGTCATAAACATTCACGCCACAGAAAGGGCGCCATATGGGGCACTATCAGCGTCGGTTTATTAGTGATAATTGATGCCATCTCACCCACTGCCACGGTCGTGTTGGCCAGCACAGCCGTGTTGTCTAGCCCGCTGCTACAGTCGTGCTGACCCGCACGGTCGTGGTGTCTGGCCAGCTGCCACGACCGTGCTAGCCAGCACGGCCGTGGTGTCTGGCCTCATTAGGGAAATCGACATCGGTTACTAGTAGGGAAACAGACATCAGAACCATCAGCGTCGGTTTGTTATTGATAATCGATGCCACATCACATGCATTAGGCGTCGGTTATAATTATTTATCTGACGTTGTAATCATTTGTCATCGGTTTTAAATAAATAATCGACGCCTATTTCATGTTTTTTTCTTATCCATCTGCAGGAATGTTGTGGCTGGTCACAGGATGAGAAACCTGTAGTTCAGTTATGAACTGCAAGTTTTACGACATCCATTGATATCAGCCAACAACAGGCCACAAACCTGGAAAATTAACAACATTAATTTTCACACATTTAGCAACCTGCAGTTCCATTTGATTTTCACACTTGTAGAAACATTCATGTAGCAATTTGCAGTTCCATTCATTTTCACATTCACACATGTAGAAAAATTCATATAGCAACCAGCAGTTTCATTCATTTTCACATTCACACATGTAGAAACATTCAAACACATGTAGAAACATTCAGACATGTAGAAACATTCACACATATTATAATTCAAAAATTCATTTACAAAATATCATTCTTTAGTCATTATTTGCTATCAACATCCCAATTATATTTTAAAACCCCCACTACTTGTATGGATGTTGCCCATTCTTCTCTTACATCATTTAATTCTTCCGTCGTATAAGGAGAATGTACATCTGGTAAGGCCTTTTTTGTAGTGTGGTCAGTTTTAAACACCTTCAAAGAGAATGATGTATATATATAATTAATAATATATAAATATGATTGATATATTTCATATTATCTAATGAGAATATATATAATACCTCATAAATAAAATTGATATATTTCATATTATCTAATGAGACTATATATAATACCTCAGGAATGGTATCGATGTCCACTGCGGCATATTTGATAATCATGTGCATAAATCGCATCACATAGTATGCACATGCCCATCCTTTGTCTTGTGTAGCACACTATAAATTGAAACATACAAAATATTAAAACATACAACTAATTAAGCATTGTTCACATAAATAATATATACATTGCAGTCGGAAACTACTTCCACGTTCTTCCAAATTATTGGTTGGTTCTTTTTCCTGGGGACCTTTCCTCCATCCTTTTTGAACTCATCTAAACCCCTACATGTTAATGTAACACAGTACATTGCATAATTAAATAATAATGTAATAACATATGTTAACGGATATGAAAATGAAATATTTCTCACCGGAATAATGCCATTTTCATTGTGTGTCCATATTTTGAATTCAATTTAGTCCCCTTAGGATCTAGATAATAGACAGTGAATGTCTCGGGGACAATAACTAGTAAGTCCCAATGCATACCACTAGAGGTAAAAAAGTTAAAAATTAATAACTCAAAATCCATAATAAAAATGCAATTTTCTTAAGTCCAAATTATAAGCGAAGTAAACTTACTCCACATTGAATGGAGCTATTATCATCATCTTGTTATTTTGAGCAAAATTTGTAAAAGCATCATAGCATTATTGTTGAACTGACGGAGGGTCTTTAGCCACTAGACTAATCAAAGACGGAATCAAAAATCCTACATGTTCGAATGAAAAATATGCACATATCTTATCTAAGTAGTTGCAAAACATGTATTACGTATGCATTAATAAACAAGAAACCAGATCACCAGATCCTACACAAGGTATATGGATGTATAAAGAAGATCTCACCTTATCCATAGCTCTATCACAGATGTATTCAGCCAATCATATCAAAACAACTCCAAAATATATTGTATAAATAGTTTGCTTTCGTATGATTGACCTGTAGCATCCACATCTATAGAAACAGTTATAGGGAAATTTATATCATGTTCGCCTAACCATATTACCATACCCCTACAATTAAGACCTAACGAGATAGGTAGGTCTTTTAGAACCCAACTTGGTAATGTAGGAGGTGGAGGTGGAGGCCTAGATGCTCTGGGTGTCTTCTTTTTAACCTGTATATATATATATATATATATATATATATAACTTCATATCAATTGACATCATATACACATACTAACAATTTAATGTAATGTAAATTTACCATACAGTTTCAGTATAATGGACATCCACTTTTGGACACAATATCACTCCGCCTTCTGCCTCACCAAGTGTTTCACAATCTGGGTGGGCATATGGCAATGGAAGATCCATCCAATTGGAGAATATATGTATCAGGCTCACACGAACCCAACCAGCTGGTAATGGAGACTCATGAAACATTTCCCCTGGTAGGGATGGGTAAGTTGATGCCTCTGCAATGACAAATTCTTTACTTTTTAGACGGCATGGCTTCAACCCCTACAAATTTTTGTGTAAAGAATGTTATATACATATATACATATCATCTTGAAAATATAGCATCTTGAAAAGACTAGGTACTATGTCATAAAAAAACTTACAACGGATGTGCTAGGTGTTGGGTCTACAGGATTACTCCCAACCTCTACAGTAGGAGTTGAGCGGGATGCCATAGGTACTATCTGCTGAGTGGCGGTCAGAGATGCATGCCACTTACTCATTGCTTCTTCGATTTTCCTATCAACTATCTTATCTACCTATACATGGATAAAAGAAATGTTAGCGTCTGATTATTGAGTTCTCTTTTATGGTAACATTATAAAGAAAGAATAGATTACCTCTTCTTGTGAAATTCCCTCTTTTGGGACATTTTTACGCTGGGATGGCCCAAAGAACGCTTTGATGCCCACACCAGTGCCTACAACCCTAACACGTCCAGGATGCTCTGGGTTACCCAAAGCAACTGTCAATTCATCCCTTGTGCCCTCAGGGATGAACTTGCCTTGTTTCCTCAGCTCGTGCAGCTCTCGCTAATCACCAAAACAAAAATTTGTAATTAAGTAAACACCACAAATAATCAGAGGTTCAAGATAAACATTGATATCATTTCCAGGTTGTTTAGGGCCTGATATCAATAACGACAACATTATGTACTTATTTTTCATACACATCCAGGGAGGAATATTGTATATAACAAGCATGACTGGCCAAGTGATATGTTGGCTGCTCAATGTCCCGTACGAATTCATCCCATCTGTACAAAGCCCAAGTCTTAGATTCCTGATTTCTTCACCAAATTTAGGGTATAATAGATCAATCTTCTTCCACTATGGGGAATCAGACACATGTCGTCGGATCCCATCATTATTTTTCTTAACATCTGCATGCCACCTCAAATTCTTCGCATCTATCAGATTGGCAAACAAGCTTTGAAACCGTGATGTTATAGGTAGATACCACATCACCTTGGAAGGAGAACCAGTTTTGGACTCCCCCGAAGTCGTCAATTTATACCGTGACGCACCACATTTTGGACAATCTTTCAAATCGGCATAGTACTTTTGAAATAATACACAATCATTCGGGCATGCGTGTATCTTCTTGGCATCCATTCCCATTGGGCACAACAATTTCTTTACCTAGTATGTTGAGATTGGCAACTCGTTTCCTTCAGGAAGCATTTCTTTCAACAAAGACAACAATGACGTGAAGCTTTTGTTGCTCCATCTATTGTTATCTTTCAGCTTATACAATCTCAACATAGTGCTAAGCTTTGTAAACTTAGTACAACCTGTATATAATGATATCTCAGCATCATGCACAATGTTTCTAAAAATGGGAGGTGGATCGGTGTGCTCTACCCGAAAACTATCCAGCATCGCATCAACGATGTCTACTAGAACTGGTTCATTCACATCTACGTCATCAGAGGCAATTTCTTCTTCCATACAAGCACTTCTATCGACATCCACTGGTTTCAGGTTTGAAATCTCTCCATGCCAGTGCCATTCTGTATAGCCTTGTATAATCCCGTTGCACATGACATGACTTTTGATTTTGTCGCCAGTGCTGACTTTCAAGTTGTTACCGCAATGCCTACATGGATAGTAGAACCTATCTCCAGGTTGTTTCCTATGTTCCTCGGAAAATCTAATAAACTGGTCAAGACCAAAAATAACCTCTGGGATGCAGTGATTGTGAATGGACATCCATGATCTATCCATTCTATGATCAAAGAGAAAATAAGTATATATTACAACAAGATTAGGGTCTAGGGTTAACAGATTAGAGTTTTTTCATGGTTAAAACTTTAGTCCAACAAATACATGTGTTGTCATTCTTATATATAATAAATGTGTACCACCTATCCCATTCTTGAAGACCTAATCTCACTAGTAAGTGTATAATGTGTATTGGGTTTTCAAGAAAATTTCGGCAGCATTTCCCTGATGTTCTCTAAGTACATATGTACTTAGAGAACAAATGGGGAAATGCTGCCGAAATTTTCTTGAAAACCAAATACACATTATACACTTACATCCTAAGTGAGATTAGATGTTCATGAACAGTCC
Source organism: Alisma plantago-aquatica (assembly GCA_963693085.1). Taxonomy (NCBI): domain Eukaryota; kingdom Viridiplantae; phylum Streptophyta; class Magnoliopsida; order Alismatales; family Alismataceae; genus Alisma; species Alisma plantago-aquatica. The sequence goes on along the minus strand of OY856415.1, from coordinate 319,638,242 downwards.
CAAATTGGGGACTATCCAAGATTTACTCCTAATGAGTAAATTGTGGATGGGTTTCTAGGCCAAAAAATACATGTATATATGTTGTCATTCCAATACCTACAATCCTAGTTTCATCATTCATATCCTAGGTTTCATGTAACATCATTTAATCTAGGAATCATATTCTATAACATTGATTTCAACATTTTGAGTGTCCATGCATGTTCATTATCAAGATAAAGGCACACATAATTAAATTAGTATGACCTAGGGATGGAGAGATTCATAATTGATTTCAAACATTCAAACTAGCTCATACATTATCATCAATCTACATCATACAATATAGGGATTCAATGTATCTTTAACACGCATGTTTCAAGGTTCAAAGCACATAATCAAATCAAATTAGGATGCTAGAATGGACAAGTTTAAATCTTATTTCAACATGCATCAAAATTTACTAAATTAGGTCAAGCATGATGATTAGAAACAAAAAAATATGCAAGCACAAAATTTGTTCATATCCTAGGTTGATTTACAATAGCAGCATCTAAATAAGTAAACTCAAACCATTAGATAAATAAATATAATCATTAGATAAATAAATACAAAGAAATAGATAAAAAAGTACATCTCAGTTGATAAACAAATATAAATAGTAGATGATTAAATAATTTAAAAAGTAGATGAACAAATACAAAGCCCTAAATTTAAATAATGTGATGAATAAAAAATCATTAGATGAACAAATGATTAGATAAGTAAATACAAATTAGTATTTAATTAAATATAAATCAGCACATTAGTAAATACAAATCAGTAGATAAGTAAATACAAATCAGTAGATAAGTAAATACAAATCAGTAGATATATCAATTCAAATCAGTAGATAACATGAATTCAAATCAGTAGATAAGTACTGAAACATGTATAACATCCAACCCATTTCCAACACCCTAAGGGTAGGGGGCCAGGAGCAGGAGCAAGGAGCAAGAAGAGGAGGAAGAAGGGAACCAGGTACAGCGAGCTGGTGGCTGGAGCAGCAAGCAGGAGAGAGGGCGGCGGCGGCGAGCGGGCGGAGACGATGAGCGGGAGATCAGGAGGCGGTGAGCGGGTGACTAGGAGAAGAGCGTCGACGAGGAGAGGAGCAGCGATCGACCAAGAGTGGGCGACTAGGAGGCAGCATCGGTGAGGAGAGGAGCAGCAGCAACGAGTGGTGGCGGTGTGGGGGAGCAACGACGGTGGGGGCAACGGCCGCTGGGGCAACGACGGTGGGAGCAATGGTGGCAGGGAGCACCGACAACAATCTCCAGACCTAGTAGGTTCACAATGAAATAGAGATAATGGGGAAAAGTTCTCTGTTTCGCGGGGCTATTAACTATACCATAGTTGTCTGTTATTTCAAAAACCGACACCTAAGAACCAATAGCGTCAGTCACCGAGAAAAACTGACGCTAAATGGGGGTAAAACTTTTCATGGGGACAGCACGTGAACACTCATTAGCGTCCGTTATGGTACACAAACTGATGACACAAAGGGATCAATAAAAATATTTAGTCATCGGTTATTAGTTAAACAACCGACGCAGTATGTGAAATTTTGGAGGTAATTTTTTGCACTGAAAAAAATTGGATTTCGCCGGCGATTTTAGGCGTCAGTTTGTTAATGAGAATCTGACGCTAAATAAAAAGCGATACCCGTGTCTGGCCAGTCTTCACATATAGATGTCAGTTTGTCTATACATCCGATGTTGTAGGGTTTAGGCGTCAGTTTCTTATAAATAACCGACACATCGAAAGTGACTTTATAAGCCATTTCTGTACTAGTGTTGGTGCTCGATGAGTCTGTCGAGCTTGAGTCAGTAGTCCTTTGTCGACGCTCTTGAAGAATACTTATCTTTTCGACCGATTGGTCAACTGTTTGAAGCAACATCTTTTGAACAATTACTCAGACTTCATCAATTTCACTTGATTTGCATCAGATTCCTTCAAATATCATCAATACTGAATTATAACTTATCATTTAAGTGAAATAGAATTAAAATGGGTAAAATTAAACATCTAAATATTATTTCTAATGACATTTATCATGAAAATGGCTAGTAAAAGTGCATCAAAATTGACGTTATCAATGAGCATTCCATTGTATGAGTCATCCATCTTTACATTTTGGCAGAAGTCATTATGAAGCAACTCAATCATCATAAAGGTTGACATCATCTTTGTTTTATTTGATCTATATTACTTTCTCAAGTTTGGCTCAAACCACCTAGTTTTATACTTTTTTCCCTATTTGTAGACCACCTCCATGTTTTATTCATCATTCATGTCTAATCGAGTAGACACACCCTTTATAGATTGTATATATTATGGAAATGCATAAATATGGAGTTGTTTTAATATCCTAGTGCAATTCTATCATGATGTTTCATTCGGTCCAAAAAAAATTTCATGCTCGATTTGCCAAAATTTTTTTCCAACTATCCTCCTATTTCTTTCTTGAAAATGTTTGGTTATTCAATAGTTGACCTATTAGGTTGGAAGTTTTGATTTTAGTATCGTCCTTGATCAAGATTTATCTCTTTGCTAAATTACCCAAACAAATAAAAGTGAAGAAACTGCTTGAGGATGAAAAAACTTTTAAGATTATACAAGGTTGATATAGACATAAAAGATGTTTATTGATTTTGTAGTGTAATTTTGACCATAACCTGGTCCTATTGTACAACATTTTGAGCAATTTCTAATAAGTAAATACTACTTGTTAGTGCATCAATATTATTGTTTTTTCTATAATATAGCTTATTGATTCTATTTAATGGTTATAGTCACGGATATATATTTGATTGTAGGTAAAAGTATCTATGAGGTTGTAGAGAATTAGAGTTGATATGTTATCATCATCGTAAATGCTATCAACATCTACAATATTAGGACATTGTAAGGGCGGATTTGAGTTAATGTATTGGTAGGAATGTAGATACTATCAACATAGAGATGATTTCTAAAGGTCTATAAGCCCAATCCACTAATATATAGACATGGGTCTTGGTACAATTAATTAAGAATTCAATTCCATAGTAGACGGACCTAGGCCCATTGATACATAAATAACATTACAGAATGAATCTGTTCTATGATGGAACCCATGAATAATGGGGAAGACAATGTCTGGTGCTGGTTGGGAACTGATGAAGTTGCCTTTATTACAACTTCTTCCTAAAAAATCATCTGGAAAGAGGAACAATTTCATCAAGCTAAACTTTAGAATGTAGTATGGAGCATCCTAGCTCTAAGAAATGTTTGTATGCTTATCTGGTTAGCAAAAAAGGAGGTGCTCATGACCAATAAAAGAAGAAAGCAGAGAAAATTCACTATTGATTCTACTTGTCATTGTTGTCATAAGGAAGAGGAGATGACTCTACATGCTCTAAAATATTGTACCAAAGCAAATAACACCTAGATGACTATGGCCAACTGTTGGAGTACAACAAGTAAATCCAAAGGTTCCCTTGTAGAGTGGTGGTCATGGGGGTTATAGCTAGATCCTCACAATCAAGCCACCTTCATTCTTAGTTTTTGGATTATCTGGAATAGTAGGAACAAGTGGGCTTTTGATAATAAAGACATTTAGACTTCCCTTCAAGTCGGTAACATCAGGCTCCTTGCTAAGCTCGCAACTAATAAAAATACATAAGCTTGTTAGAACTCCAATGAAATGACAAAATCTAAACTAGAGGAAACATGAATCAAGTTGGTCGAAGGTTAACATTCATGTAACCTAGATTAAGAAGCATAAGATGATTGCATGTATAGTCTGCAATTTTGATGGTGAATGGATTAACTGATGGACTAAATGCACCAGGGAAGAGTCGGTCTTGATTAGAGAACTGGAAGCTATCTATGAGGGAATGAAAGAAGCCAACAAACTTTGTCGAGTCGGTATGGTGTAGAAAGTGACTGCAAGGTAGTTGTTGATCCGTTAAGGCATAAAAACAACACACATCTAAGGGCAGTGGGTTGGATGAGAAGGATTGTAGTGTTGCTCAAGAAGGATACAAGAATAGAAATCAAGTTTGTTCATTGGGAGATAAACCAACTAACTGATAGTCTTACAAAGATATCCAAGAAAACACTAAAACCATCTAACTGATAGTCTTACAAAGCTATCCAAGAAAACACTACAAATAGTTATTTTAACAATCCACCCCCTAGTTTAGCCAATGCTTTCTATTTAGAAAAATGTTAAGGTAGTAATACTACCTTGTTTAATTCTGCAAGTAGTGAATTATGTGTTAGAAATTTTACCTTGCCTGTAAGAGAGGAACGAGATGAATAAGAAGGTTATCTGGCTTTCCTTAAAAATAGATACATAAATAGGATTGTCAATAATATTAATATTGTGCATGCCAAATATTCTTGCATCAACTTATTGTGATCAGATACATGATGTAAAGTGACTCTGGAGATTCACCTTTAACTTAAAAGTTCAACTTTATAGAGGGAGATGTATTATTTGATTAATATGATGGCCAAGAGGAAAAGAGATGATAAACTAAGTGACCTTGCTAGGCACTTTTCATTTAGAGGTGATTTGAGAAGTAGAAGTGGATCAAGGATGCCCAGAACTTTATGCCTTGTGTTTCTTCATCATGTTTCTTATTTTCCTTCATGCATCATCATGGATTTTTTTATCAATCTTGTATTGATTGTGTTATGAAATTTGAAGACATGAGGAACTAACCCATTTAAGGTAGGATCTAGGACTAGCCTGATATGAAATTGTTGCCATTGACATGACACTTATTAATATATTAATGATTGCACTTGATTTCTTTAATCTAAGAGTTAGTTTCATTGAATATGATTGATCTCTATCTTCAATGTGTTATATATAATTTGTTGTTGGAAAATTCATGTTCTATCATATTTCTTTTGATGAACCGAAGTCAAAAGACAATGAAAGATACTTTATTCTTGTGATCTTTCTCATTGTAAATATATGTGTAATGCTCTAAGTTGTGTGTAAATACCACATACGTAGGTTTATTTCCCATGAGTACAATGTTATGATCTGGAAGGACTTAGTATTTTTGTGCAATGCGTCATAATATAAGTAATACAAAGATATAACAAATCTAAGAAATTAATAGTAGTGGATTATCATAGTTAATATGATATTCAACATATTTGTTGATCTAATATTTGATCAATGTTAATCCTTAAATTAATTTTAATTTTTAACAAATTAGTAATTAAATCCAAAAAAATTCAAACAACTTGGGTGATCAATGAAAGTGAATCACTTTCTACTAGAATAATTCCTTGTGGGTTAGATAATTTAGGGCTCTATATCCCTATCCTACTTAACTGTATACTTGTGTTAGTAAGAAACATTAGTGCATGTCAAATCTACACTAGTTATATTTGACAATTTACCTCCTAATGAAGAAGTATGTATGGCATTGCTTCTAGGGTTTTCATCCAATGGAATATATTGCAAAACTTAAACAAGGCTTTCCATGAACTGAAATAATCTCCTAGATCCTAGCACTAATGTTCATTCAGTTAGTTCCTTTGACAATCAATGATCTGTTGGTGGATATTGTGTGTATGTTTATGATGGAGTGGACTTTTGGAATCCTAAAATGTCCAATGACACAAGTGAAGTCATGCATGTTGAGTTGTTTTGAGAATCCCAAGTGTTTTAGTAAAGTCAAAGTGTTGATTGAGGTTTGTATAATGATCTGGATCCATAAGTTTATGCCTATTTGAGGAATTTAATTGATTGGTCTAACAGTTGAATTTGACACCAAATTTGTGTATAAGGTATGTAGGTTTGATTTTGGGCAATAATGTGCTTTATCATTGGTTGATAGACCAAAGTTGAGTATGAACGTTGGTGTCACACGCAACTTTGTTGGAGCCAGCTACATGGCCCTTTTCTGGCCCTGGATCTCTGATCCCGTGGTTGCAGGTGATCTTAAGCTTGAGCCACGGATAGTCTCAAGTGAAGGGTCAAATCGGGCCGTTGGATTAGAAATCAAGGGTCCTTGAGTTGTCCCCTACCTTGAGGTTAGAGCAAGGTAGTGGGGCAGAAGACCCCGCGATCGTCCCGGCCACCACTCACCCAGGTCGTGGGATGAGGGAAGATGGATTTTGAACAGTTATCCTTCCCACATCGTGAAGTATACTATGAGCCGCTACTCACAGCGTGGTACTGTAGAACGAGCCAGAACCAACTCTCTGACGCTTGCCCCTCTCCATGGCCATTTGTAGATGGTGGCTGGAGATGGAACTCAGAGGTAAGAAAGGTAATAGACAAATTTGAGAAACTAGAAAGCATTCCTGGAGTGGATAGGATCCAACATAGGTTTTTTCATGTCGTCCTGTGGTGAGAACACTAGTCGTCAGACCTGAGTTAGCTAGAGAAGAAGACTGAGCTCAGAGGCTTGTGCGCAGCGCTTCTCGCTGAGAACTATGGGAACGAGCAAGTTCAAGGAGGTCATTTGAAGCTCTAGTAAGCCTGAGACATGGACAGGGATGAGTGATGGGGTTTTCCCCCTTTCCAACCCCCGTAGTAGCGGCTGACTTTGGCAAGCTCGACCGAGGAGGAGATCGGGGATGCAGAAGCAACCTGACGTTGTCGTCCAGCAACCTCAATGATGAACGAAGGCACTGGGAGCACCGAGGAGGACACGGCGGTGGGTGATTGATCACTGAAGCTTGCACCCGAGGCGGCAGCCTCTTGAAGCGGCTGCAGGAACCAGAGATCGGTAATCGCCGTGGAGAAATTCGGGAGCCTTGGAGGTCGTGGAGGAGACCTCTAAGCTATGGGCACCGTGAGGAGCTCACAAAGAAGACCTGGAGCTGGAGGATTCCTCGTCGGAATGCTCCCAGGGCGGCGACGTGGAACAGAGCCCGCAACTCTGTGATCACGCCCCGATCGTGAGCGAGAACGGGGATACACAGTCGTGCTCTTGCGCTCGTGTTATGGGAGAACCGGAGAGGAGGCCCCGACCTGGGTAAATGGATCCATGGATCTACCCTCGGATCTGGATCGGGTCCCAGCTGGAAGGGGGAGCAGCGCCCTAGCCACGTGGTGGCTAGCGATTGGCCCAGAGAGATAATAATCTACATATCTTCAATAATTCATAGAAATGAGCTCCGTTGTCAGAAAAATACAGACAATATATAGAAATGTTCAGAAAAATGTGTAGAACAAGATGGAAGTATAATATCAGGATTTTGAGTAACTAATATATATGATATCATGTAAGATATGTAATGCTTAGTTCGTTGATAATAAATATCAAATGATGATATACAATTATGAAAAAAAGTTAGTAACTCCATAATAATGTTTATAATACACCTGATGTTATTGATGATCATGTTGATGAACTAAATCATGTAATTTTCTTAGAATGTCTATCTAGGGCTTGTAACCATAATTAAAATGTAATAAATACATACATGCTCAATATATGATGAAATTCACAGAATAACCTCATAACTATAACTGGAAGATAATATGTAGATCTTAGATCAGTTTTGTACACGAAATCCATGTTACATGAGGATGACCCTTAATACATATGATGTAACCCTAATATGGTTAGTGAAAATGACATAATGCTAAATATATTCACATAATAATGTGACACATGAGTATATCTAGTTGATGAACTATAATATGAAACATGACATTAGTAAGATAAATATAAGGCAGGAATACAAGTAATCATGAGAATATCATAATGAGATAAGCAAACCCTAATATGAACACGACTAGGGTTAAGATGGGATGTAATATGATGAGAACCTAATGATAGTTTATGATCTTGCCTTAATTAGGGATGACCAACTTTAGAGTGACCTAAGGAATATATGGTGATTAGGTTTATCTCTCGATCAAGGTACGTCATTACCTCTTACTTGTCTTATTATACAATATGCTTGTGGTATATGTATAGTAAAATACTTGGCATATGATATTGATTGAAATGATTGTTCTTGTATGATATGTTGCTTGATTTTTTGTACCTATTTCTATGAACACATCAAACATAATATATCTGTTCCATTATATGAAATCACTAATTCTCTTTGGTAGCATAGTGCTAGAAAGTGATCATTCTCTTTGGTAGCAGATCACATTGTACAATGATCTAACTCTTTGGTAGTAGATCATACAGCCTTACATCTCATACTCTTTGGTAGCTGAGATGATGCATTATTCCCTTAGGTGGCAAATGCATGGATATATAATGGAAAGTTTGCTTAAAATATGTGTTCTCTTTTGTTAATAAATATCTTTGTGCAAGTATACACTTTTTCTTACATTTTTTTAATACTGCCAAGTATTAGTTTTATCTTATTGCCAAGATATGAAGAGAGGTATATAAAAAACATGTAGGTGTACTCAGTACAATATTTTTGAATATTGTGTTGACGTTTACCACATGTGATCTTTTGTTTAGGTTGTAGTTATGCTCTTGAAGATCCAGGATAGTTGAGAGTTGTGTGGCAAGTTGATGTACATGTGGACTTGTTGTTGTAACATCCTTGACATGGGTTATTCCTAAACACTAGATGTTTTGTTTAATAAGGTTAATTATATGTTTGCTCTTATCTCTTGAACAGTAATTAAGGCTCAAGAGGAACTTATGTTTCAATTTTAGTCCCTTTTGAATAATGTTGAAATAACGTTTTACCTATGTTGGACTAAAGTGCAAATTACCCAAGTTGAGGGGTTAACTTGCAGATGTTACATGGTAAATTGTTCCTCAAGTGTTGAAGCATCATAAGAATGATAATGATGCAAAGTTATGGCTTGTGATATCCTGAATACCAAGAAAGAGCTTGTTGAGCAATGTTTGTGCATTAAAACCTAGTTTTGGTGTAATGTTCAAATTACCCAAAACATAGGGTTCAATATGCAAAATACCACCTCTAGAGAGTCCCTCATGTTTCTTGTCATCATGTAGAGAAAAGAAAATGAGAGTGGCATCTCATTTGAATCATTTTGGAGGAGAGAGAATCTTGATATTAAAATAATCAAGATTTAAGCATAATTGAAACCCTAATTCAATTTAATGCAAAATAAATATATTAATTGAAGTGCCCTTCAACCAAAATTGAGATGGTTGAATTTGCATAAGTGTGAACGTCCTTTTGCGTTACAAAGGCCACAAAATATCCTAAGTGAGTGGAGAGCCCACTCACATTAGTTAACTAAAAAGTAATATCCACTCAATTTTGGATATTAGTATTATATGAATTAAGGTGCTTAATTGCTTTTCCTTTAATTCATGGATAATGAAGAGTATTTTGAAGGTGGAGTTGATAGCTTCGTATGCAAGGAAGTGATGGGGGTTAAGTAGCACCATTTGGGGAGTTGAAGGATTATTATAAGACTTTCTCTCTCTCGAAAATTCCCTTACATATACCTCATTTTCCACCCACATAAGGACTCTTTTTTGGATTTTCTTTCTCTCCTTGCTTTGGTTGTGCACAAGGGAGCTAAGGAGAAATAGGAGGATGTGCCCCGACTGGTAGGTAAGCTCCTTAATCATCTTCAACCTTGATTTCATGGTGGAAATCGAAAATCAATTCTTGATTTCTTCTTTTCTCCATTCAATCTTCAATTCTAGCCATTTCTTTTCATTCAAAGACTTAAGGGCGAGCCTTGGGAGGTTGAGAAAGCTTCATTCATCATTGAAGGCATGAAGCTTGAATTTGGTTTCAACTATGAAGGCAGGTTATATAACTTAAACCCTTAAATGTTATTATTACATTCAATTCTTCATCACTTGTTGATTATTTTGTTCTTCTTGAAATTCCTTTGAATGATTGATAGAATTACCATAAGAATGGTAGTAGATTTTGAAGGATAGAATATTGATTATGATGACATCATCATAAGCACACACCTCAATGAATATCTTGGGCAAACGGTTTCAACATTTGGAACTAATCGGTTTCAATATCGATTGAAACCAAACGGTCTTAAGACCATTTGGGAGTAAACGGTCCCAAGACCATTTGAGATCAAATGGTCTCAAACCATTTGGAGGATCAATGATAATGTGGATGGATTATGATCCAATGATACCAATTGATTTGATTTTAAAGGCTCCATGTATGGATGATCCACTAATTGCAAACCCCAATTAATTGAATTGATTGAAACCCTAGTTGAGGGAATCAATTTTGTGGTGGTTTGATCCAAACGGTCTCAAGACTATTTGGAGGTCAATGGTTGATTGTGGTGGATGGTTCGAGATCCAAGGGCTACAATCTGATGTACCTTCAATAGTTCAATCGATTGATGATTCAATGAGTACAAACCCTAAATCAATTTGATTGGAGGAACCCTAATTGGTCCATTCGGTTTCAAGGTAGTTTGGACCAAACGGTCTTGAGACCGTTTGAGTCCGAACGGTCTTGAGCCCATTTGGGATTAAACGGTCCTCATACCATTTCGAGAGAAAATGATCTCAAACCATTTGAGTTGACCAATCAGTTTCAACACTCAATCAATTTCAATGTTGAGATGTCCATTCGATTTCAATGCAAAGGATGTTGATTTGGTTTCAAGACCGAATGGGGGATTCGGTTTCAAGACCGAATGGAGGAATTGGTTTCAAGACCGAATGAAGGATTCGATTTCAAGATTGAATGGGTCGATTCGGTTTCAAGATCGAATGAGTTGATTCGGTTTCAAGACCGAATGGGTTGCTTCAATATATAATTGGTCAACACCATTTGAAGGTTAAAGTACATCAAGACCGTTTGAAGGTCAAGGTACTTCAAGACCTTTAGAAGGTCTAATTGACTCAAAACATGTAAGCACAATTAACCCCATGATCGTTGATGATGTTTATCAAAGGTAATTGCAATGGTTGTACCTTCATGGTACTTAAGTGATTAGTACCTTTTGAGTGATTAACCTTTGATTCTTATGGAAGCAATGAAGTAATAGAATATGTCAACCCTTATTCAAGTTGAGTTAACATTAACCTCCTAGAGACGATGAGAAAGGAACTTACACATGAGTGATAATCATGCAGTGTTTAATTCCCAACACTTTCTACATGAATAAAATATGTAATTAGGGTGTGATCCATGATGATGAGATCATGAAACTCTAATTGAGAAGGTTGATGAGTTTTAACCCTAATCTAGGGTGATGGTGTAACCCTAATTTAGGGAAATGAGATGAGAAACCCTAATTCAAGGTATATTTAATGAAAAACCCTAATTTAAGGGAATGCTTCATGAAAACCCTACTGTATGGGTAAAGCTACATGAAACCCTAATTTTAGGGGAAATGTTATAAGAAACCCTAATTCAGGGTAAATATGTGTAAAACTCTAATACAAAGTGATGTAATGTGATATGAAACCCTAAATTGAAACCCTAACCCTAATACAGGGTAAAGGTATGAGAACCCCTAATTTTGGGTTATAATACATGAAACCCTAATTTTGGGCAATGAGATGATTAACCATAGCCCTAATGATGGATAGTGGGATGAGTATCCCTAATTGACATGAATTGGGAAAACCTAACCCTAATAACGGAATAGTGGTGTTATCCTTGTATTGCATAGTGCAGATATGTAATTGATATAGCTGCTGTCATGATTACTAACCATGAAGGTATCATGAGATGATGAGCATAGCTAGGTATGAGCTATGATGATTTATTATTGAAATTATTTTTTGGGCCTTGTGAGCCATAACATGCCTTGTTGCCAAGTGAGAGGTAACAAGAGATATAATGGGCCTGGTGTGCCATGTGAGATGCTTATGTAATAAGTATCATATTTACCTTGGTTAAGATGACCTGAAGGTATTAGTTACCTAATAAGTGGTAACAAGTGTTCTATGATGAACTGAGGGTTTGAATACCCATATTTCATAATCATGATGATGAGTTGTTGGGAAATGAGAATGCACCGGCTGAGGTAAGGGATTGAGATCCCAGTGTTTTATTAAAGTTTGGAACAATACTTGATAAAGGTATAACACATTCTTTGTAGCAATGGTTAAAATAAATATTTGAAAACCTGATTGATGATAAAAGAATATGGTAATGTACTTAATTAATCAAGTGAAATCTTATCATGTAGAGCCCTGACCATAGAATCCATCATCGTCAGTAGTTGGTGATGGTGAAACAGGTTTTCCTATGGGATCTCCTGGAGTGCATACTGTTGAGTATGTAGGGGTTATGGGCGCGAATATCCTTAATCCCTATTGTGGGATTGATGGAGGATAAACATTAAATCCCTCAATCCTTCATTATATGTGCTGGGATGGATGTATCATGATTCTCCTGATGATAACTAATGCCAGATAAATGTGAGAAAACATGAAATCTCTCGATTGCAAAGAGAGTGCAACCGTCGTAGTAGCTCTATAGTGAAGTTGTCAGTATACCTTGGTACGCTATATAGCAAAGACATGAGATATCCTACATGTTGTACTCATACTGACTGGGGAGGATGAGGTCATGGAGTCTGACTCTTCCATTGACCTATGTATGGAACCGATTTTGACTTCACAGTGATCGATTGGAGTATGAGCGGGATACCTCATTTCCTCAGGGCTTAAGTATGATTGTAAAATGTAATCAGCCGTGTAGCGTATTCACTTAAGGCTAAAATATGAGAATCATTGGTTGATGATATCTTGCTTAGTATATCTTAGATGAATAAATGTTATACATGTTTTCATATTCCTTATTAGATAAATGTCATACTACTTTATCAAGTTATGAGCTGAAATATTTTGAAGAAGGGCATTGCTCTTATATTATTAGATAATTTATTTATCTGCTATTAAATATTTATAATTCCTCTGCTCAGTTTTATTCCAATATATTGCAGTAATAATATTTCTGGAGGAGAGTTATATCTCTTGTTGGGGCAATTTTAAGTGTCTCACCCACGTGGAATCTAACTTTTTAGGAGGACGCAGTAGAAGAGGAAGAAACCCTACTATAGGGGAAGAGCATCAACAGCAACAACAACAACAGGGACAACAGTGATATTCCAGGTGGAGACATTGGTTGTCATGTTTAGTATAGAGAGTCCTATATGTCGTCTCTGTACTCTCAGGTCATCGGAGTCAGTAGATGGTTTTTAATGAATTGATATGAGATTTTGGCTTAATGCCTTAAGGTTCTTATGTTGCCTATGTACAGTTTAGCAGAGCAGTTGATGTTGTAATCTTGAGATGAGATGATACAAAATATGTACTAGTGAACCAGAATGTAATTGAATTACTTTGGTTCTTTTTGAAAGAGTTTCCTTTTGTTGGATCTCTTTATAAAAGGTTTTAATTTTTAGTGATTTTCAGTAATCCACTGCTAACGAACGCTTCCACTTAAGTAGATCATGTTTTTTAGATTTGTATGCCACAAGTTTAGTGGTATCAGAGCTCTAGGTTCGCTGAGTCTACAAAGACATAAGATTAAGTCGTTGAGTCTATTCTAGTGCCTTCCAGTTTATCTGATAGTGACTTCTGCTCATCCAGGAGGAGAAGAAGAACTTGAAGATGTCTGGATCACAAGAAGAACACGCTATTGAGAGCAGTGTTGGTGCACCAAGAAGAGGTGCAAGGGACCAGACTAGGGAGGAACATGTACCTGAAAAACCCTAGTTTGACCCAGTAATGATAGAGAATCCAACGTTCAATGCTCTGTTTGGGCAGTTCATGGCAGTTATGATGCACATGGTGGATAGGATGCCACCACCTGCACAGAGGGCACCATCCCATAATGAGGGATAGGGAGCTGGTAAAACTTTTGAGAGGCTTCGTTGGGTAGGAGCTATAGAGTATGCTGGCACATCTGACCCAGCAGATGCAGACTTATGGTTGACTGAACTGGAGAAGGCTTTCAGAATTCTCAATATTCCCGAAGCTGAAAAGGTAAGGCATGTAGTGTACCTGCTGAAAGGGAGTGTTGGTCACTGGTGGACTATTGAAGAAGGCAAAAGGCCAGGCATCGGGGTCGGATGGGAATAATTCCGATGAGAATTCGTTACTAGATACTTTCCTAAGACTTACCTAGATGAGAAGATATCTCACTTTGAGAAGATAAGACAAGGACCGATGAACATTAGCGAGTATGAGGTTAAGTTCATTGAGCTTTTGCGGTTCTGTCTGCATATGGAAGCTAAAGAGGAGGAAATAATTTGGCATTTTGAGAAGGGGTTAAACATTAAACTAACCACTCATGTATCTGCTCTAGAGAATAGGGAGAGGTTTACTACCTTTGTGGAGTCTGTGAGACGGATAGAAAGGTCGGTAATCGAGAAGTGACAGACCAGTGGTAAGAAGGTTTACACTCAGTTCCAAGGACAAAGGTCTGAGAGCTTTAAGAAACTGAGGTTTTCTACACCGGAAGCACCACCAAGATTCAATACTCAGATGCAATGGAGGTCAAGCAGGGGTAGAGGTCATAGTTTACTACTAGAGGGAGCCCACAACTCAGACTCAATGTTAGTAACAGGACCAACCAGACCACAATGGGAGAATAAAAGTTGTTACAAATGCGGGAAGATGGGGCATTTGATGAAAGATTGTCAAGTTAGAGATGTGAATGTGACTCAACCTCTGAGGCAGAGTCAGCAAGGCTCTTAGAGGAGAAAGTTTTCTAGTGGTGTTCGAGGATGTGGACAAGCATCACAAGCTAATTCATTGGCACCCAACAACCGAGCACCGGGTCAACAGCAAGCAACAGCGAGATTCTATGCAATGAATCAACCCGAAGCAGTAGTCAACCCTAGAGTGGTGACAGGTCATATGGAACTATTTTATTCTAATATGTCTACATCTTGCTTTGAATCTGTTTTAATTGATCCGGGTGCTATGCATTCTTTCATCACTAAAGAAGTATTTCTTGACTGCAATATGACAGTTGGTCATAGGGCAGAGAGTTTGTTATTAGAAACCCTTTTGTTGGGATCTGCAATGCTACGGGAGGTGTGTTCTTCCTGTACTCTTTTATTTTTTGAACATCGCATTTAGGTGGATCTTATACCACTTGAAATGCATGGGTTTGATATAATTCTTGGGATGGACACCCTAGAAAAATATAAGGTTGTCTTGGATTGTGATTCCAAGCAAGCTGTGTTCACAAATGATGGTGACACATGAATCTTTCAGGGAGATAGAAAGATTCTTCCAACCTATCTTGTGTCAGCTATGGTAGATGAGAAGCTGATGAGACAAGGATGCTTTGCATTCTTAGCACATGTGGTAGATACCACGACAGAGAGTTCTAATTTTTTGAAGTTCTAATAGTTAGGGAGTTTGAAGATGTTTTCGCTGAGGAACTTTTAGGTGTACCTCTATTCCAAGAGATTGATTTTGAGATTAATCCAATCCTGGGCACACAACCAATAGCACAAACATTGTATAGAATGACACCTGCTGAGATGGTAGAGCTCAAGAAATAGCTGCAAGAGTTGCTTGAGAAAGGTTTTATCCGACTGAGTACTTCACCATGGGGTGCTCCGGTTCTCTTTGTTAAGAAGAAGGATGGATCGATGCGGTTATGCATTGATTATAGGCAATTGAATAAGGTAACCACAAAGAACAAGTATCCTTTTCCAAGGATCGATGACTTGTTTGATCAGTTGTGTGGTGCAACTATCTTTTTTAAGATAGATTTGAGGTCGGGATATCATCAGTTGCGTATCAAGGAGAGTGACATACCTAAGTCTGCCTTTAGGACAAGGTATGGTCACTACGAGTTCATAGTCATGTCATTTAGACTGACTAATGCACCTGTTGCATTCATGGAACTCATGAATAGAATCTTTCAACCTTTTCTTGATTAGTTTATAGTAGTCTTCATAGATGACATCTTGGTATACAGTAGAGATGCTCAACAACATGAGCAACACCTCAGTCAGGCTCTAACTTTGCTAAGAGAGCATAAGTTGTATGCTAAGTTTAGAAAATGTGAGTTTTGGTTACCAGAAGTTTCTTTTCTAGGATATGTAATATCTGCCTCAGGTATCCATGTTGATCCTAATAAGGTAGAATCTATCCTGCAATGGGAACAGCCAAAGACACCAACGGAGATACGCAGTTTCCTAGGACTGGCAGGCTATTACAGGAGGTTCATTAGGAACTTCAGTTCTATAGCTTTACCCCTAACCAAGTTGACTAGGAAGGAGGTTACTTTTGTCTGGAATGATAAGTGTCAACATTCTTTCGAGCTGTTAAAAGAAAGGTTAACAAGTGCACCTGTGCTGGTGTTACCTGAGCAAGGGAAGGGGTACATAGTTTTCTATGATGAATCTAAGAACGGACTAGGATGTGTGTTGATTCAGTTTACTCAAGTGATTTCTTTTGCCTCTCGACAACTTAAGAAACACGAGGAGAATTATAAAACAGATGTACATAATATCTGCCTCAGGTATCTGTGTTGATCCTAAGAAGGTAAAATCTATCCTGTAATGGGAACAGCCAACGACACCAATGGAGATACATAGTTTCCTAGGACTCGTAGGCTATTACAGGAGGTTCATTAAGAACTTCAGTTCTATAGCTTTACCCCTAACCAAGTTGACTAGGAAGGAGGTTCCTTTTGTCTGGAATGACAAGTGTCAACATTCTTTCCAGCTGTTGAACGAAAGGTTAACAAGTGCACCTGTGCTGGTGTTACCTGAGCAAGGGAAGGGGTACATAGTTTTCTATGATGCATCTAAGAACGGACTATGATGTGTGTTGATGCAAGATAATCAAGTGATTTCTTTTGACTCTCAACAACTTAAGAAACACGAGGAATATTATCTGACACATGATATAGAACTAGCTATTGTGGTCCATGCTTTGGAGATCTGGAGGCATTATCTCTATGGAGAGACGTTCCAGATTTTCACAGACTATAAGAATCTAAAATATATCTTCTCACGACATGATTTGAACATGAGACAATGTCACTGGATGGAATTAATCAAGGACTATGATTGTACAATTGATTATCATCCAGGGAAGGCTAATGTAGTGGCTGATGCACTAAGTAGGAAATCATCATCACCAGCCCTAGATAAAGCACAGTTGAACTCCTTAGTGTGCGTTAAATGAGACATTCTTATCTCCTTGAGGCAAAACAATATAAAACTTAAGGTATTGTTAGCTGGGTTGTTAGCTAAGATGCAAGTAAAACCTACTCTGAGACAGCATATTAAAGAAGCACAACAAGCTGATATTGTGGTTCAGTAGATCAAGTCAAAGTATGGTAGTGAGAAACGGGATGGCTTTCATGAGTCAGAGGATCAGGTAGTCTGTTACCATGGTAGGATGGTGGTACCTGATTCCAATGACTTGAGGAAGTTAGTCTTGGAGGAGGCTCATTCTTCAATGTATGCAATGCATCCAGGGAGCACCAAAATGTATCATAACTTGAAAGATATGTATTGGTGGCCAAGATTGAAGAAGGATGTAGCTGACTTTGTTATGCGGTATCGGGTGTGTCAGTAGGTTAAAGTTGAACATTAGAAGCCTGTAGGAACAATGCAACCTTTACCTATACCACAGTGGAAATGGGATCATGTGACCATGGACTTTGTGGTCGGTTTGCCTTGAACAACCAAAGGTCATGATTCCATATTGGTAATTGTTGATAGGTTGACTAAGAAAACACATTTTCTTCTTGTCAAAACAACCTACACTTTTGAGAATATGACATAGATATATGTAGATGAGATAGTGTAGTTGCACGGGGTCCTAGTTACTATTGTTTCTGATAGAGGTCACCAGTTCACGAGTCATTTTTGGGAACAACTACATAAAGATTTGGGTACACAATTAAGGTTTAGTACTGCCTTTCACCCACAAATAGATGGACAGTCTGAGAGGACCATACAAACCTTGGAGGATTTTCTTAGGGCATGTGTTCTTTAGTTTGTAGGAAGTTGGGATCTACACATGAGATTGATAGAATTTTCTTACAATAATAGCTATCAACACAGTATTGATATGGCACCATATGAAGCATTATATGGTAGACGTTGTAGATCTCTGTTATGTTGGTATGAAACAGGAGAATATCAACTTTTGGGACCTGAGTTTGTGCATCAAACAACTGAGAAGATTAAAATAATACAACAACAGTTAAAGACTGCACAAGATAGACAAAAGTCATACGCCGATAAACGGCGAAGACCTTTAGAATTCCATGTTGGAGACATAGTATATCTCAAGGTCTCACCTTGGAAAGGTGTCCTTAGATTTAGAAAGAAAGGAAAGTTAGTTCCTAGATTTATGGGGCCTTATCCAATCATTGAACGGATTGTCAAGGTAGCATATAAGCTAGAATTTCCACCTGAGTTGCATAAGTTGCATCCAGTGTTCCATATCTCTATGTTGAGAAAGTGTCATCCTGACACAGAGCTAATTCTACAACATGTGGAAATAGAACTAAATGATGATGTGTCATATGTTGAAGGACATGTTATGATTCTTGACAAAGGAATCAAAAAGCTGAAGAAGAAAGACATATGTCTTGTGAAAGTTCTCTGGCATCACTGTGGCATTGAAGAGGCTACATGGGAACTAGAGGAAGAGATGAGGAGGAAGTACCCTTCTCTTTTCTCTTGATGATTTTGGGGACGAAATCCCTGTTAGGGGTGGATAATTTATAACATCCCTGACTTGGGTTATTCCTTAACCCTAGATATTTTGTTTAATAAAGTTAATTATATGCTTTCTCTTATCTCTTGAAAAGTAATTAAGGCTCAAGAGGAACTTATGTTTCAATTTTAGTCCATTTTGAATAATGTTGAAATAATGTTTTACCTATGTTGGACTAAAGTGCAAATTACCCAAGTTGAGGGGTTAACTTGCAGATGTTACATGGTAAATTGTTCCTCAAGTGTTGAAGCATCATAAGAATGAGAATGATGCAAGGTATGGGTTGTGGTAGCCTGAATACCAAGAAAGAGCTTGTTGAGCAATGTTTGTGCATTAAAACCTAGTTTTGGTGTAATGTGCAAATTACCCAAAACCTAGGGTTCAATATGAAAAATACCACCTCTACAGAGTCCCTCATATTTCTTGGCATCATGTAGAGAAAATAAAATGAGAGGGGCATCTCATTTGAATCATTTTGGAGGAGAGAGAATCTTGATATTAAATTAATCAAGATTTAAGCATAATTGAAACCCTAATTCAATTTAATGCAAAAATAAATATATTAATTGAAGTGCCCTTCAACCAAAATTGAGATGGTTGAATTTGCATAAGTGTGAATGTCCTTGTGCCTTGCAAAGGCCACGAAATATCCTAAGTGAGTGGAGAGCCCACTCACATTAGTTAACTAAAAAGTAATATCCACTCAATTTTGGATATTAGTATTATATGAATTAAGGTGATTAATTTCTTTTCCTTTAATTCATGTATAATGAAGAGTATTTTGAAGGTGTTGTTGATATATTCATATGTGAGGAAGTTAGGGGGGTTAAGTAGCACCGTTTGGGGAGTTGAAGGATTATTATAAGACTTTCTCTCTCTTGAAAATTCCCTTACATATACCTCATTTTCCACCCACATAAGGACTATTTTTCATATTTTCTTTCTCTCCTTGCTTTGTTCGTGCACAAGGGATCTAAGGAGCAATAGGAGGACGTGCCCCAACCTGTAGGTAAGCTCCTTAATCATCTTCAACCTTGATTTCATGGTGGAAATTGAAAATTAATGCTTGATTTCTTCTTTTCTCCATTCAATCTTCAATTCTAGCCATTTCTTTTCATTCAAAGACTTGAGGATGAGCCTCGGGAGGTTGAGAAAGCTTCATTCACCATTAAAGTTGTGATGCTTGAAGTTTGGTTTCAACTGTGAAGGCGGGTTATATAACTTAAACCCTTAAATGCTATTATTACATTCAATTCTTCATCACTTTTTGATCATTTTGTTCTTCTTGAAATTTCTTTGAATGATTGATAGAATTACCATAAGAATGTCAGTAGATTTTGAAGGATAGAATATTGATGATGATGACATCATCATAATCACACACCTTAATGAATATCTTGGGCGAATAGTTTCAACATTTGGAACCAATCGGTTTCAAGATCGATTGAAACCAAACGATCTCAAGACCTTTTGGGAGTAAACGGTCTCAAACCATTTGGAGGATCAATGTTGATGTGGATGGATGATGATCCAATAATACCAATTGATTTGATTTTAAAGGCTCCATGTATGGATGATCCACTAATTGCAAACCCCAATTAATTGAATTGATTGAAGCCCTAGTTGAGGGAATCAGTTTTGAGGTGGTTTGACCCAAACAGTCTCAAGACCATTTCGAGGTCAAACTGTCTCAAGACCGTTTGACTCAAAATGGTCTCAAGACCGTTTTAAGGTCAATGGTTGATTGTGGTGGATGGTTGGAGATCCAAGGGCTACAATCTGATGTACCTTCAATAGTTCAATCGATTGATGATTCAATGAGTACAAACCCTAAATCAATTTGATTGGAGGAACCCTAATTGGTCCATTCAGTTTCAAGGTAGTTTGGACCAAACAGTCCTCAGAGCGTTTGGAGAGCAAACGATCTCAAACCATTTGAGTTGTCCAATCGGTTTCAACACTCAATCGGTTTCAATGTTGAGATGTCCATTCAGTTTCAATGCAAAGGATGTTGATTTGGTTTCAAGACCGAATGGGGGATTCAGTTTCAAGACCAAATGGAGGATTCAGTTTCAAGACTGAATGGGGGATTCAGTTTCAAGACTGAATGTAGGAATTGGTTTCACGACCGAATGAAGGATTTGGTTTCAAGATCGAATGGATTGATTCAGATTTTAGACCGAATGAGTTGATTCAGTTTCAAGACCGAATGGGTTGCTTCAATTTACAATTGGTCAATACCATTTGAAGGTTAAAGTACATCAAGACCGTTTAAAGGTCAAGGTACTTCAAGACCGTTTGAAGGTCTAATTTACTCAAACCATGTAAGTACAATTAACCCCATGATCGTTGATGATGTTTATCAAAGGTAATTGCAATGGTTGTACCTTCAAGGTACTTAAGTGATTAGTACCTTTTGAGTGATTAACCTTTGATGCTTATGGAAGCAATGACGTAATACAATATGTCAACCCTTATTCAAGTAGAGTTAACATTAACCTCCTAGAGAGGATGAGAGAGAGGAACTTACACATGAGTGATAATCATGTAGTGATTAATTCCCAACACTTTCTACATGAATAAAATATGTAATTAGGGTGTGATACATGATGATGAGATCATGAAACCCTAATTGAGAAGGTTGATGAGTTTTAACCCTAATCTAGGCTGATGGTGTAACCCTAATTTAGGGTAATGAGATGAGAAACCCTAATTCAAGGTATATTTAATGAAAAACCCTAATTTAAGGGAATGATTCATGAAAACCCTACTTTATGGGTAAAGCTACATGAAACCCTAATTTTAGGGGAAATGTTATAAGAAACCCTAATTCAGGGTAATGATGTGTAAAACCCTAATACAGAGTGATGTAATGTGATATGAAACCCTAAATTGAAACCCTAACCATAATTCATGGTAAAGGTATGAGAAACCCTAATTTGGGTTATAATACATGAAACCCTAATTTTGGGAAATGAGATGATTAACCATAGCCCTAATGATGGATAGTGGGATGAGTATCCCTAATTGACATGAATTGGGTAAACCTAACCCTAATAAGGGAATAGTGGTGTTATCCTTGTATTGCATAGTGCAAATATGTAATTGATATAGTTGTTGTCATGATTACTAACCATGTAGGTATCATGAGACGATGAGCATAGCCAGGTGTGAGCTATGATGCTTTATTATTGAAATTGTTTTATGGGCCTTGTGAGCCATAACATGCCTTGTTGCCAAGTGAGAGGTAACAAGAGATATAATGGGCCTGGTGTGCCATGTGAGATGCTTATGTAACAAGTATCATATTTACCTTGGTCAAGATGACCTGAAGGTGTTAGTTACCTAATAAGTGGTAACAAGTGTTCTATGATGAACTGAGGATTTGAATACCCATATTTCATAATCATGATGATGAGTTGTTGAGAAATGAGAATGCACCTGATGAGGTAAGGGATTGAGATCCCAGTGTTTTATTAAAGTTTGGAACAATACTTGATAAAGGTATAACACATTCTTTATAGCAATGGTTATAATAAATATTTGAAAACTTGATTGATGCTAAAAGAATATGGTAATGTACTTAATTAATTAAGTGAAATCTTATCATGTAGAGCCCTGACCATAGAATCCATCATCGTTAGTAGTTGGTGATGGTGAAATAGGTTTTCCTACGGGATCTCGTGGAGTGCATACTGTTGAGTATGTAGGGGTTATGGGCATGAATATCCTTACGCCCTAATGTGGGATTGATGGAAGATTAACATTAAATCTCTCAATCCTTCATTATATGTACCAGGATGGATGTATCACGATTCTCCCGATGATAACTAATGCCAGATCGATGTGATAAAATATTAAATCTCTCGATTGCGAAGAGAGTGCAGCCGCCACTGTAGCTCTATAATGAAGTTACCAGTATACCCTGGTAAGCTATATAGTGGAGACATGAGATGTCCTGCATGTTGTACTCATACGAGATGTCCTGCATGTTGTACTCATACTAAGAGGTTATTCCCCTTGCCCCGATAAGAGACTACTCACACATAGAGAAATGGGAGTCGGAGGAAGAAAGAATTGAAGCCATAGTCTAGCCCAGAAATCAGGAAATCAATCCTTATGCTAGAGACGATGAAATGGCTTAACTCTTTCTTCCTTGCTCCAGAATAAAGCGCGGATGAAAGCAGATCAAGACTAAAGCGGGAAGAAGAGACAAGAACGAGAATGGAAGAACGTTTCTTGAATTTAAAACTACTTTATTGCATAAAATGAAAATGATTACAAGCCTAATTGCTGCAGAATCATAATACAAAGAAATCCAAGATGATACAAAAGATGATCAAAGGATGATCCTTGGGAGGAGGAAGTGTCCCTCCTTTTATAGGATAAGGAAGGGTAGGCTATCCAAAAAAAAGAGAGGGAAAAAAAAGAGAGGGAGCCATCCTTTTGAATTTTCACATCTAGTCAACAAACTCTTGATTGTCTTTCTTTAATGCAGATTCTCGCAACAGCAGTTTCGAGAGAATTTCCGTTGTCCAGAGAATTTAAGTGCGCCCGAAAATATGATTTTCCTGTAGGCCTTTGAATTCCCTTTCCAAGTCATATTTGAACATTAAATTCTGCCTTAGGATGTGAGAGTTATGCCAATTTTGGTGCAAAGTATGCATTTAAGTCAGCATTGCGGAAACTGAATTGCCTCCTACCTTCATCTCTTCTTATATTCATTCATTCCTAAAAATTGAGGAAAATATTATAAGAATTCAATAAAATAATATTGATAAGATCAACTTACAATTTATTTGTGATAGAAGTTATTTTATTGCATGTCAGTCGATTAATAAAGGAAATCTATGAAATCAAGACTGCAACATTATCCAAAATTAATGTCACAATGGCATGCATCAAAATACCGCGGACTTAAAGTTGTGCTTGTCCTCAAGCAATTGAAAAAATCAAAATGATTCAAAAATTTTTGAAATAACAAGTTCATCCTCCCTAAATTAGCAGTTCTTCTATCCTTTTCATGGCCAAGCGACCCATCTCCTAGAACCACAAATTGCAAGCACTATGTTTCTCAAGAAAACATTTTTCATAACTTAAAGTTTTTGAACTTATACTTTGTAAAGACAGTTTCGATCTAACTTGCGCTTCGACATTCAAATTTTTTTTTTTGGGAGTTGATTGCTGCACGGGGATAGATAATTTGAGGTGTGACGGAAAAAATCCCTCCTCTATTCGACTTGGGATATAATTTTTCATGGACTTGTGATTACATTGACCACAATTTTTTTTTGTGCTCTTTTTTTTTGGCATCTTTTGATGGTACGCCCCTTTGTGGGGTATGGAAGAAGGGTATGCCACCCCGGACTTAGGGTTTGGCATGCGATTTATTTTTCCCGTGCAACAAAAAACCTTTTTTTTTTAAATGTCGTTGCATAAGATAGAAGAAACATGTAGCTTCATTATATAAGAGTAAAAACAAATAAGTTAATCTAATGCTAAAATTAAGAAAATCTGCATTTGATTCTATTTGATACTCTAAGGCTTGCCACCGTTTCCAAGAATTGCTATCGTGATCATAAGGAACTTGATATTGCAAAGTTTTTTGAAATAAAATTGATAATGCAATTGATTTTTGGAGATAAAGTACAACATTCGGCCAACTAGATAAAGGTCTTATGTTTGAAAGTAAACAAAGCAAAACAAATAAAAAACCAGAAAGTAAAATTTTTGAAAAGGGAAGATAAAAGGGTGGATCACGTACCACCCACCCCCACCCCAGACTCAAATTTTTGCTCGTCCCGAGCAAAATCGAAACCCGAGATGGAGGGAAGAGAAGAGCAAGGATTTCCAGGTGGCCCTAGTAGCTCAAAAAACATCCAGTTGAAGGGGATGTGTATGAGGGCTGAGACCTTTATCTGAGGAGCTTCATAGTGTACCCTATGATAGGGTAATTGTGGAAGCTCGGTGGGGTGCTCATATTTGTTTTCACCTCGCATTCCCTCCAATATGATCCACATATCTTCCATCAATAGCAAAGGAAGTGTTGAAGATGGATGTGGATTGGGGGAGGTTGGTGGGTACCAAACTGGTAACACATGCAGTGCCAGATGTACAAAGTTAGGCGGAGGATCAGGCTCTGGTTTCCCTCGGTCATATTGACCTGCATATAAGAGAATTGGTGGTGATACAAAAAATTTAAAATCATTTACAAAGGTGTTTTGTTTCTCCTTCAAGTTAATGCCATCAACATTGGGTTTGGTAATTTTCATTGTTGATGTAATATATGTCTCTAATTTTTTTGTAGGAGGGATGATGATGTCTTCCTTGCAAATAATAGAAGGGGGTGTGTGGGCTTCTTCCAATGGTGGTATCTCCCCTTCTAGATCAGCCATGTGTGGGATGGAAATTGGCTGTGATGGCTCGGGAAGAATCATAAAGGGGGTTAGATTCTCATTATCCAAAATAGACTCAAAAGAAGGGTATTGGTCTATGGTATCGGATGGGAGGAGTTGTTGGATCTTCAGAATGACTCTCCTGCTTTGACATTTCATATTCAAGTAATAGAGTCTCTAAAGGAAAGATAGGGATACCAACGTCCTCATCACACACAAAATATGGTTCCATGGTTTGTTCTATTTCTTCAGGATCTGACATATATGACAGAAAATAAGGATCATCATCGTCATCGTCAGGAAGAACCATCTTGGGTTGCTCAATCTCTATAGGGGGAGTTCGTGATTGATCCTCTAGAAAGGTAGCGAACATGGCTTGACTAGATTCAAATTTTTCTTGTGCTTCTGCTACCATCTTTTCTAGGACCTTAAGTCTCTCTTCCGGTTCAAGATCAATTTGCATTTCACCATAGGATTTATACACCCCAAAATTTTGGTCATCCTTGCCACACTCCCCATAGTGTCCTTGGCCATAGTACTCCTCATATTGTTGTGGGTGGCATTGCTCCTCATAATAATCTCCAGAAGATGGTGGATTGTAATTTCCATTGCGTCCATCTTGGTAGGAAGATTCAATATTATAAGGTGTCACCAATTCATGAGGAAACATATTTGAACAATCTATATTTTGGGTTTGAGCTTCTACTAAGGTGGCCAATAAGGTTTGGCTAGTTAGGAGTTTTGCTTCCATCTTCTCTAGGGACCTAAGTTTCTCTTCTTGTTGAGGATTATATTGGGTATCATAAATAGGTCCATTTTCCCCAAAGTTTTGTTGGTCGTACCCTCTCTCAGAATATGGATAGCAAGATTCCCCATATTGGTTCTCAGAAAAATAAGGATTTACATTGTACCCACTAGGATGAAAGGGCTCATAGAGAGGGGTGCTATGGGATAAATTTGGACAGGCAAGAGATGCATGGTGGCAATGACCACAATAATAACATTGTGGGGGATATTGCAATGCCCACTCCATTTGAAAGGTTTTTTTTTTTTACAATTCAAAAAAGAACTAAAGATTTTGTACAAGACTGTAAATTATAAAAAAAAACAGAAGCTAAGGGATTATGACTCAAGGTTAAAATTTACAAAACTAACTAAAATTACAATTTTTTTACAAACTAGCGTATTTACAGAAAAAATGGACTTCCGGAATGGAAACTCGGCAGAAGGAGGAGTAGCACTTCCGGAATGTTACTCGGAAGGCATAAAAAAGGAAAAAAGTTTTTTCAAAAATTTTGGGGTTCGAGAAAACAATCCGTTGTCCCCGGCAACGGCGCCAAATTGATACTCGTCGTTTTGCAATATCAATCACTAAGATGGTTAATCCTAGAGTTTAAACCTTTTTTACTTCCGGTTTTAAGGGTAGTATAGAAGGGTCGATCCCACAGGACAACTAATTAGAGATTGTTCTTAGAACCCAAAGATTTGAAGAACTTTTATTAATTGTTTTTGGTATTTTTCTTTTTAAAGCAGAAAGTAAATTCCAGTTGGGGGTTTGAATGATTACACTAATGCAAGAAGGAAAGCACTTAACAAGAATTAACATGCACAAGGGAAAAATAAAAAGATTGTTAACACAAACAAACTAAATGAAAGAAAGACTAAGAATTAAAGGAAATGAAGATGCGGTGTTTAAAACAATAGATGTAAATCGAGGCTCGTAGGGGTTTTCACCACCTTAGCCTGGGTGATAACAACTAAATCTTAAACGACAATTCGATGAAGGCTTGCGAATTAAAAACTCACAAAAGAGAAACTCCACAAGAGCCCATTGGTCCTGGTGCTCATGCTTCCTAGTTTATCAACCTAAAAGACGAGAATCCACGGTCATATCAAAACGTCTATGTAATCGATTTTATTGTTCTAAATCTGGATTTCCATGGTCACATCCATCTGGATTAACATGCGATCCAAAGATCGGCTATTCAATTAAAATCGATTACCATCTAGTCGTTTAAGAAGAAGTCGTTAAAACCATGGCTAAGAGGTTATTCCCCTTGCCCCGATAAGAGACTACTCACACATAGAGAAATGGGAGTCGGAGGAAGAAAGAATTGAAGCAATAGTCTAGCCCAGAAATCAGGAAATCAATCTTTATGCTAGAGACGATGAAATGGCTTAACTCTTTGTTCCTTGCTCCAGAATAAAGCGCGGATGAAAGCATATCAAGACTAAAGCGGGAAGAAGAGACAAGAATGAGAATGGAAGAACGTTGCTTGAATTTAAAACTACTTTATTGCATAAAATGAAAATGATTACAAGCCTAATTGCTGCAGAATCATAATACAAAGAAATCCAAGATGATACAAAAGATGATCAAAGGATGATCCTTGGGAGGAGGAAGTGTCCCTCCTTTTATAGGAGAAGGAAGGGTAGGCTATCCAAAAAAAAGAGAGGGAAAAAAAAGAGAGGGAGCCATCCTTTTGAATTTTCAGATCTAGTCAACAAACTCTTGATTGTCTTTCTTTAATGCAGATTCTCGCAACAGCAGTTTCGAGCGAATTTCCGTTGTCCAGAGAATTTAAAGTGCGCCCGAAAATATGATTTTATGTAGCCCTTTGAATTCCCTTTCCAAATCATATTTGAACATTAAATTCCGCCTTAGGATGTGAGAGTTATGCTAATTTTGGTTTAAGATATGCATTTAAATCAGCATTGCGGGAAACTGAATTGCCTCCTACCTTCATCTCTTCTTTTCTCGATTTAATTACTTATATAATTCCTGAAAATTAAGAAAAATATCATAAGAATTCAGGAAAAGTATATCAAGAAGATGAAAGTGCTATTTATTTTTGAATTAGCTAAAATTAACAAAAATGTCCGAATGAATTATTCTAAATGAAGCAAAAATAAGAGATGAATATGCATTCATCAAAATACCCCAAACTTAAACTTTGCTCGTCCCGAGCAACATTAAAATCAAGAAATACTTTCAAGACATACTCTCAACCTATCATCCTCACTCTCCTAACAATCACTGGATTCCTTCCACCAAAATATGGCCAAGCGACCCTGACTTCCTGAATTCACAAAAAATGACTTTTATATTTCCTACTTGACAAACTTGCATTTAATCAAGACCTGCAATAAAACAGATTTTCATTTCACCTTTGCATTTGGTACTCCAATTTTTTTTTTAAGTTTTACACAAGAACAGGGCTGATTTGGATGGTTGGGGTTTTTTTAGTTTTCCCCTGGGTAGAAAATTGGAGTGAAGGAGGTATGGAAGAAGGACAGTCTCTCCTCTATTCGACTCGAGACCTTTTTATTTAGTAGACATGCAGTTACATTGACCGCATTTTTTTTTCTTTGATTTTTGGTGATACACCCAATTGAGTGGGTATGGAAGAAGCGAAAGAGGGGGAAGGGGTGCCACCCCAAACTTAGCTTTTTGGGCATTATTGGCTCTTTTTTTTTTGACGAATGGAAAGATTTGGAAGTGGTAGAAGAAGAGTAGAAGAGGTTGTTCTTGTGCAACTTTTTTTTTCATTTTTTTTAGAGTACCATGCATTGGTTCAACTATTACCGAATCATGCGAAAAATCAAGAAAATTTATACAAGTTGTACATGATAAGAAAGCATCACTCTTGAATCCTATTAGTCCTCTATGGCTTGCCATCTTTTCCAAGGAGTGATTATTATTTGAGGTCCTAGGTGACGGGAGGATTTCTAGTCATGAAAGTTTCAAAATTTTAGTTGCAAGGCAGTTACATCATTAAGGGGAGTATTTTGACAAATGATCATATCAAGGCCGACTAGATAAAGGCCATTTTGCAACAAAAGAAATAAAAATATGGCCGACTAGATAATGGCCATGAACAAAGCAACTATATGCAAAATAAAAAGTGGAAATAATGCAAGAATAAAAAGATAAGGGGGTGGAATAGAATCATACCACCCACCTCCACCCCAGACTTAGATTTTTGCTCGTCCCGAGCAAAACTCAAACCCGAGATGGAGGGAAGAGAAGAGCGAGGATTTCCAGGTGGCCCAGGTAGCTCAAAAAATGTCCAGTTGAAGGGGATGTGTATGAGGGCTGGGACCTTTATCTGAGGAGCTTCATAATGTACCATATGATAGGGTAATTGTAGAAGCTCAGTGGGGTGCTCATATTTTCTTTCACCTCACATTCCCTCCAATAATATCCATAGATCTTCCTTCGATAGCAAGGGAAGTGTTGAAGATGGATGTGGATAAGGGGAGGTTGACGGGTACCCGACTAGTAATGCTAGTAGAGCATGATGAACTGAGTCAGGTGGAGGATCTGGTTCAGGTTTTCCACCATCATGATGACCTGCATATGGGAAAATTGATGCTAATTACAAAAAATTTAAAATCATTTACAAAAGTGTTTTGTTTCTCCTTAAAATTAATGCCATCAACATTGGGTTTGGTAAGTTTCATTGTTGATGTAACATATGTCTCTAATTTTTTTGTAGGAGGGATGATGATGTCTTCCTTGCAAATAATAGAAGGGGGTGTGTGGGCTTCTTCCAATGGTGGTATCTCCCCTTCTAGATCAGCCATGTGTGGGATGGAAATTGGCTGTGATGGCTCGGGAAGAATCATAAAGGGGGTTAGATTCTCATTATCCAAAATAGACTCAAAAGAAGGGTATTGGTCTATGCTATCATTCAGATTTATGTTGAGGATGGGAGGAGTTGTTGGATCTTCATAATGACTCTCCTACTTTGACATTTCATATTCAAGTAATAGAGTCTCTAAAGGAAAGATAGGGATACCAACGTCCTCATCACACACAAAATATGGTTCCATGGTTTGTTCTATTTCTTCAGGATCTGACATATATGACAGAAAATAAGGATCATCATCGTCATTGTCAGGAAGAACCATCTTGGGTTGCTCAAGCTCTATAGGGGGAGTTTGTGATTGATCCTCTAGAAAGGTAGCGAACATGGCTTGACTGGATTTAAATTTTTCTTGTGCTTCTGCTACCATCTTTTCTAGGACCTTAAGTCTCTCTTCCGGTTCAAGATCAATTTGCATTTCACCATAGGATTTATACACCCCAAAATTTTGGTCATCCTCGCCACACTCCCCATAGTGTCCTTGGCCATAGTACTCCTCATATTGTTTTGGGTGGCATTGCTCCTCATAATAATCTCCAGAAGATGGTGGATTGTAATTTCCATTGCGTCCATCTTGGTAGGAAGATTCAATATTATAAGGTGTCATCAATTCATGAGGAAATATATTTGAACAATCTATATTTTGGGTTTGGGCTTCTACTAAGGTGGCCAATAAGGTTTGGCTAGTTAGGAGTTTTGCTGCCATCTTCTCTAGGGACCTAAGTTTCTCTTCTTGTTGAGGGTTATATTGGATATCATAAATAGGTCCATTTCCCCCAAAGTTTTGTTCGTCGTACCCTCTCTCAGAATATGGATATCAAGCTTCCCCATATTGGTTCTCAGAAAAATAAGGATTTACATTGTATCCACTAGGATGAAAGGGCTCATAGAGAGGGGTGCTATGGGATAAATTTGGACAGACAAGAGATGCATGGTGGCAATGACCACAATAATAACATTGTGGGGGATATTGCAATGCCCACTCCATTTGAAAGGGTTTTTTTTTACAATTCAAAAAAGAACTAAAGATTTTGTACAATACTGTAAATTACAAAAAAAAATAGAAGCTAAGGGATTATGACTCAAGGTTAAAATTTACAAAACTAACTAAAATTACAATTTTCTTACAAACTAGCGTATTTGCAGAAAAAACGGACTGCCGGAATGGAAACTCGGCAGAAGGAGGAGTAGCACTTCTGGAATGTTACTCGGAAGGCATAAAAAGGGAAAAAAGTTTTTTCAAAAATTTTGGGGTTCGAGAAAACAATCTGTTGTCCCCGGCAACGGCACCAAATTGATAATCGTCATTTAGCACTATGAATCACTAAGATGATTAATCCTAGAGTTTAAACCTTTTTTACTTCCGGTTTTAAGGGTAGTATAAAGGGTCGATCCCACGGGAAAACTTTAGAGATTGTTTCTTTATTCCCAATTATTTTTTTTGAAGAATTATTTTGTTATATATTTTTTTTTGTATTTTTAGAACAGAAAGTAAAAGTCGGGTTTGGGTGTTGGTGATTATACTAAGAATTGCAAAAAGGAAAGCACTTAACAAGAATTAACATGCACAAGGGAAAAATAAAAAGATTATTAACACAAGCAAACTAAATGAATGAAAGACTAAGAATTAAAGGAAATGAAGATGCGGTGTTTAAAACAATAGATGTAAATCGAGGCTCGTAGGGGTTTTCACCACCTTAGCCTCGGTGATAACAACTAAATCTTAAACGACAATTCGATGAAGGCTTGCGAATTAAAAAGTCACAAAAGAGAAACTCCACAAGAGCCCATTGGTCCTGGTGCTCATGCTTCCTAGTTTATCAACCTAAAAGACGAGAATCCACGGTCATATCAAAACGTCTATGTAATCGATTTTATTGTTCTAAATCCGGATTTCCATGGTCACATCCATCTGGATTAACATGCGATCCAAAGATCGGCTATTCAATTAAAATTGATTACCATCTAGTCGTTTAAGAAGAAGTCGTTAAAACCATGGCTAAGAGGTTATTCCCCTTGCCCCGATAAGAGACTACTCACACATAGAGAAATGGGAGTCGGAGGAAGAAAGAATTGAAGCCATAGTCTAGCCCAGAAATCAGGAAATCAATCCTTATGCTAGAGACGATGAAATGGCTTAACTCTTTGTTCCTTGCTCCAGAATAAAGCGCGGATGAAAGCAGATCAAGACTAAAGTGGGGAGAAGAGACAAGAACGAGAATGTAAGAACGTTGCTTGAATTTAAAACTACTTTATTGCATAAAATGAAAATGATTACAAGCCTAATTGCTGCAGAATCATAATACAAAGAAATCCAAGATGATACAAAAGATGATCAAAGGATGATCCTTGGGAGGAGGAAGTGTCCCTCCTTTTATAGGAGAAGGAAGGGTAGGCTATCCAAAAAAAAGAGAGGAAAAAAAAAGAGAGGGAGCCATCCTTTTGAATTTTCAGATCTAGTCAACAAACTCTTGATTGTCTTTCTTTAATGCAGATTCTCACAACAGCAGTTTCGAGCGAATTTCCATTGTCCAGAGAATTTAAAGTGCGCCAGAAAATATGATTTTCCTGTAGCCCTTTGAATTCCCTTTCCAAATCATATTTGAACATTAAATGCCGCCTTAGGATGTGAGAGTTATGCTAATTTTGGTGCAAGGTATGCATTTAAATCAGCATTGCGGGAAACTGAATTGCCTCCTACCTTCATCTCTTCTTTTCTCGATTTAATTACTTAGATAATTCCTAAAAATTAAGAAAAATATCATAAGAATTCGGAAAAGTATATCAAGAAGATGAAAGTACTATTTATTTTTGAATTAGCTAAAATTAACAAAAATATCCGAATTAATTATTCTAAATGAAGCAAAAATAAGAGATGAATATGCATTCATCACATACTGCTTTATCAAGTTATGAGATGAAATACTTTGAAGAAGGACATTGCTCTAATATGCTTAGATAATTGATTTATCTGTTGTTAAATATTTATAATTCCTCTACTCAGTTTTATTCCATTAAATTGCAATAATAATATTTCTAGCAGAGAGTTATATCTCTCGCTAGGGCAATTTTAATTGTCTCACCCCCGTGGAATCTAACTTTTTAGGGGGACACAGTAGAAGAGGCAGAAACCCTACTGTAGGGGAAGAGCAGTAGCAGCAACAACAGGGAAAGCAGTGATATTCTAGGTGGAGACACTGGCTGTCATGTTTAGTATAGAGAGTCTTATATGTCATCTTTGTACTCTCAGGTCCTCGGAGTCAGTAGATTATTTTTAATGAATCGATCTAAGATTTTGGCTTAATGCCTCAAGGTTCTTATGTTTCCTGTGTACAGTTTAATAGAGCAGTTGATGTTGTAATCTTGAGATGAGATGATACAAGATATGTACTAGTGAACCAGAATGTAATTGAATTACTTTGGTTCTTTTTGAAGGAGTTTCCTTTTGTTGGATATCGTTATAAAAGGTTTTAATTTTTAGTGATTTCTAGTAATCTGCTTCTAACGAATGCTTCCACTTAAGTAGATCATGTTTTTGAGATTTGTATGCCACAAGTTTAGTGGCATCAGAGCTCTAGGTTCGCTGAGTCTATAGAGACATAGGATTATGTTGTTGAGTCAGTTCTAGTGTCTTCCAGTTTATCTGATAGTGACTTCTGTTCATCTAGGAGGAGAAGAAGAACTTGAAGATGTCTGGATCACACGAAGAACACACTGCTGAGAGCAGTGGTGCTGCACCAGGAAGAGGTGCAAGGGATCAGACTAGGGAGGAACATGTACCTAAACAGCCCTAGTTTGACCCAGCCATGATAGAGAATCCAGCTTTCAATGCTCTATTTGCGCAGTTCATGGCAGTTATGACGCACATTACAGTTAGTATGCCACCACCTGCACGGAGGGCATCAGCCCATAATGAGGGACAGGGAGCTGGTAAAACTTTTGAGAGGCTTTTCCAGGTAGGAGCCACAGAGTATGCTGGGACAGCTGACCCAACATATGTAGACTTATGGTTGACTGAACTGGAGAAGGCTTTCAGAATTCTCAATATTCCCAAAGCCAAAAAGGTAAGGCATGCAATGTACCTGCTGAAAGGGAGTGCTGGTCACTGGTGGACTATTGAAGAAGGCAAAAGGCCAGGCATCGAGGTCGGATGGGAAGAATTCCGACAAGAATTTGTCACTAGATACTTCCCTAAGAATTACCTAGATGATAAGACATCTCAGTTTGAGAAGATAAAATAAGGACCGATGAACATTAGCGAGTATGATGCTAAGTTCATGGAGCTTCTACGGTTCTATCTGCATATGGCAGCTACGGAGGAGGAAAGAATTTGGCATTTTGAGAAGGAGTTAAAAGCTAAACTAACCACTCTTGTATCTACTCTAGAGAATAGGGAGAGGTTTTCTACCTTCATGGAGTCCGTGAGACGGATAGAAAGGTCGGTAATTGAGAAGTGACAAACCAGTGGTAAGAAGGTGTACAATCAGTTCCAAGGATAGAGGTCCGAGAGCTTTAAGAAACTGAGGTTTTCTGCACCGGCAGCACCACCAACATTCAATACTTAGACGCAATGGATGTCAAGCAGGGGTAGAGGTTGTAGTTTACTACCAGAGGGAGCCCACAGCTCAGCCTCAATGTCAGTAACAGGACCACCCAAGCCACAATGGGAGAACAAAAGTTGTTACAAATGCGGGAAGATGGGGCATTTGATGAAAGATTGTCGAGTTAGAGATGTGAGTGTGACTCAACCTCTGAGGTAGAGTCAGCAACGCTCTCAGAGGAGACAATTTTCTAGTGGTGCTCAAGGATGTGGACAAGCGTTACAAGCTGATTTGTCGGCACCCAACAACCGAGCATTGGGTCAACAACAAGCAACGATGAGATTCTATGTGATGAATCAACCCGAAGTAGTAGTCAACCCTAGAGTGGTGACAGGTCATATGGAACTATTTTATTCTAATATGTCTACATCCTACTTCGCATCTGTTTTAATTGATCTGGGTGCTACACATTCTTTCATCACTAAAGAAGTGATTCTTGACTGCAATATGATAGTTGGTCATAGGGCAGAGAGTTTGTTATTAGAAACCCCTTTGTTGGGATCTATAGTGTTGCAAGAGGTGTGTTCTCCCTGCACTCTTTCCTTTTCTGAACATCGCATTTAGGTGGATCTTATACCACTTGAAATGCATGGGTTTGATATAATTCTTGGGATGGACACCTTAGAAAAATATAAGGTTGTCTTGCATTGTGATTCCAAGAAAGCTATGTTCATAAATGATGGCGACACATGGATCTTTTAGGGAGATAGAAAGATTCTTCCAACCTATATTGTGTCAGCTATGGTAGCTGAGAAGCTGATGAGACAAGGATGATTTGCATTCTAAGCACATGTGGTAGATACCACAATGGAGAGTTCTAATCTTAAATTCTGATAGTTAGAGAGTTTGAAGATGTTTTCCCTGAGGAACTTCCAGGTGTACCTCTGCCCCGAGAGATTGATTTTGAGATTAATCTAATCATAGTCACGCATCCAATAACACAAGCACCGTATAGAATGGCACCTGCTGAGATGGAAGAGCTCAAGAAACAGCTGCTAGAGTTGCTTGAGAAAGGTTTAATCCGACCGAGTACTTCACCATGGGGTGCTCCGGTTCTCTTTGTTAATAAAAAGGACAGATCGATGTGGTTATGCATTGATTATAGGCAATTGAATAAGGTAACCATAAAGAAAAAGTATCCTTTGCCAAGGATCGATGACTTGTTTGATCAGTTGTGTGGTGCAACTATCTTTTTTAAGATAGATCTGAGGTCAGGATATCATCAGGTGCGTAACAAGGAGAGTGACATACCTAAGTCTGCCTTTAAGACAAGGTATGGTCACTACGAGTTCGTAGTCATGTCATTTGGACTGACTAATGCACCACCTGCATTCATGGAACTCATGAATAGAATCTTTTGACCTTTTCGTGATCAGTTTATAGTAGTCTTCATAGAAGATATCTTGGTATACAGTATAGATGCTCAACAACATGAGCAGCACCTCCGTCAGGCTCTAACGTTTCTAAGAGAGCATAAATTGTATGTTAAGTTTACAAAATGTGAGTTTTGATCCTAAGAAGGTAGAATCTATCCTGCAATGGGAACAGCGAAAGACACCAATGAAGATATGCAGTTTCCTAGGACTGGCAGGATATTATATTTGGTTCATTAAGAATATCAGTTCTATAGCTTTACCTCTAACCAAGTTGACTAGGAAGGAGGTTCCTTTCGTCTGGAATGACAAGTGTCAACATTCTTTCCAGCTGTTGAAAGAAAGGTTAACAAGTGCACATGTGCTGGTGTTACCGGAGCAAGGAAAGGGGTACATAGTTTTCTATGATGCATCTAAGAACGGACTAGGATGTGTGTTAATGTAGGGTAATCAAGTGATTTCTTTTGCCTCCCGACAACTTAAGAAACACGAGGAGAATTATCTGACACATGATCTAGAACTAGATGTTGTACCATGCTTTGAAGATCTGGAGGCATTATCTCTATGGAGAGACGTTCCAGATTTTCACAGACCATAAGAATCTATAATATATCTTCTCACCACATGAATTGAACATGAGACAATGCCGCTGGATGGAGTTAATCAAGGACAATGATTGTACAATTGATTATCATCCAGGGAAGGCTAATGTAGTGGATGATGCACTAAGTAGGAAATCATCATCACCAACCCTAGATAAAGCACAATTGAACTCCTAAGTGTGATTTAAAAGAGATATTCTTATCTCCTTGAGGCAGAACAATATACAACTTAAGGTATTGTTAGCTGGACTGTTAGCTGAGATGCAAGTAAAACCTACTCTGAGACAGTGGATTAAAGAAGCACAACAAGCTGATATTGTGGTTCAACAGATCAGGTCAGAGTATGGTAGTGAGAAATGGGATGGCTTTCATGAGTCAGAGGATCAGGTAGTCTGTTACCATGGTGGAATGGTGGTACCTGATGCCAATGACTTGAGGAAGTTAGTCTTGGAGGAGGCTCATTCTTCAATGTATGCAATGCATCCAGGGAGCACCAAAATATATCATAACTTGAAAGACATGTATTGGTGGTCAGGATTGAAGAAGGATGTAGCTGAGTTTGTTATGCGGTGTCCGGTGTGTCAGCAAGTTAAAGCTGAACATCAAAAGCCCGCAGGAACAATGCAACCTTTGCCTATACCACAGTGGAAATGGGATCATGTGACCATGGACTTTGTGGTCAGTTTTCCTAGAACAACCAAAGGTCATGATTCCATATGGATAATTGTTGATAGGTTGACTAAGACAGCACATTTTCTTCCTGTCAAAACAACCTACACTGTTGAGAAGCTGGCACAAATATATGTAGATGAGATAGTACGGTTGCATGGGGTCCCAGTTAGTATTGTTTCTGATAGAGGTCCCCAGTTCACGAGTCATTTTTTGGAACGACTACATAAAGCTTTGGGTACACAATTAAGGTTTAGTATCTCCTTTCACCCACAGACAGATGGACAGTCTGAGAGGACCATACAAACCATGGAGGATTTTCTTAGGG
Organism: Alisma plantago-aquatica; assembly: GCA_963693085.1. Classification (NCBI taxonomy): domain Eukaryota; kingdom Viridiplantae; phylum Streptophyta; class Magnoliopsida; order Alismatales; family Alismataceae; genus Alisma; species Alisma plantago-aquatica. The sequence continues at coordinate 319,600,981 of OY856415.1, read as the reverse complement.
CATGTGTCCTTTAGTTTGTAGGAAGTTGGGATCTACACCTGAGCTTGATAGAATTTGCTTACAATAATAGCTACAACACAGTATTGATATGGCACCATATGAAGCATTATATGGTAGACATTGTAGATCTCTGTTATGTTGGTATGAAACAGGAGAATATCAACTTTTGGGACCTGAGCTTGTACAACATATAACTGAGAAGATTAAAATAATACAACAACAGTTAAAGACTGTACAAGATAGACAGAAGGCATACGCCGATAAACGGAGAAGACCTTTAGAATTCCAAGTTGGAGACAGAGTATATCTCAAGGTCTCACCTTGAAAAGGTGTCCTTAGATTTGGAAAGAAAGGAAAGTTAGCTCCTAGATTTATGGGGCCTTATCCAATCATTGAACGGATTGGAAAGGTAGCATATAAGCTAGAATTGCCACCTGAGTTGCATAAGTTGCATCCAATGTTCCATATCTCTATGTTGATAAAGTGTCATCCTGACACATAGCTAGTTGTGCAACCTGTGGAAGTAGAACTAAATGATGATGTGTCATATGTTGAAGGACCTATGATGATCCTTAAAAAAGGAATTAAAAAGTTGAAGAAGAAAGACATATGTCTTGTGAAAGTTCTCTGGCATCACTGTGGCATTGAAGAGGCTACGTGGGAACTGGAGGAAGAGATGAGGTGGAAGTACCCTTCTCTTTCCTCTTGATGATTTCAGGGACGAAATCCCTGTTAGGGGTGGATAATTTGTAACATCCCTGACCTGGGTCATGCCTTAACCCTAGATGTTTTATTTAATAAAGTTAATTATATGCTTGCTCTTATCTCTTGAAAAGTAATTAAGGCTCACAAGGAACTTATGTTTAAATTTTAGTCCCTTTTGAATAATGTTGAAACAATATTTTACTTGTGTTGGACTAAAGTTCAAATTACTCAAGTTGAGGGGTTAATTTGCAGATGTTACATGGTAAATTGTTCCTCAAGTGTTGAAGCATCATAAGAATGAGAATGTTGCAAAGGTATGGCTTGTGGTAGCGTGAATACCAAGAAAGAGTTTTTTTTAAGGTAAACCAAACCATTATATTGATAAAAGCCATACGACATCTACAGAGATAACATGTTCATACATATTCTATAACCAAAGGATCCAGAAAATGCCTTCTAACAGATTGGATTGGATGCGAGTATGACATTTCAGAACGGATTCCTCCCTTTTGCGCTTATAGAAGCAACTTTCATGCGGAAGCAAACCACAATCCCGGGTAAAATCTGCAGAGTCGACGCTACCACCACCTAGTTGACCAGAATAAGCAAAATTTGCATCTCTAGAAGACCCATCAGACCTACACCAATACATCGAGCACAACAGACAACCAACTGAACGACACTAAACAAGGGGGGAGAACCCTTACCAGGTTGAATACCTGGGAGAAACCCAGAAAAACCACCACCTTCATAGAGGAAGGACAACACTCCTTATGCAAAAGGAACAAAAAAGCCGATAAACGGCTGACCAAAGACAGATGAACTGCCAAAACCAGTTCCCAAGCAAAACCCTGCACAGAAAACCCGACCTTGTCGATCATTCTAGCCGAGAGGACGCCCACCAAAACCTACCTCTTCACGGCGGCCAGAGGCCCAGAACGGGGTTGTGGCAAGGGCCACAAAAGCCCCGCCACCGCCAGGGACACAGTGCCCAGTGCTAGGGTCGTAGAGGCGAGAAGGGAAGATGAGGGGGTGAAGAAACGACCACTAGACATAGGTGATCCACGCCGATCGAGCTAGGAAGAGGCCCGGGGGGAGCGGGGTGGCGCAGGCCGCCGCCGATGCCCCCTCACCCGAGCTGGGAAACTCGTGCCCTAGTCACCCTCTGAGTCACCCAGGCCGACAGGAGAGGATGCTTCCTAGATGGTGTTACTCTCATTGAATACCAAGAAAGAGCTTGTTGAACATTGTTTGTGCATTAAAACCTAGTTTTGGTGTAATGTGCAAATTACCCAAAACCTACGGTTCAATATGCAAGATATCACCTCTAGAGAGTCCCTCATGTTTCCTGGAATCATGTAGAGAAACGAAAATGAGAGTGGCATCTCATTTGAATCATTTTGGAGGAGAGAGAATCTTGATATTAAAATAATCAAGATTTAAGCATAATTGAAACCCTAATTCAATTTAATGCAAAAATAAATATATTAATTGAAGTGCCCTTCAACCAAAATTGAGATGGTTGAATTTGCATAAGTGTGAACGTCCTTGTGCCTTGCAAAGGCCACGAAATATCCTAAGTGAGTGGAGAGCCCACTCACATTAGTTAACTAAAAAGTAATATCCACTCAATTTTGGATATTAGTATTATATGAATTAAGGTGCTTAATTGCTTTTCCTTTAATTCATGGATAATGAAGAGGATTTTGAAGGTGGAGTTGATAGCTTCATATGCAAGGAATTGAGGGTGGTTAAGTAGCACCGTTGGGGAGTTGAAGGATTATCATAAGACTTTCTCTCTCTTGAAAATTCCCTTACATATACCTCATTTTCCACCCACATAAGGACTCTTTTTCGGATTTTCTTTCTCTCCTTGCTTTGTCCGTGCACAAGGGATCTAAGGACAAACAGGAGGACGTGCCCCAACCTGTAGTTAAGCTCCTTAATCATCTTCAACCTTGATTTTATGGTGGAAATCGAAAATCAATGCTTGATTTCTTCTTTTCTCCATTCAATCTTCAATTCTAGCCATTTCTTTTCATTCAAAGACTTGAGGATGAGCCTTGGGAGGTTGAGAAAGCTTCATTCACCATTGAAGGCATGAATATTGAAGTTTGGTTTCAACTGTGAAGATGGGTTATATAACTTCAACCCTTAAATGTTATTATTACATTCAATTATTCATCACTTGTTGATCAGTTTGCTCTTCTTGAAATTCCTTTGAATGATTGATAGAATTACCATAAGAATGGCAGTAGATTTTGAAGGATCGAAGCTTGATGATGATGACATCATCATAAGCACACACCTCAATGAATATCTTGGGCAAACGGTTTCAACATTTGGGACCAATCAGTTTCAAGAATGATTGAAACCAAACGGTCTCAAGACCGTTTGAGATCAAACAGTCTCAAACCATTTGGAGGATCAATGCTGATGTGTATGGATGATGATCCAATGATACCAATTGACTTGATTTTAAAGGCTCCATGTATGGTTGATCTACTAATTGCAAACCCCAATTAATTGAATTGATTGAAACACTAGTTGAGGGAATCGGTTTTGAGGTGGTTTGACCCAAACGGTCTCAAGACTGTTTGGAGGTCAAACGGTCTCAAGACCATTTGAGACCAAATGGTCTCAAGACCATTTGGAGGTCAATGATTGATTGTGGTGGATGGTTGGATATCCAAGGGCTACAATCTGATGTACCTTCAATAGTTCAATCGATTAATGATTCAATGAGTACAAACCCTAAATCAATTTGATTGGAGGAACCCTAATTGGTCCATTCAGTTTCAAGGTAGTTTGGACCAAACGGTCTTGAGACCGCTTGAGTCCAAACGGTCTTGATACCGTTTGGGATCAAACGGTCTTCAGACCGTTTGTAGAGCAAACGATCTCAAACCAATTGAGTTGTCCAATCGGTTTCAACACTCAATCAGTTTCAATGTTGAGATGTCCATTCAGTTTCAATGCAAAGGATGTTGATTTGGTTTCAAGACCAAATGGGGGATTCGGTTTCAAGAACGAATGGAGGAATTGGTTTCAAGACCGATTGGAGGAATTGCTTTCAAGACCGAATGAAGGATTCAGTTTCAAGATCAAATGGGTTGATTCGGTTTCAAGACCAAATGAGTTGATTCGGTTTCAAGACTGAATGGGTTGCTTCAATTTACAATTGGTCAAGACCGTTTGAAGGTTAAAGTACATCAAGACCGTTTGAAGTTCAAGGTACTTCAATACCATTTGAAGGTCTAATTGACTCAAACCATGTAAGTACAATTAACCCCATGATCGTTGATGATGTTTATCAAAGGTAATTGCAACGGTTGTACCTTCAAGGTACTTAAGTGATTAGTACAATTTGAGTGATTAACCTTTGATTCTTATGGAAGCAATGACATAATACAATATGTCAACCCTTATTCAAGTTGAGTTGACATTAACCTCCTAGAGAGGATGAGAGAGAGAGGAACTTACACATGAGTGATAATCATGTAGTGATTAATTCCCAACACTTTCTACATGAATAAAATATGTAATTAGGGTGTGATCCATGATGATGAGATCATGAAACCCTAACTGAGAAGGTTGATGAGTTCTAACCCTAATCTAGGGTGATGGTGTAACCCTAATTTAGGGTAATGAGATGAGAAACCCTAATTCAAGGTATATTTAATGAAAAACCCTAATTTAAGGGAATGCTTCATGAAAACCCTACTTTATGGGTAAAGCTACATGAAACCCTAATTTTAGGGGAAATGTTATAAGAAACCCTAATTCAAGGTAATGATGTGTAAAACCCTAATATAGAGTGATGTAATGTGATATGAAACCCTAAATTGAAACCCTAACCCTAATATAGGGTAAAGGTATGAGAAACCCTAATTTTGGGCAATGAGATGATTAACCATAGCCCTAATGATGGATAGTGGGATGAGTATCCCTAATTGACATGAAATGGGAAAACCTAACCCTAATAAGGGAATAGTGGTGTTATCCTTGTATTGCATAGTGCAGATATGTAATTGATATAGCTGATGTCATGATTACTAACCATGCATGTATCATCATGAGATGATGAGCATAGCTAGGTATGAGCTATGATGCTTTATTATTGAAATTGTTTTATGGGCCTTATGAGCCATAACATGCCTTGTTTCCAAGTGAGAGGTAATAAGAGATATAATGCGCCTGGTGTGCCATGTGAGAGCTTATGTAACAAGTATCATATTCACCTTGGTCAAGATGACCTGAAGGTATTAGTTACCTAATAAGTGGTAACAAGTGTTCTATGATGAACTGAGGGTTTGAATACCCACATTTCATAATCATGATGATGAGTTGTTGAGAAATGAGAATGCACCTGATGAGTTAAGGGATTGAGATCCCAGTGTTTTATTAAAGTTTGGAACAATACTTGATAAAGGTATAACACATTCTTTGTAGCAATGGTTATAATAAATATTTGAAAACCTGATTGATGCTAAAAGAATATGGTAATGTACTTAATTAATCAAGTGAAATCTTATCATGTAGAGCCCTGACCATAGAATCCATCATCGTCAGTAGTTGGTGATGGTGAAATAGGTTTACAGGATCTCCTAGAGTGCATACAGTTGAGTATGTAGGGGTTATGGGCGCGAATATCCTTACGCCCTAATGTGGGATTGCCGGATGATAAACATTAAATCTCTCAATACTTCATTATATGTGCTGGGATGGATGTATCACGATTCTCCTGATGATAACTAATGCTAGATCGATGTGAGAAAACATGAAATATCTCGATTGCGAAGAGAGTGCAGCCGCCGCTGTAGCTCTATAGCGAAGTTGCCAGTATACCCTGGTAAGCTATATAGCAGAGATATGAGATGTCCTGCATGTTGTACTCATACTGACTGGGGAGGATGAGGTCATGGAGTCCGTCTCTTCCATTGACCTATGTATGGAACCGATTTTGACTTCGCAGTGATCGATTGGAGTATGAGTGGTATACCTCATTTCCTCAGGGCTTAAGTATGATTGTAAAATGTAATCAGCCGTGTCGCGTATTCACTAAAGGCTGGAATATGAGAATCATTGGCTGATGATATCTTGCTTAGTATATCTTAGATGAATACATGTTATACATGTTCTTCATATTACTTATTAGATAAATGACATACTGCTTTATCAAGTTATGAGCTGAAATACTTTGAAGAAGGACATTGCTCTAATATGCTTAGATAATTGATTTATCTACTGTTAAATATTTATAATTCCTCTGCTCAGTTTTATTCCATTAAATTGCAATAATAATATTTCTAGCGGAGAGTTATATCTCTCGCTGGGGCAATTTTAATTGTCTCACCCCCGTGGAATCTAACTTTTTAGGTAGACGCAGTAGAAGAGGCAGAAACCCTACTGTAGGGGAAGAGAAGCAACAACAACAATAGGGACAACAATGATATTCCAGGTGGAGACACTGGCTGTCATGTTTAGTATAGAGAGTCCTATATGTCATCTCTGTACTCTCAGGTCCTCGGAGTCAGTAGATGGTTTTTAATGAATTGATCTGAGATTTTGGCTTAATGCCTCAAGGTTCTTATATTGCATGTGTACAGTTTAACAGAGCAGTTGATGTTGTAATCTTGAGATGATATGATACAAGATATGTACTAGTGAACCAGAATGTAATTGAATTACTTTGGTTCTTTTTAAAAGAACTTCCTTTTGTTGGATCTCTTTATAAAATGTTTTAATTTTTAGTGATTTTCAGTAATCAGCTGCTAACGAACGCTTCTGCTTAAGTAGATCATGTTTTTGAGATTTGTATGCCACAATTGTCTTAAGATCCTGTTGTTTAGAGTTAGTGCATGTAAATGTATAAGTTTGATGTTCAATATGTAATATCAAATGTTGTAATAATTCATGTTATAATTATATGTTGAATGGTGAACATGTGTTGTATGGGTTTATTATTATTCATGTACATGTGCGACTGTGTTTCCTTTTGACTTCCTCTGATTTTCTTGTTCTTAGTCTAGTGTGAGGTGTTCAAATTGGGATTCTCACTGAGGTGAGGTTTTCAATTTGAACATCTCACATTAGATTAAGTTTTAGAAAATCTGGGGATGTCACATGTGGTATCAGAGAATGAACAATAGCAAAGCCTGACATCTGCTCATTATGCAACTTAAAACTAAAGAACCTTGAACTTAATAATCTTTAGGGCTAGATTAGTCATCTTTTAGAGACTAGATCTGACCTAGCCTCTAGGTTAGCACCTAGATGTCTCAGAACTAGGTCTAGACTGGTGCTTATTGAGTAGTAAGTCCTTAGATGTCGTTCTTTCCTTGTAGTGCAACAGTATGGGACGTTGCACTATTTGGAAATGACGTGCATCAAGGGAAGAGAAACCCTAAACATATTGTGCACGTTGTCTAGAGTAGCTACACTAGTCTACCCCTTGTTATCACCCTTTTCACTAGTTTTCATGACACGATACTCTCTACTATGTGTGGGGCACTCATTTTTTGGATTTGGTTTTAGATTCTAATCGAATTGAACCTTGATAGTTTTTTCTGACGCTTGTTTCATCGGAGAAAAACTATATAATATTTTATTATATATATTTATTACAAATGTGTTCCCACACATGTATGAGTAGGAGGTGGTCATGCAACCTAAGTGAAAGTGAGTGACATCAATTTAGAAGAGAGAGTAGTTCTAGATTATATGTCTAGAACCTTGTTTGGAATATATGATAGATGGAATAGATGGAATAAGTTTTGATGATATGATGTAAGTCTTGTATAGATGATACAAGATGGTTGATGATCTATGTTTCTCTTCAATGACTTAAGTTCAGTTTTGAGGTTTTGAGATAAGTTTTGATGATGCAAGTAACTAGGATTTTATGAGGTAAGATATGTTAAGTTAAGACAAGTTGTGAGTCAGCATGAGCCTCAAGCTCTTTTACAAATGAGGACCTCTAGTGTTAGGACCAGTTTTAAGGTTAGCTCAAGAGAGAGCGAGACCCATAGGGAGAAGGTCAGAGAACCTAGACTCCATGATATGAGAAATATGATAAATATGTGATATGATATGTCCTAAACTAGAATACTCCTGAGTGAATGAGTTGGGTTGCCTAATACATGATTCCTACAGTCCTTTTGAACACTAGATGTCCTTGAGAGGACCAAACCCTAGAGATAGTGAGAGGCTGGTAATATGTGTATATGTGAACATGGATATGAGTACTTACCATCTGGGAGAGGGAGAGAGAGTGCCAAGACCCTGGAGGAGGCAACTATGTTAGTTTCTGGACAACCTCATGCTTGGGTTGGTGGTTCCATGTAGGACTCTAGTGGTGTATGTATAAGAGAGTTTTGGGTAAGCATGTTTCATAGGTAGATATTTATGATGAGAATATCATAGCATGTTTTGGTTTGTTCTTACATGGCTAGAGCTAATGAAGCTATCACTAGTGCCAATTAGGTAATCCGATGACCCTAGATCACAGAGGAAAGATAAAGTATATGCATATGAGATACTCATAGGGTTGAGTTAGCTCAGAGAGACTGAGCATGACACTATCCTCATGATATGGGTCAGGAGAACCTTCATTGGACTAGATAAAGTTTTGATATATGTTTGATTATCCACTCACATAAGTTTGTTTGCACAACAATGGTATAATATATGTAAGGATGTGATCTAATCTCGAGACATGATATATAAACATGACATGATGAAAAACCTAGAGATGGTTTAGTAGTTCCTATGTATAAATGGTTAACCATCTATATGAATAATGATGATAATGTGAATTGTGGGTTAATCTTGTGATGAAATCTCTAGTAAATGTTGTAGTTTATTATGAGCAACGAAATAAGACTATATGAATGAAACATGTTACACAAGGTGTTAGTCTTAGTGCTTATAAAAAATGGAAAATATAGTTTGACAGCTAGCACAACATAATGATTATAACACCTTGATATGATCTAGATGGATAACATGGGTTAATTATAGTTAACTCCCTCCTAAAAGGCATATGTTAATGATGAACATGTCCTAACAATGAGCTAAATAAAATGTGGTGACACCTTGATATAATGGGATAATTCTAGTTAAATCCTTTAGAACATGGTAATATAATGTGGGAACCCTAATGGATGGGTAAAGATAAGGATGTGAATCCTAAAGCACAAATATGGCTTGACCAAACCTAATCTTATGAATGCATGCTTGACCCTTATACAAAGGGTGCAATTAACATTAGATTCTTTTGAAATCCCCTAGAAGACATAAATATAGCCTTAGAGCTTTGTTTTGGATATATTTGCACCTAGAGTGGTGCCCCACATATGGATGAAGACTGGATTAGTTTTCCTTGGAGTATGAGTATGGCTTAATTTTGAGGGCAAAATTTCTTTTAAGATGTATATGTTGTGACAAAGTGGTTTTTGGCTTAATTCCAAGGATGGAATTTCTTTTAAGGTGTGTAGGATGTGATGGAGTGGACTTTTGGAATCCTAAAATGTCTAATGACACAAGTGAAATCATGCATGTTGAGTTGTTTTGAGAATCCCAAGTGTTTTAGTAAAGTCGGAGTGTTGATTGAGGTTTGTATAATGATCTGGATCCATAAGTTTATGCCTATTTGAGGAATTTAATTGATTTGTCTAACAGTTGAATTTGACACCAAATTTTTGTACAATGTAGCTTGAGTTGTGAGGAAGCTATGGTTAAAATTTGGGGGAAATTGGATATTCCTAGAAGGAGTTATGTAGGTTTGATTTTGAGCAATAATGTGCTTTATCATTGGTTGATAGACCAAAGTTGAGTATACACACTGGTGTCACACGCCACTTTGCTGGAGCCAGCTGCATGGCCCTTTTCTGGCCTGGGATCTCTGATCATGTGGTCACAGGTGATCTTAAGCTTGAGCCACATATAGGCTCAAGTGAAGGGTGGAATCGGGACATTGGATTAGAAATCCAGGGTCGTTGAGTTGTCCCCTACCTTGCAGTTAGAGCAAGGTAGTGGGGCAAAAGACCCCGCGATCATCTCGGCTACCACTCACCTAGGTCGTGGGATGAGGGAAGCTTGCCTTTGAATAATTGTTCTTACCACATCGTGAACTATACTATGAGTCACTACTCACAGCGTGGTAGTGTAGAATGAGCCAAAACCAACTCTATGACACTTGCCCCTCTCCATGGCCATTCGTAGATGGTGGCTGGAGATGGAACTTAGAGGTAAGAAAGGTAATAGCAAATTTGAGGAACTAGAAAGTAGTCCTGCAGTCGATAGGATCCAACACAGGTTCTTTCATGTCGTCCTATGGTGAGAACATCGGTCGTCAGACCTGAGTTAGCTGGAGAAGAAGACTAAGCTTGGAGGCTTGTGCACCACTTCTCACTAAGAACTATGGGCACGAGCGAGTTCAAGGAGGTCATTCGAAGCTCTAGTAAGCCTGAGATATGGACATGGACGAGTAATGGGGCTTTCCCCCTTTCCAACCCCCACAACAGTGGCTAACTTTGGCAAGCTCGATCGAGGAGGAGATTGGGGATGCAGAAGCAACCTGACCTTGCCATCCCACAACCTCAATGATGAACGAAGGCATTGGAAGCACCTTTTCACCATAAGGAGGACATAGTGGCGGGTGATCAATTTTCGAAGCTCGCACCTGAGGCGGCAGCCTCTGGCAGCGGCTACAAGTACCAGAGATCGGTAATCATCGTGGAGAAATCTGGGAGCCATGGAGGTCGTGGAGGAGACCTCAAAGCTATGGGCATCGTGAGGAGCTCATGAAGAAGACCTAGAGGATTCCTCACTAGAATGCTCCCAGGGCAGTGGCATGGAACAGAGCCCGCAACTCTGTGATCACGACCGATCGCGAGAGAGAACGGGGATACACAGTCATGATCTTGCGCCCGTGTTATGGGAGAACCAGAGAGGAGTCCTTGACCTGGGTAAATGGATCCACCATTAGATCTAGATCTGGTCCTAGTTGGAAGAGAGGGAGCAGCACCCTAGCCACGTGGCGGCCAGCGATTGGCCCAGAGGTAATAATCTATAGATCTTCAATAATTCGTAGAAATTAGCTCTGTTGTCAAAAAAATACAAACAATATATCGAAATGTTCAGAAAAATGTGTAGAACAAGATGGAAGTATAATATCAGGATTTTGAGTAACTAATATATATGACATCATGTAAGATATGTAATGCTTAGTTCGTGGATAATAAATATCAAATGATCATATAAAATAATGGAAAAATGTCAATAACTCCATAATAATGTATATAATGCATCTGATGTCAGTGATGATCATGTTGATGTACTAAATCACGTAATTTTCTTAGAATGTCTATCTAGGGCTTGTAACCCTAATTAAAATGTTATAAATACATACATGCTCAATAAATGATGAAATTCACATAATACCCTCATATCTATAACTGGAAGATAATATGTAGATCTGAGATTAGTTTTGTACATGAAATCCATGTTACATGAGGATGACCCTTAATACATATGATGTAACCCTAATATGGTTAATGAAAGTGACATAATGTTAAATATGTTCACATAATAACGTGACACATGAGTATATCCAGTTGACGAACTATAATCTAGAATATGACATCCGTATGATAAATATAAGGTAAGAATACAAGTAATCATGAGAATATCATAATGAGATAAGCAAACCCTAATATGAACACGACTAGGGTTAAGATGAGATGTAAGATGATGAGAACCTAATGATAGTTTATGATCTCGCCTTAATCAGGGATGACCAAGGTTAGAGTGACATGAGGAATATATGGTGATTAGGTTTATCTCTTAATTAAGGTATGCCATTACCACTTACTTGGCTTATTATACAATATGCTTGTGGTATATGTGTAATAGAATACTTGGCATATGATATTGATTGAAATGATTGTTCTTGTATGATATTTTGCTTGATTTTTCATACCTATTGCTATGAACACATCAAACATAATATATTTGTTCCATTATATGAAAGCACTAATATTCTTTGGTAGCATAATGCTAGAAAATGATCATTCTCTTTGGTAGCAAATCACATTGTACAATGATCTAACTCTTTGGTAGTAGATCATAAGGCCTTACATCTCATACTCTTTGGTAACTGAGATGATGCATTATTCCCTCAGGTGGCAAATGCATGGATATATAATGAAAAATGTGCTTAAAATATGTGTTCTATATTATTAATAAATATCTTTGTGCAAGTATATACTTTTTCTTACATTTGTTTAATACAACCAAGTATTAGTTTTATCTTATTGCTAAGATATGATGAGAGGTATATAAAAGACACGTAGGCGTACTCAGTACAATATTCTTGAATATTGTGCTGACATGTACCACATGTAATTTTTTGTTTAGGTTATGGTTATGCTCTTGAAGATCCAGGATAGTTGAGAGTTGTGTGGCGAGATGATGTACACGTGTACATGTTGTCTTAAGATCCTATTGGTTAGAGGTAGTGCATGTATATGTATACGTTTTCTGTTCAATATGTAATATCAAATGTTGTAATAATTCATGTTATAATTATATGTTGAATGGTGAACATGTGTGGTATGGTTTTATTATTATTCATGTGCATATGCTAATGTGTTTCCTTCTGACTTCCTCTGATTTTCTTCTTCTTAGCCTAGTGTGGGGTGTTCAAATTGGGATTCTCGCTGAGGTGAGGTTTTCAATTTGGACATCTCACATTAGATTAAGTTTTAGAAAATCTAGGGACGTCACAACTTTGGAGGTAATATAAAAATATGAAGTAGCAACAAGCAAGTAGCCTATCAAGAACATGTTGTTGATACCTTCACCAAAGGCCTGTCTTAGTCTACTACAAAATACATATATGGAAAGATCTAAAGTGCCTAACTTTTGTAAAGATCTAAAGTGTCTAACTTTTTACGATCTTTACTTTGGAAGAGGATTCCCTATCTAGAGAACCATTTATGTGATGTAGGATTCACTCAATATCATTTGTGTGAGTGGTAGTCAGAGCATGCATGTATTCATTGATAATACTAACTACATACACAATGTTAGGGTGATTTAGTGTACATCATAGCTTCCCCAAGTTATTGATATGTGTCGCATTATGTATTCAATGAAGGGGAACCCAAGTTTATATAGATGGTGTTATTATTTTTCCAAATGAACTAGATAGTAGGTAACTTTCCAACTTATAAGTCTCTTGGAGGTGGTCACAAACATACTTTCATTGGTAGATATGTAATATTCCCCTTCTTCTTATTGTTTAATTTTCTAACAATGTACTTTAGGTGTCCAACGTATTGACTTTCAAATTATTTATATAATTTAACTTTGAGGCTAAAAATAAAATGTTCATAACTTCTAGTGAGGATCACATCGTCAACTTAAACTAGAAGAGTAGTGACATTCCTTTGAAAATTAGGGTTTGATCAACATCACCTAATCGGTAGTCCAGACTTTTGTAAGTATTGTCAACCATTTAAAGAATACCTACAAACAACATTACAGGGAGTACAGGGAGTGATGGGCCTATGAGGTTGGCCCATATATTATTTTGTGGGAAATTATGCAAAACTATATGTAAGGGAAGCAAGTGAAAACCCTAGTCACCACTCCTATATATCCTCTATCTTTTTGTTCACTTTATATAATATAAGTCATTAGATTGCTTAATCATCATGCTTGCCCATCTAGAAAATGCATGGTATGTGATAAATTATGAAGATAATCAATACATATGACTATAATTAAGTAATATCTAATGCATGAATGACATACTAAATAAGATCAACATAAAAATTGGATGTACATTAAATAAACAACCACATTAAATGATAAACAAAGAAAACTAAGCAACATTATATCCTCCTCCCCATCTTGTCCCATGTTCAATATGTGCTCATATACCTTACGTGTTAGTAGCTCATCAGACAATCCTTAATAAGTGTCAAATTTGAATAAAACTTGGATATAATAACTTTGATATAATAACTTGTATATAATTACATACTTGTTATAAGCATGATGAATAGGCAATCTAGGTACTTTTTGCTAGGGGAAATAACAAAATAAGCAGGACGACTATTCTCGTTAACAAGCTAGATACATAGATACTTCTCGAGTGAAGAACATCTACTAATTTTATATTTTCTTAAAGAAAATCAAATTTATGATAAAAAAATAACAAGGATCTCTCCACGGTTTATCAAATTCTAAAAATGTTGTATGAGCTATATCTTTTTTGTAGTTCAAAAGCCACATAGTTTAGATCTCTACATGCAATCATTACATGTAGTTGAGCAACTTGTATGTACATGAAACATTTGCCCATGTTGGTTGATATACTTAGGTTCATTGTATGTGTTATATGATCTCTTAATTTAGCTTATATCATTTGTTTTGGAATAATAAGCATTCTTTTGGGAAATAAGAAACTTGCTAATACTCTAGGATCAAACAAAAGAACAAATTCCTTTTCACCCTTCATGACTATTTTATTCTAACACCATATCTTCATTTTTCACAAGGTCAATTGTTAACTACCATATATTTCTATCACACATAATTGTTTTGGTTATAACCATAAATGATTCTTCATAATGCAGTGTATAGTTATTTGACAAAAAAGTCACCTCTAAATAAAAATATAGTTAAATCAACTAAACCCTTTGTCAAATGTACATGTTACATTTAGCTGAAAACTGTTTGTATTTTCAATGGTTAGATAGTCAAAAGTTTGATTTTCTATGAAATAACAAGCAACGTCAACTCATTCCTTCAAGAATGATGGAATTCACTTTTATACTTGGAAAACGCTTTCCATGAGCAGATATGGAGTCGTCGTTTTCATTGCTCATCATACAGTCTTCAAAACAAGGTTGGCCTTGTATTTGACGTGAAATATTACGATATTATTTTGCATTATGACATGGCGGTACAATGGGGAAATTATTCATGTCCAAAAGGTAATTCCACATGGGATGTTTCTATCCCAACACATGTGCCAGCGAATTTGCTGGTCCTTGTTATATACGAAGTAGTCTGGTCCGCAAAGGCATGTAAAGCGGCGTGTCAGAAATTACAATCACCACCCTTTGTTTGCAACGGCCCCTCCGACTGAACGAGCAACTTCCTGCCTTCGCTCTCCAGCAAAGTGACCTGTTCCAGACTGGAACTTCCAGTTTATTTTCATTAATAGTATCTGTTATTAAACAATTCTTTCTTCATTACCTGAATAAAATTGTTATATAGGACATCTTAAAATGGGCTTCTTTAAGAATTTCAATTCAACCACCAGTAATTTCAGACCATCTTTGACGCAGACCTATATATAACCACGGGCCACAGGCAATATATGTTAGAAGTGGCCGCTGCGTGTATGTCATAATCAGCAACCAATTCAAGAACTAAAAGGTGTATGCTTCTCTACATTAAAATAAGTAAGTGTATATATTTTTATAAAATAAGTGTATGTATAGGATTAAGAAATAAATATTTCTTTCCTTTTCTTGACAACCCGCCATGGAGGTCAGAGAGGGTGCTAAATCAAAGAATAATTGTCCCGTGTATGTTTGTTCCTTTAAATAGACGTCTACACTGTCTTCTTTCCTCGCTGTCCATGCCTGCCTAATGACTGGGATGTTAACGCCTTAATCGTAAAAAACTTGCTTGCTAATTGAAAGCGGGAAAGAAAGGGACGAGTTACAGGAAAGGAAAAGCGGTCTGTCGTGTTTCCGTGGGCAAGCAACGACCCGCCCGCATTGTAATCCATGGCTCGTTCGTGGTCTGACAGACTGGTTCTGGTCGTCTATCCTGCTGCGCGTTGTTTTGTACAATTAATTGTTTTAATTTCGAGACGATAGCTCAAAATTCACAAACTAGCTATCTGTTACAACACAAATGCACCTGCTACTCCTGTTTGAATAACGGTCCTACGATTCCTTCTCTACCTCCGAATTTCTTGTTTGCTAGTTTCATTCATCGATTGCAAGGCGCATTGAGAAGGGTTTCCAGCCGATCGAGCAGCCATCAGCCTGATTCAGCCATGCCGGTGAGTGTTATGTTATCCTTTTTCTGGGTTCCATAAGGTTTGGGTGTTGTAGTTCTTCGCCGGAATGTAATAATGGATGCTTATACGGTTCCACGGTGCTCCACATGTTTTTCATATTTTGGATAAAAGCCGGCAAATATCCGACTGTTCCCTTTTCAGAAGCGAAACAAGTTAACTGATCCATCTCAAAGCGTGACTGGTGGTACGACCGGACGAGTGAGCAATGTCCTAGAAAGTCCGATAACCACAGGACACAGTAGGAGATTTCCAAGGAGAGACACAAATACATAGATGATTTGGTACTCATAAGGCTAGCGCTCAGTCCCAATCTCAATCAATAATAGCTTGCAATACTTTTAGAAACGGGACATACTGGCCCCTTTATTGTATCCATATAACATCTATAAAATGATTTTAACCTTATTTGAATACATCGATAGAAAACATCTTCGTCAAGTGGTCTAAGTGTTACAACCCCACCTCTCGATAACCCCCAATTAAGGGAGACCGAGAGGTCGAAACCGCACCCATAACTTCCGGATCAAAGGTTCGACAATTAACCAAGAATAATTATCAAATTTTAACAGACTAAACGTGAAAACTGTAAAAAAATAAACTTTTGCATACTTTTTTAAAAACTTGGATCTCTAAACTTCTATCTACTTATGGATTCTATTCTAACTAATCATTCTTGTATTTTACTTCATGTATTTCACAATATGACCATTTATTGTTTGTCCTTTTGGCTTGTACTTAAAACGCCGACAAGCAAAACGTCGGTCAGCCGAAGTTGGTTTGTGGGGGAAACAATAAACGTGCAACTATGATAACAACGTAATCATTCAATTAATCATTTAACAACCAAGATTATGTTTTAAATATAACACAGCGATCCATGAGTACCCTATCATCTGTGTTATCCCTGCAGTGGACCTAGATACTACCTTCCTTATGATAGATCCTCATTAAACCTCTCATGGTCCCACCTATAGGTGAACTAATTTCTAGGGTTGAGTCACATGACACTACTTGTAAGTAGTCCACTCCTTAACTCATGGCATGCTAATGGGTCTCATGGCACTACACTTGGTAGCCCAATTTCTAACCCACGATAACCTAGACCTTACTCTAGGTTACCCCTTTTTAGCCTTTACAAGCCACAGAGGTGGACCCGGATCTAGTTAGTTATACATGTATATTCATAGTGATAGTCATAGTCACTCTATAGTTGCATGAAATAAAAGCATCCAACAGTTATTTCAAGCCATGAGGGAAACATCGATAAAATCCTCAGAAAACTAGTTGGGATAATCACAAGCATAACCACATACCTGATTTGATTGCAGATTTGAGACAGAATTATCTAGAATAGAGAAATCCCAATCAAGAAAACAATTATGCACAGAATCCTGAAATAAATATACCAATTTCCTATTATGGATCATGCCATCAAGATCTATTAAACCTAGCTCGCTTCCTAGGGTTTCTAATCCACTTTTAGGGTTTCTAATGCAATTAGGGTTTCCCTTCACCTTTTACTATTTTAAACCCTAATTTCGATTTAAAGGAACAATTAAATGTCCATTAAGTCCATCATGCTTCTTTTACATTAAAGCTACCATTTTTATTCTTTAATCCATGACAAGATCATTATGCTCATTTATCCTCAATTAGGAACCTTTTTACTCAAAATAGATTAGAACCATCATATCTCAGCTTTGTACATGAATTTGACCAATTAAAATCATTAAAGGTCATAATTACCAAAGTTAGAGTCCAAGGTTCATTAAAGCATATGGAACTCTAAATTAATCAAATTATGCATGAAAATCATCCTTTTAGATCTAATATGCCCTTTTATTAACCACAGCTTAATATCAACATTAATCATTCAATTAAACCCTACTAAATACTTTAATCATCTCAAATTAGGATTTTTCATTGATTAAACCATTAAAGATGGCATCTTTACATACTTTTTGAATAGAAAGCATAATTAGGCTTCAAATATAATTTCTTTGTGTTCCTCTCATTCTGAGGATCAATTTTCATGATAACTTGTCAAATTCTGAGTTACCGATTTATTTCTAGAAATATTTGAAGTTAGCATCACCTAGACCAATCATGTACTGCCATGTCAGCAGAAAAAGGTTAACCTTGACTTATTGCGATCCGGCTCTTGATTAGAGTGAAAAGACTATCGTGCCCTCGCTCCTTAAACCCGTTGTCAGGGGTAAAGGGGTCAAACGCATGCGAGGTCATCTTCTTCCTCGCAGCGTCGACCTGCGCCTGCTGCAGGTGAGCCGACCGCGCTGCCTACCTCTCCTCCAGGACCCCGAGGATGCAGAGGAGCTTGAAGAGGCTTCCCTAGGTTCCGACGACACCAACCAATCCCTCTGCTCATGGCCGAAGTTGGTTAGAGATGGAATACTCTGCCGATTAGGGTTGGGTTGCAGTGTTGCCGCTGTAACTTCTTAGGCCCGCCAGCCTATTGCGTCGTGACTCGTACCCTTTCCCAACTCCTCCCGGGATCACCAACTAACTCCAGGAGGAGTCTCCGACGATGCTACATGTAAGAGAAGACGTTCCGTCTTCAGGAAGTGTTGGTGTAGATCATAACCATGGAGTGGGGGAAAACTTTCTGCAATCTTGTGTAGAATGATCACCATATCATCCAACGAGGGACCCTGGGTTCCTATTTATATGTGTTCCCAGGAACCCTAGAGGCCACTAAGGCTAGTGTAAAGAGGCGAGATCACCCCTTTACTAAAATTTAAAGGAAATACAAACATCCACTCTTTTAACAAAAATTTAGACTTGGAGGATGATTGCATAATATTCCATATAAATAAGCATGATTCCAGATACATAATAAAATGTCAATAGCAGCGGAAAGAAAGAAATAATAAGCATTCTAATGGCTTCATTGTTTATTACATGATTGCTTTCTAAAAGAAAAGATAAGATAGATAAGAGGATCTAGCTATAGCAACCTAGCCATCCTTCTTGTCAAGCTATCGATCAACAGCAGAGGAAACCTTTCTTCAAGCCCTTCCTTCACCTTGCTCAGCACCAACACCTGGGTGGTTGGGAAGACACCCAGCAAGAGGGAAAACAAAGAAAGTATGTGTTACAAGACTATTCTAACAATGGCAAAGAAAGTTGTAACAAGTAAACTTTGCTAGATATATGGTGTAAAAAGAGATAATAAGAGTATGAGGTTTTTATAAAGAAACTTGCCATTAACAAAATAAATAAAGGTTTTAGCATGTCATTTAATATGTCTATCTAACTAAGTAGGGTTGAGGCACCTACCGGACCTCTAACCTTAGGTGAGGGAAGAATTAAAAACATTTCCAAATCACCTACAATTTTTAATGGGGAGAATAATAAACATTCCCCTAGGGCGATTTTATACATGCCCTCTATGGGTGGTTGTACATAAGTACCACTACTTAAAGATTAAATAGAACATTTAATTTCATGCTAACAAGAGATTTATGGCAAGGATAAGCAAAAGAATATATAACATGGCAGTGGGGTATGAATACCCAAACAAGAGAATACTACATCTACTTTTGAGGCAATAAGCAAATTTAGGTTCAAGATTCAAGGGTTTAGATCAAGTTAAACCTCATAAAGAAATATAGGTAATGGATTCATGATTTCCCAACTGATAGGTAGATGCACAATCAAAACACATACTAAACACATACCTTAGCCTCATATGTTCTCGAATTCCCTTTTCAACTCTTCACACGAATTATAAACCCAATTTCCCTAATACATCATTATATTCATAAATTAGAATTACATGCATTCATTTAAAAGGTTGAAAACCCGAATTCACTAACTTTTTGCACAAACTCTCGATTCAGACTTCAAAAACCTCATAACCATCTTAGTTAGGTTTTCCTGATCAAAATAACATATAATATTGTATATTTTGGAAATATGGATTCTTAGGGTTAATTTTAGTGATTTTAAGATAATTAAATCGATTTTAAAAACACATTTTCGCAAACCTTAAAACCAGATCTCAAAAATATTTTTATTAGATAGATCTCATTTTCCTGATTTCAAAACACTATTTATTTTTAATTTTTGACCAACGGATTAATTTATAAAAATTAATTTGCCTCGACCAATCACAGCCTGCCACGTAGGCAAGGCCGGATGGCCGGGCGGTGGAGAGCGCTTGGCAGTGGCGACCCGCGTCCCGCGGTCGCTCGCTACCAGCCGCGCGGTGCGGACCAAAATAGGGACGAAAGGACGGCGTTGCCCTGAGCGAAAGAAAAGAAAGAAAGAAATAGGTGGGGGCAAAACGGTAAAAAGCCAGGCGTCGTCTTCCTCCTCTCGCCCGAGCAACACGAGCAGCTGCTCGGCCCCAATTTTGGGCAAATCCGCGATACTCGACCAAATCACACGTACAAATACTCGAAAGAAAGAAGAGAGAACGACGAATTCAAAGGTACCTTCGATTCGAACTGAGGTCGACTGAGACGAGCACAATATGCGCCGCAAGCTAGGGATCTTCGGCGGCTTGTTGGAGGTCGATTCGTCCACGAAAGTCCAAATTGAAGACACGATCAGGTTGCTGAGGTGATGGCGGTCGCTGGGGTTGCATTATTTATAGGCAAGGAACCCTAGACTAGGATGTGGGTAGGAGCACAGAGAAGTAGCCGGCGGCTGAGTTGGGCGTTTCTCGAAAACGCATCTAATCCCAAACTTTTTGGGATAAATCGGTTCGGAAACTCGCAAGGAGTCCAACGAAACTGATTTGAGCAAAAATCATCGAGTAAATCTCGAGATATATCGATTTTAAGAAAACAAAAACAAGGAACCTGTTTCCTTGTTCGACTAGAGGTGGAATACGATCGCGGATCGTCCGATCGATGGACCCGAGTCCATCAATGACTCTGAGCCGTCCGATCTCGCATTCGATCAGGGAAATAACCCTTAGTAAAAGTCGACTAAATCTATTAGATTTTTAAATGTTTTTCTCTCTCTTCATTTGGAGGCTCAAACGTTGTCCCAAAATTATGAAATGTTATATCCTGACATATTTCGACGTGTAGAATCCAATTATGGAGTTAGTTTTGCATTTTGATAAAGTTTGATAGGTGAAATACTTAATATATCATTTTCTCTTTCTTCCTTCAAAAGAGGTGATAGCATTATCTAAAATTAGTGTAACTTCACCCATAAGTCTCCTTAAAGGTTTGGAACACAATTTTGCAATTATCTTCACAAGTTGAAATTATCTTTATATTTATTAAATAAATAGAACATTCTACACACTTTCTCTCTCTCCTATTTTACTCATTATTCATATATTATCCAAATTAGTTGCAAATTTGCACAGAGGCTTATTTTTATGTTTAGAATACGAATTTGAAGTTATTTTCCTGATTTGAGAACATTAAGTATTTTATCTCTCTTTATTGGCATATTTCCTATATTCTTTTGATAATGTTATTAATATTTATATTTATGTTCCATTTTAAATGATACTTGGCCCTTAAGTTACTTTTTCTCATGGAAACGAAATTAACTATCAAATTATCATGATGGTTTCAGATTATAATATTTTTTGCAAAATCTTTCTAATTATCTTCTTTACCCATAAATTCTCATATTACCTTTAATTACTACATTTATCTTCTTCCTTTTATGAAATTCGGATTTTCTTCATAGCTCTCATATTCTAGGACATGCTAGAAGGTTCTAGGACGAATTATTTTATTCTTTTCATTACTTAATGTGAAATTGCATTTTAGCCCCATTATCTAATTCTAACTGAGGTATTTGTGCATGCAACCTTGAAATAATGGGAAAACATTTATCCAATAACCATCTTAATTTCTTTTAAATCAAAACCAAGGACAAATGGAACGAAAATGAAGGACAAAGCTTATAGAAAAGAGTACAAAAAGGTACATAGGAGATTTCAGTATGTTATAGCACTCCACCCCTTAAAAAGGATTTCGTCCCCGAAACCTCATACAAAGAGGGAAGGGTGAGTACGTAACATTTCATCTCTCAACTACCAAGTGGTTTCTTCTAAACCATGATATCTCCACAAAACCTTCACTAACTCTATCACCTTACTCTTCAGCTTCTTTACTCGGGAGTCAAGGATCTTCACAGGTAGTTCTTCATAAGTCAGATTCTCATTAATCTCCACAGGTTCAATGGTGAGTACATGAGACGGATCCTTAACGTACTTCCTCAACACAGAAACATGGAACACATTATGAATCTTATCATAAGCAGGAGGAAAATCTAGACCATATGCACAATCCCCCACTTTATCTAAGATCTCAAATGGTCCAACATAGCGAGGACTCAACTTGCCTTTTACTTTAGATCTTGCAATATAACGTACAGGCTTGATCTTTAGAAAAGCATAGTCTCCCACTAAGAAGCTTACATCATACCTCTTTTTATCAGCATACATCTTCTGTCTGTCTTCAGCAGCTTTCATCTGTTTCTTTATCAACTGTACCTTCTCAAGCATCATCTGCATGTCATCAGTCTTCACTAGGGAACGTTCACCAACATCATCCCAGTGCAAAGGTGAACGACAAGGTCTACCATAGAGAGCTTCAAAAGGTGGCATACCAATACTGGCTTGGTAGCTATTGTTGTAAGCGAACTCTGCTAATGGTAGATATCGATCCCAGGCACCATCCCAATCCATCACACAAGCACGTAGCAAGTCCTCCAGAATCTGAACTGTTCTCTCGGACTGACCATCAGTTTGTGGGTGGTAAGCAGTGCTGAAACGCAGATCAGTACCCATCTCTTCCTGAATCTGACCCCATAAGCGAGAAGTGAATTTCAGGTCTCGATCAGAAACTATCACAGCAGGGACACCATGCAGACGAACTATCCACTCCACATACAACTGAGCCATCTCAACAACTTTATACGTGGTTTTGAAAGGCAAGAAATGAGCAGATTTTGTAAGCCGATCAATCACCACCCAAACAGCATCATAACCTTTCTTTGACTTAGGGAAACCGGTAACAAAGTCCATTGTGATCTTCTCCCACTTCCATTCTGGAATCTCAAGAGGATGAAGAAGACCACCAGGTCGTTGATGTTCAATCTTGACTTGCTGACATGTCAAGCACTTTGCTACGAACAAAGCTATATCATTCTTCATGTTCTTCCACCAGAAGCTTCGCTGTAAGTCCTTGTACATCTTGGTTGTGCCAGGGTGAATAGTGTACTTGGAACCATGAGCTTCACTCAGAACCTTCTGTCTCAGATCACCAACATTGGGTATCCACAACCTTTGTCTGAAGCGGATAGCACCATCCACTCCGACAGAGAAGTCAGATTGCGGTTTCTCAGATAAAGCTTTCAACTCTTCAAGCTCGGAACTCTCCAACTGTGCAGACAAGACTTCTAAGATCCAGGTTGGTGTAACGGTCAAACTGGCCATATGAACACACAACTTATCTTCATCCACTGAATCGACAGGCTGAGGTCTCCAACTGGCCACAAGTTCAAGGTTTTCCCACACAGAACATCTCAGAGCAGCACAAACAACATCCTTTTTGCGACTTAAAGCATCAGATACAACATTTGCTTTACCAGGATGATAGGTGATGGTGAAGTTGTAATCTTTAAGATATTCCATCCACCTATGTTGTCGCAAGTTCAGATCCTTTTGAGTCAACAAATATCTCAAACTCTTGTGATCAGAAAAGACTTCAAACTTTTCTCCATAGAGGTAGTGTCGCCAGATCTTCAAAGCATGAACTATGGCAGCCAGTTCCAAATCATGCGTAGGCCAATTAGCTTCATTAGGTTTCAACTGTCAAGAAGCATAGGCGATCACCTTTCCGTCTTGCATCAGAACACACCCTAAGACTTGTCGGGATGCGTCGGTGTAGATGACATAGGGTATGCCCTCAACAAGCAAAGCAAGTACGGGAGCAGAAGTCAGACTCATCTTCAACTTCTGAAAACTATCCTCACATTCAGGGGTCCATGAGAACTTGACCTCTTTCCGAGTCAGCTTGGTCAAAGGTAAAGCCAACTCAGAAAACCCTTTGATAAACTTCCGATAGTAACCAGCTAGACCAAGGAAACTACGGATTTCTGATGGGTTTTTTGGAGCATTCCACTTTGTCACAACTTCTACCTTTGCAGTATCAACAGCTATATGGCCGGCAGAAATCACGTGACCAAGAAACATCACTTCCTTTATCCAGAACTCACATTTTGAGAATTTTGCATACAATTGATTTTCTCGCAATGTGTTGAGTATAATCCGCAGGTGCTCACGATGTTGTTCCAACGTCTCGGAATAAACCAAAACGTCATCAATAAACACCACTAAAAACTTGTCGAGGTATGGGCGGAATACTCGGTTCATCAGGTCCATGAACGCAGTAGGGGCATTCGTCAAACCAAAAGGCATGACCATAAATTCATAATGCCCATAGCGAGTTCTGAACGCTATCTTCAGAACATCATCATCCTTCACACGCATCTGGTAGTAGCCACTTTGCAGATCCATTTTGGAGAACACGGTGGCTGACTTCTGCTGATCGAATAGGTCGTCGATGCGCGACAACGGATAACGATTCTTCACTGTCACTTGGTTGAGCATGCGGTAGTCCATACACATCCACAAAGAGCCATCTTTCTTCTTCACGAACAGGACAGGGGCTCCCCAAGGGGAAACACTGGGGCGAATGAAGCCCATGTCGAGAAGCTCTTCAAGCTGCTTCTTCAACTCTGCCAGCTCAGCAGGAGCCAAGCGGTAAGGTGGCTTCGATATCGGTGAAGTTCCATGTATGAGCTCGATGGAGAATTCCACCTCGCGATTTGGTGGCAACCCGGGTAACTCCTCAGGAAAGACATCTGGGAAGTCCTTCACCACATCAACATGTTCTAGAGCAGGAGGTGTAGCATCGAGAACTATGGAGGCTAGAAAGGCTCTACAACCTTGTGAGACGAGCTTTTCAGCTTTGATGGCAGAGATGACGAACTGTCTCTCTCCTCGCTTCTTGTCCTTGACACACACTCTTCCTTCATTAGGATGGAACATACTAACCTTGGATTCCTCATAGAACAGAATAGCTTTATACTTCTTTAACCAATCCATACCCAGGATGATGTCAAAGACGGTCATATCAAGCAAGACAAAAACTGTGGGAAACATTATTCCGGATATACAGAGGTTCAAGGTAGGAGTTTGGAGGTACGAGGAGCAGATTTTTCCACTAGGAGTTTTTACATCTAACACATGATCCATAAACTCAGATTTGATTTCAAGCATAGAGGCAAACTGTCTAGATATGAAGGTATTGGAGGAACCAGAATCAAACAGAGCTTTTAAAGGATGCATATTGAGGTGTAGAGTACCATAAATCACTTCATTGCCTTCACCATCTTCTTCAGCATTGAGAGCAAACACTCTCCCATTCCGCCTCTCAGGAGTAAAGAATCATAGATGAGAGGGAAAAGAAATAGAGATGAGAAAAGGATAACTAGAATTCTATTGCCTAAAAGCATACTATTTCGGGCAGTTCATTTCGGCGCAGGCCAGGACGGATCATATCGGCACGGGAGTCCCCGTATGCCAAGCTAGTGGGTCGGAGGAAAATCTTGCCAGCCCCCATGCCCTGATCCTTTCTAGACACCCTTGCCTCAACTGCATGCCCTAATAGTCGCCTAAAGGCTCTGATACCATGCTGTAAAGAGGCGAGATCACCCCTTTACTAAAATTTAGAGGAAATACAAACATCCACTCTTTTAACAAAAATTTAGACTTGGAGGATGATTGCATAATATTCCAAATAAATAAGCATGATTCCAGATACATAATAAAATGTCAATAGCAGCGGAAAGAAAGAAATAATAAGCCTTCTAATGGCTTCATTGTTTATTACATGATTGCTTTATAAAAGAAAAGATAAGATAGATAAGAGGATCTAGCTATAGCAACCTAGCCATCCTTCTTGTCAAACTATCGATCAACAGCAGAGGAAACCTTTCTTCAAGCCCTTCCTTCACCTTGCTCAGCACCAACACCTGGGTGGTTGGGAAGACACCCAACAAGAGGGAAAACAAATAAAGTATGTGTTACAAGACTATTCTAACAATGGCAAAGAAAGTTGTAACAAGTAAACTTGGCTAGATATATGGTGTAAAAAGAGATATCAAGAGTATGAGGTTTTTATAAAGAAACTTGTCATTAACAAAATAAATAAAGGTTTTAGCATGTCATTTAATATGTCTATCTAACTAAGTAGGGTTGAGGCACCTACCGGACCTCTAACCTTAGGTGAGGGAAGAATTAAAAACATTTCCAAATCACCTACAATTTTTAATGGGGAGAATAATAAACATTCCCCTAGGGCAATTTTATACATGCCCTCTATGGGTGGTTGTACATAAGTACCACTACTTAAAGATTAAATAGAACATTTAATTTCATGCTAACAAGAGATTTATGGCAAGGATAAGAAAAAGAATATATAACATGGCAGTGGGGTATGAATACCCAAACAAGAGAATACTACATCTACTTTTGAGGCAATAAGCAAATTTAGGTTCAAGATTCAAGGGTTTAGATCAAGTTAAACCTCATAAAGAAATATAGGTAATGGATTCATGATTTCCCAACTGATAGGTAGATGCACAATCAAAACACATACTAAACACATACCTTAGCCTCAGATGTTCTAGAATTCCCTTTTCAACTCTTCACACGAATTATAAACCCAATTTCCCTAATACATCATTATATTCATAAATTAGAATTACATGCATTCATTTAAAAGGTTGAAAACCCTAATTCACTAACTTTTTGCACAAACTCTCGATTCAGACTTCAAAAACCTCATAACCATCTTAGTTAGGTTTTCCTGATCAAAATAACATATAATATTGTATATTTTGGAAATATGGATTCTTAGGGTTAATTTTAGTGATTTTAAGATAATTAAATCGATTTTAAAAACACATTTTCGCAAACCTCAAAACCAGATCTCAAAAATATTTTTATTAGATAGATCTCGTTTTCTTGATTTCAAAACACTATTTATTTTTAATTTTTGACCAACGGATTAATTTATAAAAATTAATTTGCCTCGACCAATCACAGCCTGCCACGTAAGCAAGGTCGGATGGTCGGGCGGTGGCGAGCGCTTGGCAGCGGCGACCCGCGTCCCGCGGTCGCTCGCTACCAGCCGCACGGTGCGGACCAAAACAGGGACGAAAGGACGGCGTTGCCCCGAGCGAAAGAAAAGAAAGAAAGAAATAGGCGAGGGCAAAATGGTAAAAAGCCAGGCGTCGTCTTCCTCCTCTCGCCCGAGCAACACGAGCAGCTGCTCGGCCCCAATTTTGGGAAAATCCGCGATACTCGACCAAATCGCACGTACAAATACTCCAAAGAAAGAAGAGAGAACGACGAATTCAAAGGTACCTTCGATTCGAACCGAGGTCGACTGAGACGAGCACAATATGCGCCGCAAGCTAGGGATCTTCGGCGGCTTGTTGGGGGTCGATTCGTCCACGAAAGTCCAAATTGAAGACACGATCAGGTTGCTAAGGTGATGGCGGTCGCTGGGGTTGCATTATTTATAGGCAAGGAACCCTAGACTAGGATGTGGGTAGGAGCAAAGAGAAGTAGCCGGCGGCCGAGTTGGGCGTTTCTCGAAAACACATCTAATCTCAAACTTTTTGGGATAAATCGGTTCGGAAACTCGCAAGGAGTCCAACGAAACTGATTTGAGCGAAAATCATCGAGTAAATTTCGAGATATATCGATTTTAAGAAAACGAAAACAAGGAACCTGTTTCCTTGTTCGACTAGAGGTGGAAGACGATCGCGGATCGTCCGATCGATGGACCCGAGTCCATCAATGACTCTGAGCCGTCCGATCTCGCATTAGATCAGGGAAATAACCCTTAGTAAAAGTCGACTAAATCTATTAGATTTTTAAATGTTTTTCTCTCTCTTCATTTGGAGGCTCAAACGTTGTCCAAAAATTATGAAATTTTATATCCTGACTTATTTCGACGCGTAGAATCCAATTATGGAGTTAGTTTTGCATTTTGAGAAAGTTTGAAAGGTGAAATAATTAATATATCATTTTCTCTTTCTTCCTTCAAAAGAGGTGATAACATTATCTAAAATTAGTGTAACTTCACCCATAAGTCTCCTTAAAAGTTTGGAACACAATTTTGCAATTATCTTCACAAGTTGAAATTATCTTTATATTTATTAAATAAATAGAACATTCTACACACTTTCTCTCTCTCCTATTTTACTCATTATTCATATATTATCCAAATTAGTTGCAAATTTGCACAGAGGCTTATTTTTATGTTTAGAATACGAATTTGAAGTTATTTTCCTGATTTGAGAACATTAAGTATTTTATTTCTCTTTATTGGCATATTTCCTATATTCTTTTGATAATGTTATTAATATTTATATTTATGTTCCATTTTAAATGATACTTGGCCCTTAAGTTACTTTTTGCTCAAGGAAACGAAATTAACTATCAAATTATGATGATGGTTTCAGATTATAATATTTGTTGCAAAATATTTCTAATTATCTTCTTTACCCATAAATTCTCATATTACCTTTAATTACTACATTTATCTTCTTCCTTTTATGAAATTCAGATTTTCTTCATAGCTCTCATATTCTAGGACATGCTAGAAGGTTCTAGGACGAATTATTTTATTCCTTTCATTACTTAATGTGAAATTGCATTTTAGCCCCATTATCTAATTCTAACTGAGGTATTTGTGCATGCAACCTTGAAATAATGGGAAAACATTTATCCAATAACCATCTTAATTTCTTTTAAATCAAAACCAAGGACAAATGGAACGAAAATGAAGGACAAAGCTTATAGAAAAGAGTACAAAGAGGTACATAGGAGATTTCAGTATGTTACAGCTAGGGAAGGACGGGGTTGAGAAATATTCCCACGTTTTAGAAGAGGAAAATGTGGTTTCCTTCCTCCTGTCCCTTACGGTTGAAATAGCAGGTATAAGGATATACAAGGGCCACCATCCACGCACCCTTTCCCAAAAGTAATTCTCAATTTCCTTTGCCCTGTGATTAGATATACATATATATGTATAACTTGTCAAAAGATCGTTTTCTTCTCATACCTCTCCTTCTCTCTCTTATAGTGATGACGGAAACTTATCTCTTTGATGAACCACTCTCTTAAATATTAGAAATTTGAATCTAACTCATTGCCACGAAATTCTTCTTTCTCAAAACAAATAATATCTTTCTTTTTGATATTCTCAAAAAGTCATTATTACATTATCTTTTTATTTTGTTTTATTTGCCTCTTTCTCTTTATTTTTATTTATTGGGACTCCTTGGATCCCAAGAAGATCTAATATTTTGGAGTTACTTTTTAAGGATACTTGTTATTCTTCTAGTTGCATCTAAATGCATTATTTCACATTATCTTATTTATTTCTTATTAAAATATCTTTTTCTGAGGGTTTCTTGTTATTTCTCTTTTATTTTCCTCATTGGTATTCCTTTTTAATGTTAGTAATCCTTGGGATATGAATTTCTACCAAGGATAACTCAATTATACCTCTTTTCTCTTATTTTCCTAATTGCATCATTGTTTTCAATTTATTTCTTAATAAAGAAATACTTAATTAATCTTTTCTTTTCTTATTATCTTTTCTTTGCAACTTTGGACTCCTTGAAACCCAGGGAACCCAAGAGGTATGAAATCCATCCTTGGATTACATTCTTTTACCTTCCAGAGGTTTCCACATCTTTCTTTTATTAAAAACTCAATAATTTATTTATTATTTGAATTTCCTTGTTATTTGGGCCCAATAGCCAATAAAGCCCGCAACACAATCATCAAGGCTATTGTAAACAAAATCCACTTATTCCAAAAAAATTATATCATTATTTGTTAGAATATCTTTAATATGAGAGATTACATTTCTCACCAACTGATCCCAAAAATTGGGGCTGTAACATCCTTCCCTTCTTATAGGAATTTTGTCCTCAAAATTCTATCAAGCAAACAAATAATTCAAGATAAGACTTTTCCATGTCCATCATTGGCCCCTATGTGGTTTTACCGTACTCATGGTGCTCGCAAAGAACCTTTATCATTACATATTCTTTTCTCTAAGTTCTTTCATCCTGGCGTCTATAAACTGCACAAGTGACTCAGGCCATTTCAGCCTCCCTTGGGGCTCACTAGGTTCATTGTTCAGCACATGGTCTGGGTACCTCACATAGTTCTCTAAATTGGACATCTGGAATTCATCACACATTTCTTTATCATGAGGGGTAAGGTCAAACTTAACCGTCTCCACCAAACCATGTCAAAAGAACCCAATGCATCGAGGACTCAGCTCTCTTAGCTATAACTTAGAGGTGTCCGATTTTCATGTCACATATTCTCCCACAGTGAACTACATGTCAGTCTACTTTGCATCTGCTCATGCTCTTGTCATCTCTAGGCTCCTTTCAGCCATTACATGATCAAAGCGACTTCATCTACACACACTGTGGTCCTTTTCTAACCATCACGTGGTCCTTTCACCAACATCACCTTACTAAAGTGGTAACTGACACAACCTCTCTTACAGAGATTCTTTAAATCCTGATACTGGCTATGGTGGTTATCTTCACATCTTGCATAGGATAAGAACTGTCTCTAGCTATCACCCTGAATGAGCACATATGCTCTCATCAGACCCTTTAGTCTGGATCATACTAACCATTAGTTAGGGGTGATAAACTGTACTAACATCGAGTTCTTCATGTACCTACTTCCACCTTTTGGAAGGGAACCTTTAGGTCAAACTCAAGGAATTTTATACTCAACCTCATGGTGTAGTTGAGCCATCTCTCTCATATGTATTTCAATCCGATCTTGTCCCTTGATTGTACTCTTTCTTTCTCATGTCGTCTAGGTAAGGCGATCTACCATAACCCATATTGCATCTCAACCTTCCTTGATCCAGGGGAGACTTATAACATCCATAGTGATGAACTCCCTTTCTCTTTCGAGGACTCTTTATCCTTTATATCAATGTACGGGGTTACTGGTGTTCGTCCTTCACCCTAGGCTTGCATGGCCATATACCACATGCAACTTTATCTTAGGTATCTAAAGTACCACTATCACTCATTATCTTCGTAGTACGGTGTATGGTGATCTTAAAATCATGATCTCTTGTATGTCATTATTCTTCAAGATCAATACCTCAAAAACCCTAAACCATTCTATCGTGGTTTCATCACCTTCTTTTCCAAAGAAGTGCATCTGAGATTCTACCACCATCCTTTCATTGCATCAAGGACTAGACTGGCTAACCAAACAACCATTAACTGATCTCATTACATTAGTGTTAGCCAAACATATCTTCTTTTCCAAACTTAGGGTTGGTCTAACAACCGAACTAGGCAGATATATCTCAACCAGAGCATCCATTACCACTTCAACTTCTTATGTATTAGGTAATTTTGATGACATACACCTTCCTGTATGCCACTTATTATCTCATCTTAGCCCTAAGTCCTTCTTCATCAAGAACATTCTGAGCTTATTCCTTTGGTTTTCGAACTCAACCTGGTATAACTCATAGCTCATGTTGAAAACATCCTTTTAAGATGACTACCTTATTTCTCTTTAGCGTTTGCAAACCATCCATGTATCATTCACTTTACCAGGGTATGTTATCTTGTCTGTGCCCATATCTCATGGCAACGTTCCAAACCACATCATCTTTTATCCTTGGTGTATGGCACACATACTGTCCTATCTCTCACTCCCATAATAAGAGAAAATAAGCATTTGGCTGCAGTCCAAATACAGAGTTCTTCCTATTCCAAGAGTAGAGATGGTACATCCCAACTTGCCAGTACACCTTTAAATCTAAGTTGAAACGTACCTCATATGTCACTTCATCACAATCATCTCGATATCAAAGTTTCTTCCACGGAAAATTGGTCTCGAACCTACTTGGGTCATCACACAATCCTTGGTCATCTCCTCTAGGTCTATAAGGTGCCGACACTTTAAGGGTCATTCCTCTTCCCTTATGCATCCAGAGAGTGCCCTACTCAACTGCCCTTTGGGTCCCATGAGTCCATGAAGGTGATGAATCTCCTAACCCATGGCCCTCAGACAATGATAGTTGTTACCTCCTGGCCCTATGGTCATGTGCAACTAGGGAATTAGGCAACTCCTACTTCCATCAGTATTATCCCTACCTGACCCTAGGATAGACTTAGGATTCTCTTATAGTACATGTTCAACTTATAAACTTACCCAATCTTTTATCATCTCCCTCGGTATACATGGGCTGACTTTCATACTTTCATAGGGGTCATGGAGACCTACCTACCTTGGCCAGGCCCCATACCGATTACCTCCATGGTAACACATCCACATGCACTTAGGGACGGTTATCTATGGGTCTACAGGTTCATTCTCATACCATGTAATTTTCACTTAGCTTCTCAAGATCCTATCAGACCTCTTTAGGTTACCTCAAAACCAACAACATTGGTATACACCCTACCAAAGGGTCCCTCTCCCAGGATGGGAGGAAAACTTCACCTATTGATAAAAAAGGTCACAAATACCTTATGTCTAGGGTTTACATCCACATGGCCATGCTTAACCCTAGCAAGCCACTAAGACACAAGCAGACCACCTACTAAACCATGCTAGGTCACATTTGTTTTCATCTTCAACACTGGATCAAGATCATACCTTCCCATGTCATCAACCTAGCTATGAGGGGTTCGTCAAACACACCTTAAACTTAAGGGGTTTCCCTTTCCTCTCAACATAAGAAGTAACATGCTCGCTTCCATAGAAACTCAACTCTCATCATGAGCATTAGGTACACCACTTCCCCTCTTAGGCCTAGGAACCCTAGGTTCACTTTTTGATGACCAAATACATGGTCAACCTCTTAACCAAAAACCAAACATGTATCGGGTCATCCTTTTTCCTCAATCGACACTTTAATGCAGAGTCTTCCTCGAGGACAAACAACAAGGTACAAGGCCTCAAAACCTATTACTAAACCTCTCCAGGGTATACAAAACTTCTTCTTCCTTTCTCATAAGGTAAACACTTATACCATAGGCACATAGGTGCCAGAAGCCTCATCCTCTCTCTAGGGTTTGGTTCCTCCCATGGAAACCAAGACATCATCAACCTCTAGGGATCAAGCATGTGGTGACCACTATCATCCACTTAGGTCGCATCATCCTCAACTCCCGACTTCTCCTCGTATCTCAGAGTCTAGGATTCCAACCTTCTTGTTGGGTTTCCTGCTCTCTCTAGAGCTAACCCTACAACCAACCTCACCATTAGAGTTCCTCTCTTCATGAAGGATCAACCTCAAAAGCATGCCCTTACCTGGATAAAGCCTATGTTCAACTTGTGTTCTCTCAAAGTTATCTATAGTTCTTTATGCTTATTTCATAAGCCATTTTTCATACTCTCCTGGTCAGGGTTTTGACCTATTTCTCACACTACTAGCGTACCCTGGGTGCATGATATGCCCTATTTGCATAAGCCCATAGGATTTCTACAGGTCCTTCACTAACATCATCATCGAAGGAGTTATCCTTTACTCTAACATGCACGACCCTTCCCTGGGTTGGGATGCCAAAGGTGCTAGGTCACCAATGGATCATATGGCATCCCAAAGGCTTGTCCTTTCAAACAACCGGTCTATTTTGATATCTATTCACCACTTCATCTCTATCTAACCAACACTTAGGGTTAGGGTTATCATCATCCTCAGAGGATGGGCCAGGTCTCTACTTGCAATGAAGATCTCTATCTCTAAGGCTAACTTTCTTTCCTTATTCTCCTGACAAGAAGGTCTAGCCTCAGGTCTCTCCAAAGGGCATGACAACTTATGTCATATGACCTAAGCATGTATCTATTCTTTAGTTTACGCTTACTCTATTAAGCTTATGTCCATGACATCTTAATTACATGCTTTTCATTAATTTGATGGAAGATTCCTTAGACCTTATTAACCTTACCCATACCTCAAGAGGGTGAGGAGGAGAGAGAAAACCCTAATCGTTAAGGTCCTTAATAGAATTTGTGATGAGAAGGGATGAATAATATGAGAAAGTCCTAAAGGTATCTTATTTCGATTCATACCCTAAGACTTTGGCCAGGCAGTCACACGGATCCGGGAGTCCTCGTATTCTGACTAGCGGTGCGGAGGAAAATATTTCCAGCCCCCAATCATGATACTTTTCTAGACACCTCTGTCTTTCGGATAATCCTCTAATAACTCCCTTGGGCTCTATGGAGTTTGTAAAATTTAATTATTATTAATGGTTAAGTGAGGAACCTACGCTATGATACTAAATGTTACGACCCCACCTCCCGATAACCCCCAATTAAGGGAGACCGAGAGGTTGAAGCTGCACCCATAACTTCTGGATCAAAGGTTCGACAATTAACCCAGAATAATTATCAAATTTTAACAGACTAAACGGGAAAACTGTAAGAAAATAAACTTTTGCATACCTTTTTGAAAACTTGGATCTCTAAACTTCTATCCACTTATGGATTCTATTCTAACTAATCCTCCTTGTATTTTACTTCATGTATTTCACAATATGATGATTTACTGTTTGTCCTTTCGTCTTGTACCTAAAACGCCGACAAACAAAACGTCGGTCAGCCGAAGCTAGTATGTTGGGCAAAAAATAAATGTGCAACTATGATAACAACGTAATAATTTAATTAATCATTTAACAACCAAGATTACGTTTTAAATATAACTCTGTGATCCATGAGTACCCTATCCTCTGTGCTATCCCTGCAGTGGACCTGGATATGACCTTCCTTATGGTAGATCCCCACTAAACCCCTCATGGTCCCACCTATAGGTGAACCAATTTCTAGGGTTGAGTCGCATGGCACTACTCGTAAGTAGCCCACTCCTTAACTCATGGCATGCTAATGGGTATCATGGAACTACACTTGGTAGCCCAATTTCTAACCCACGATAACCTAGACCTTACTCTAGGTTACCCCTTTTTAGCCTTTACAAGCCACAGAGGTGGACCCGGATCTAGCCAGTTATACATGTACATTCATAGTGATAGTCATAGTCACTCTATAGTTGCAGGAAATAAAAGCATCCAACAGTTATTTCAAGCCATGATGGAAACGTCGATAAAATCCTCAGAAAACTAGTCGGGATAATCATAAGTGTAACCACATACCTGATTTGATTGCAGATTTGAGACAGAATTATCCAGAACAGAGAAATCTCAATCAAGCAAACAATTATGCACATAATCCTGGAATAAATATACCAATTTCCTATTATTGATCATGCCATCAAGATTTATTAAAACCTAGCTCGCTTCCTAGGGTTTCTAATCCACTTTTAAGATTTCTAATGCAATTAGGGTTTCCCTTCACCTTTTACTATTTTAAACCCTAATTTCGATTTAAAGGCACAATTAAATGTCCATCAAGTCCATCATGCTTCTTTTACATTAAAGCTACCATTTTTATTCTTTTAATCCATGACAAGATCATTATGCTCATTTATCCTAAATTAGGAACCCTTTTACTCAAAATAGGTTAGAACCATCATATCTCGGCTTTGTACATGAATTTGACCAATTAAAATCATTAAAGGTCATAATTACCAAAGTTAGAGTCTAAGGTTCATTAAAACATATGGAACTCTAAATTATTCAAATTATGCATGAAAATTATCCTTTTAGATCTAATATGCCCTTTTATTAATCACAAGTTAATATCTACATTAATCATCCATTAAACCCTACTAAATACTTTAATCATCTCAAATTAGGGTTTTTCATTGATTAAACCATTAAAGATAGCATCTTTACATACTTTTTGAATAGAAGCATAATTAGGCTTCAAATATAATTTCTTTGTGTTCCTCTCATTCTGAATATAAATTTTCATGTATAACTTGTCAAATTTCAAGTTACCAATTTATTTCTAGAATTATTTGAAGTTAGCATCACCTAGACCAATCATGTACTTCCACGTCAGCAGAAAAAGGTTTACCTTGACTTATTGTGATCCGACCCTCAATTAGAGTGAAAAGAATCTTGTGCCCTGGCTACTTAAACCCGCTGTCAGGGGTAAAGGGGTCAAACACATGTGAGATCATCTTCTTCCTCGCAACGTCGACCTGCGTCTGCTGCAGGTGAGTCGACCGTGTGGCCTGCCCCTCCTCCTGGACCCCGAGGATGCGGAGGAGCTCGAAGAGGCTTCCCTAGGTTCTGACGACATCACCCAAGCCCTTTGCTCATGGCCGAAGCTGGTTAGAGATGGAATACTCTACCGATTAGGGTTGGGTTGTAGTGCTGCCGCTGTAACGTTTTAGGCCCGTCGGCCTATTGCGTCGCGGGTCGTACCCTCTCCCAAATCCTCCCCGGATCACCAACTAACTCCAGGAGGAGTCTCTGACGATGCTACATGTAAGAGAAGACATGTTTTCTTCAGGAAGTGTTGGTGTAGATCGTAACCATGGAGTGGGGGAAACCTTTCTCCAATCTTTGAGAATGATCATCGTATCCTCCAACGAGGGACCCTGGGTTCCTATTTATACGTGTTCCCAGGAACCCTAGAGGCCACTAAGGCTAGGGAAAGATGGGGTTGAGAAACATGCCCACATTTTAGAAGAGGAAAACACGGTTTCCTTCCTCCTGTACCTTACGGTTGAAACAGTAGGTACAGGGATATAGAAGGGCCACCATCCACACAACCTTTCCCAAAACTAATTCTCAATTTCCTTTGCCCTGTGATTAGATATACATATATATGTATAACTTGTCAAAGGATCATTTTCTTATCATACCTCTCCTTCTCTCTCTTATGGTGATGATGAAAACTTATCTCTTTGATGAACCACACTCTTAAATATTAGAAATCTAAATCTATCTCATGGCCATGGAATTCTTTTTTCTCAAAACAAATGATATCTTTCTTTTTGATATTCTCAAAAAGTCATTATTACATTATCTTTTTAGTTTGTTTTATTTGCCTCTTTCTCTTTATTTTTCTTTATTGGGACTCCTTGGATCCCAAGAAGATCTAATATTTCAGAATTACTTTTTAAGGATACTTGTTATCCTTCTAGTTGCATCTAAATGCATTATTTCACATTATCTTGTTTATTTCTTATTAAAATATCTTTTTATGAGGATTTCTTATTATTTCTCTTTTATTTTCTTCATTGGTATTCCTTTTAATGTTAGTAATCCTTGGGATATGAATTTCTACCAAGGATAACTCAATTATACCTCTTTTCGCTTATTTTCCTCATTTCATCATTGTTTTCAATTTATTTCTTAATAAAGAAATACTTAATTAATCTTTTCTTTTCTTATTACCTTTTCTTTGCAACTTTGGACTCCTTGGAACCCAAGAGGCACGAAATCCATCCTTGGATTACATTCTTTTGCCTTCCAGAGGTTTCCACATCTTTCTTTTCTTAAAAACTCAATTATTCATTTATTAATTGAATTTCCTTGTTATTTGGGCTCAATAGCCAATAAAGCCCGCAACATAATCATCAAGGCTATTTTAAATAAAATCCAATTATTCCAAACAAATTATATCATTATTTGTTCGAATATCTTTAATATGAGAAATTACATTTCTCACCAACTGATCCCAAAAATTGGGGTTGTAACACTAAGCTTGCAACAAATCGGTACTTGCACATATCCTCTAAAAAACCATAGCCTCATGACACAACTTTTTGCATGGGATGGCACAACTTTCAGAGTTAAATTGTCGAACTTGAAGAAATGAATTGCTTCGTAACTAAACTGCATACTTTGCAACAATTTCTAAAAGCAAAACTTACTACAAGATTAGGAAAGAAGAATATTCTATATGCCATATGATCATAAAAGTTCTCAATAAGGAGATCCCCTGACCAAGATTCAGATTTCATCTGACTTTGAATCCCAACATCTCATTGGCAAAAAAACCAATTTAACATAATTAAATTACATTATAATTAATGTTTTAAAAACAAAGTATTTATAGTTTTTGTCTTCATGCGCTGGCAACAAAAATGTTGTAAATATTAATGGTATACAAAAATTAACTCAGAAAATAGTGGTAGAGGGTTGTAGTATTTATTTGGATAATATATGTCACTTGTTTGTCCAAGGTGTCAATTTTTGGTATATAATGGATCCTTGTTTATAGAAATACCTTAAAGTAGCAAAAGATAATTGTTCAATTGATTGGGAACGAGTTGGTAGTGTTTATAGACATTAATTGATATTAGTGACTAGCAAAACACATCATTTGGCCTAGGAATTATATGAAAATCCATGAATTATTACATCATTCTTTTAATTAACTATTAAGCCTAGGAATTTTACCAATAAAACATATAATACAACACTGGACTATTACCTATATATGGCCTCAATCACTAGTTTGAGATATGACACCTCAAGCTATATGAACTCTCTAAAACTACCACAACTAATATTTTATATAATTTCTCCTATCACATGTTTTTTTCTCTTTCGTAATCTAAATAAGTAAAGGGAATGGGTGTCCCCCCCCCATCATGATTAGTGAGGTGGGGGCAAAAGCACAAACACACCAATTTCCATCAGGGGTGGAATCAGGATTGAGAAATTGGGGGGGGGGGGAATCAATAAGAGCAAAAGAATCAAAGTAGTTATATTAAAATAGTACATCCGTAGATTTCACATTCAAAATCACAAACTACAAATTACTCTTTATATGTTCTCCCACACTTATTCGTAGAATAAAGTGCATGACATCATCGAGGTTACATAAAAGAAGATCACCAAATTCCAAAGAAGCAACATCGGTTTCAACATTTTAAGTGGATGTAATAATACTACATGAAGTTTCTTTGAATAAAAGGACTCAATTATTCTCTTCTTCAAAATGAGTGAAACATAACCAACTAACTAATAATATGTTAATTTTACAATATATCTTTAATATTATATTAAATTTTGTAATGGAGTAAAATAATCAATAACATTTGGTAATATTGAATAAGTTAACAGAAATCATTCTTTAGACTACAAAGTTTTTGAGAAGGTCAACCTAAAGTTACTTCGATGTTTTTCTAGACCTTTGAGTCGAGATACAACCTACTATAGTTATTGACCATCGGATTTAGGTATGACTCAAAGAAGAGTTAACCTTTTGGAGACACATATATTCATTCTCTTCGGTAAATATGACTGGGATGGCTCTCTACCAGCCTCTCGGGGCTCGGTAGGCGGATGAAGTACTTCCATTGGCCTGCCGAAGGAGTATGAGAATACAAGACTTGGTTAGTTTGAAAAGTAAAAGGTTTTGCCCAAAATTAGGTTTTCTAGTTGTTGGCCTAAGGCCCGAAAAGCCTAACTCAAGAATACAAAGGAAGTATTGTAGATGTTAAATGAACAAATAAACACTTGAAGAACCTGGCACCTCTGAATAAAGTTGGACTAATGAATGAAATAATGAAAAGTAACTCCACATTCTCACATTGGCACGCAAGCATATTTACAAAAGGTAATATTATATGGTTGAGTTGAAGAGGATGCATGCCATGTCAATTAATCTACTGCAAAAGAAACGAGAAGCACTCAACAAATAAATACTGCAGCTAGAATGATATGAGGCGATGCTTACTTTCTAGATCAATTCTGATAAAACACAAACACAATTTGTTGTTGACTGTCTACGATGAGGGTAGTGTTGCGAATTAAGATAAATTGCAGATAGAAGGATATTCTCAATTGAAGAGGACCCATCACCTTGCCACCCATGTGTCTTACCATGCAACAATGGAATATGTCTTCTTGCCTAAATTTTTGTTATGTAGTAAGAAACTATTATGGTGCTCAGTCAAAATTGCAAATCAATGAACCTCCAATGTGATTGGATGCCACAGAATCAATGTGAAATAGCAAGCAGAGAAAATGAAAGTGTAGAAGATATAGATGGCTACATGAGCGTGAATGAATCCTACATTCACAGAACCACAAACTATCAATAGGATTTGCATTGCTTATGAAATAAATTTATTAGTTATTTGGTTTGAAGTCAGACTCCATGAGCCACGAGTCCAAGTATGGATGCAACTACTAGTCTCAGAGCGAAACTAGGATGCTAGAAATGTGCACGATAAACTTAGAATAGGAGACAAACTTTTAGACGATACATGGGATAGGAAATATCACCGAACATTGGGGGGTCTTGGCCCCCGCTGGCCCTCCATTCCTCTGCCACTGATTTCCATGCCCCCACGTGACATGGTTAAACCATGTTCTACTTACGAAATCATTTCTCAGCGTCATTAAAAGCATGGTATAACTATAAATTTGGGATTCATATTTGTGATAAAAGCGATGATCAGTACATACTACCAGTCTACCATCAAATTTTCCCTTATAGTGGTGCATGACCTTCATCTTGATCTTGTTTATCAAGATGAAGTATCTTGCAAGCATCACCAAATTTTTTTATTAGTGATCCACTTTCTACAAGATTGATTTCCTATTTTTTGTTATTTTTTCATCTTTTTGGTAACCACTTTAATATATGTAGAACACCTACTTTGCATCAATATATCATATTATCACTTTATTGATTAACATCCACTCATTTTTAGATTCCAAATTTTTATGTTGCTTGTTGGGGAGCTCTCTTCATTTTTCCCATGTAGTAGATTGTCTCTTCACTGTCATGCTATAATATAATTGTTGTGCACTTCCATATATTTCAAAGTCTTCCAAAAAAGGAACATGTAAATAAGCCTAACCATGCAATTTATCCCTGGCCTTCCTCTTCATATTTCAACATTAGAATGACCAATTCAAAAATAAATATTCACTTCATCCCTTTTCATGTGTAGAGGGGAGTTAATCCAGAAGGGAGATTGTGTGCTTTGCACACCCTGACTATGCTTAGTTTGTATTCTTCATGGTGGTTGTAGAATGATACAATTTAAAGAGAAAAAGATGGGGGGAAATAAGAAAAATTTATTGTATGGTTTTCTTCATAATAAATATGAAGAACTAAATATAAATTGCGTTATCTATTTCTTCAAATTGCTCACAAATGAGTCCCAAAAGGAAAACTTATCTAGATCATGCACTTTAGTAAATTGAGCATATAACACAAATGCTCTTCCATATATGGGTATGTTGACTCAATTGTACTACTCATGTTATTGTTGTGTATGTGTTATGGCATCCACATATACGAATAATATTTGGATACAATCTTCTTATGCTTCATGACTTACTAGATTCTCCCCCTGAGGCGATGATAAAGGTATTTCAAATAAGTGAACTATGTTTATGGCACCCTTTATGGGATAACCTAAAAAATGACAACATTGTGGTCCATCTCTAATGTAATATCCCACTATAGAATAACTAATAGCATATAAGAAAATATCCGATATATTTTCAAATAATCCATAAATAAATCAATCTAAATCTCAATTAATACCTTTATTTTCATTTGCAAACACCTACTTGGTATATTATCATTCACAATATTAGAATACTAAAATAAACTCGATTAAATTTAATCAAAACACATCAATTTTATGAAATATATGGTAACTAAATGTGGAGAAAATGCAAATAAAAGAATTTAATTAGAATATATTCATGGATGTTTGTTAAAAATTATTCACAAGAGAATCATCAAAACATGATAGTAACTAAAACCAACCCTAGAATTCAAGTTTAACAAAGGCTGAAAACTATACTAACTCAACAATTATAATTTCAATTATTCAATAAGAGGTTTCTCATGTATGCCTAGTTTCTCTAGAATGGCAAGATTCCTTCCTTCAAAGCTCAAACATAGCTTTCATGAGCTAATCAATTGTGAGAGAGGATCTTTTGTAGCTACTATAGACAATCCACACAAAATTTATTTAGTTAAATAGGAAGGTTGAGGATTCCATATATATAAGTTAACAAACCACTCTCTAGATAAGAATATAGTTC
Organism: Alisma plantago-aquatica; assembly: GCA_963693085.1. Taxonomy (NCBI): domain Eukaryota; kingdom Viridiplantae; phylum Streptophyta; class Magnoliopsida; order Alismatales; family Alismataceae; genus Alisma; species Alisma plantago-aquatica. Next base: position 319,559,133 of record OY856415.1, on the reverse strand, counting down.
CATCTTTCATTTATATTCATAGAATTGGTAGATTCATCATAAGGAATTGAACTTGAGCATTGAAATATATATATTATTAATGATAGAGGCAAATAAGAAAATATACAAAAATTACAGTCATTTCAAATCATGTTAAATGCTCTAAAACTACTTGGTTGTAACCACCACCTAGGAAACCACCATACAACAATATTAGGACACTCTGGCATGCTTTGGATTAAAGTGACAACCTTTTCACCCATGTGATGCAATGTATGTTGGGGATCAATGGACACACGTTAGTGGTGCTTGTCTTGGATACTCAGGAGGAATGCCCAACAAATTACATCTTATGGTGACATCATCACCTTTGCACAAGACACTATCAATAAAAATAAATTGTAAAACAAAGTAGTGGCAATCATATAAACCAATAGGATAGACAAAACCTTGTTGTCTTACCAATCTTCCATGTCTAGTTCTATAGTGGAAACATGTCTATGATATAGATTCATTCTAATGACCAGTCACGCCTGAATTGAAATCCTTTACATTCCCCTAATATATAAACTGGGGAAAGTTTTCTGATGTGCATGTGACTTACTAACTATATTTCACTTTGACCTTGTATCCTTTTAATCCAAGATTCTCAATTGAATAATTTCAATTTGAGTATATGATATCGTAGTAGTATAACAAAGGATGACTTATTTATATAAAGTTTCATAAATATTAGTCTACTCATTCGATGTTCCTATTCAGTTTTGTAGAGAAAACATGCACGGCAGAAGCAACAAAAAAATTTCACGCAACCCGAAATAGGATCTCATCGACAACAGCGTATTCGGAATGAGTATTTGTGGGATATACCTTATCGCAGAGCAAGTCCGGTGATGTCCCGCTGCACGATGGTGTGCAACGTTGCTGACCTACACAGACGGAACTTCTCTCTCATTCGTTGAGTGTGTCGCAGGAAGATCTGACAGCGTTTCTTTGTGCAGTGATGTACGCCACTCGTAGCGCGTACAGATGGTCATATGGGGCTGTAAATAGGTAGGTTATGGTGTGGGTATGGTCGTATCCATAACCGTAACCGTTTAGTTATGCGGGTATGGGTACAGTTATATACCCACTTTGTCAAAAGCTATACCCGCAACATACCCATATTGTAAAGAACCGAAACCACTTCTCTACTAAAAATTTGAACAATAAAACCTCCAATCCAAACACACTCAAAAGGTATGTTGGAGTGGGTGTAAAATTTTCAAATCTTTATTAATGGTAATCAAAAGACCAATGTATAGTAGCGGAAGAAAATATTTGACTATTCAATTATAAAACAAAGGGTTACAAACTTAAACTTACATCATTAGGATCCATGTAGAGGAAATCTAAACCACCTCAAGATTGTCTCCAAGCTTTATCAACTCAAGCTAAGTCTAGGTAAACACGTCTTGCCATCCATGTCCTCCACCTAGGGTTGGAAGCATACCCCAGCAAAAGAGAAATAAAAGAGACATCAGCAAAGGCTGGTATGTGCATACTAAAAACAATTTGAGCAATATAAGGATATAGGGACATCAAAATAAAAGGATTCCCAATCAAGAGATAAGTATCACCCAAACGGGTATCATGAGAAAAGATTACAACAAAAAGGGATACTTGCCATAAAACAACATATAAAAGGATTGTGCCATAAATAAATCCACTACCATGGTGGTAAACAAAGCACAAGTAGGGCACACACCCCACAATCAATATCCTGCATGCATTGTGAGATAAACATAACACTAGAACAATATAAATAACAATGGCGGTCAAGAATCACACATCTTGAACCTGGTGGGACATGGGCCAAGAGTCACACATCTTGCCCTGATGGTACATGGGCCAGGAATCACACATCCTGCCCTGGCATGGGGAATCACACATCCACCATCCAATTATATATAACATGGGACAGGAATCACACATCCTTCCCTGGCATGGGGAATCACACATCCACCATCCAAAATATCACAATGTTTCCATGTTGCATAATGAGACAAAACCAATGAAATTATACTACTCTAGTGCTACTGAATCACATAGCATGTTAAATGTAGAGGCAAGTAGAGAAGTATAGTCAGATTAAACAATGTTGCCATCACACAATGGACAACACAAACTTATAAGCAAATCCACTTCAAAGTGGGCATATAACAACAAGTAAAATCCACATCATAGTGGGCATATAATAACAAAAGTCCAAATTGCACCAAGGCAACAAGATAAGATTCCAAGAGATTATCCAAGATCACAATAATCAAGATAGTTCACATGAACCATGATAACAAGAGATAAGAGCAATGTGTTTAGGCTATTGTCCATAGGACCAAGAGAATGATAAAATAGGATAATTGCTCAACAAGAATAATATGGGATGCAAACATACCTCAACTTCAGAGTCAAACGATCCAAGGTCACATCTAGGTCCAAGCATAGGCATCCAAAGCACCTATTAGCATATATATGGGATTAGGGTTAGGTTTTATATTGATTTCATAAACCCTAAAAAACACCTTTTGATTAATATATGAATTAGGTTTCCAAAACCATTCCATATTTTAGATTATATTTTCCTGAGTTCAAAATATATTTTATTATATTTTTCTGACGTATAAATATTTAGTTATGATTTTTAGAAGTTAATTCATTATTACTTAGATCCATTAAAAACACCTGTTTAAAACATTAGATTCAGGAAAAAAAACCAATTCCATCAGAAAGCCCTTATTTTTATGAATCCAACAACTATTTATTTATATTTTTCTGATCAGTAAATAATTAGTTATGGATTTTTAAAGCTCGACCAATCAGATAAATCTAAAAATCCATGTACGCAAAGAAAACTTGCAAGAGGGTGGCCCAACCTGCTGACTTGGCCCAATCAGGGTTGGACAAATCGGCAGTCAGCTACTCAGTTGGATCGCACCAAAGCAAAAGAAAACATAAGGAAATGACCAAAATACCCCTGATAGGGAAACGGAGAGGTAAAGAAACGATGGAGGGTATTCTCGACAATCCACGAAGGATCGTCTTCTCCGCTGTATCCAGAACGCGAAGAAATCCAGGCTACACTACAGATCAGGAAATCGGAGAAACAAAATAAGAAAGGGGGATTTGGTTTAATACCACTGATCTGGGGTATGTGCTAGTCGATTAGCTAGAAGCAGATCCACCGGGACTTCCTGGTTGCTCAGGAGGTCTCCCAACGATCAGGAGCCCCGATACAACCCCGTCGTTGGTGCTTGGAATCCGGCGGAAGAGGGATAAACCACGAGATATCAAGCTGGCCCTTGTGAGAACTGGAAACGGTTGCAGGGCCATACACGAAGTACATGAGCTCATTACCGAGAGGTTCGGAAGCCAGGTGACGCGAGGAGAAGGGAAGAATGGGAAAATAGGTGTGAGAACAGAGGACCCTCGCGGCGCCTATGGAAAAGGGAAAGGATGCCTCGAGCCCAAGACTTTATAGGATCATCGGGTGCCGGATGATAAGGGGAAGGTGAGGGCGAAGAAATCGTCGAAAAAGATTAACAATCGAGGGAGAAATCCTCGTCCGAAAAACCCACTGAAGCAACATGTACTCCTACTCCGATCGGAGCTAGGAGACAACCGTGGAACCGTTGGATCCAAAATCCACGGTCCAGATCAAGCGTGACATAAATAAATCGGAAATCATGAAATTGATTAATGTTGTAAATTAATTATCTTCCTATTTCTCTCTCCTCTTTTGAGGGTGCAAACGAACTCCAAATTAGATGAGATTTTGCACAGAGGCTAATTAAAGCATGTAGATTCCGATTATGTACTTAGTTTTGCCTTTTAGAACTTTTAATGTGTTAAATAAATTAAATCATATTTTCTCTTTCCTCTTTCATTTATGGTATTAGGATTATCCAATTTTTATGAAACTTGACCCACAAGTTATATTTAATGTGTTGGATACGAATTTACCATCAATTTTACATATTGGAGTTGTTTGAGTATTTAATTAATATTTGGAAGGTTCTTCATACTTTCTCTCTCCTGATTTTACCTTTTAAGCAAACTTTCTCCAAATTGGATGAAAATTCACCCAAAGGCTATATTTATTATGTAGATTACGAATATAACATTATTTTCCTCTTTTGAATTCATTTATTATATTCATTTATTAATTACACCTTTTAGGCAATTTCTCTCTCTTAACTTATCATATTATTTCAAGGTTGTCCAAATTAAATGAAAATTGACATGTAGGCTTATTTTGATGTGTAGATTACGAATTTGAAGTCTATTATTTATTTTGAGGCTTTATTACATAGATTATGCCATTAGGACCATTAGAGGCCCATTAGCCATATTACTCTTTCAATTAAGTTCTTTATCATCTTATTTTCATCAAATGAGTTATATGACATATTAGATTACATCATTCATGCATTAGATTATTAGGATCATCCTAACCTCAACCTTGTTTGGAAAAACCCAAAAGATCACAATTCTAGGGTAGGGTTCTAGATCTGGTATGTTACACATATCCACATAACCGCCGGGTATATGGATGGGTAATTGGGTATGCGGTTATATTTAACTTACTATAATAAAACACTATGAACTTTGAGATACAACAAACTGCCACACTTGAATGGATAGGTTATTGAGAAATGTCATTCAAGGAAGAAAGAAGAGATGAGTGGAATGAGAGAATGACTTTATGGCCTTCTTAATTTAATGAAATGTACTTGTGTGTCTATAAAGGTGCGTCAACAAATTTTCTCATTATACTACTGCAAAGTACTTATGTTACTAGATTTGAATGCTACGATAAGGAATACTACATTCTAATATTTTTTTTACCATTTTAAGGTATATATACTTGCTAGATGTGAGTCCTACAATATACACCATTGCATTTTAATGTAAATTATTTATTGAAAAATATAAGTAAATGGGTATATGGGTATACAGGGTATGGGTATATACATAACCATAACCTTACCTTGTAAGAGGCGGGTATGTGGGTATAAGAGTAAGCGGTTACATGGTGATAAAGGTTTATACCCATGACGGGTTTAGTGGGTATGGGTTTGAGGGTATGCAGGTATACACATATTCATTTACAACCCTATGGTCGTAGATGTCCTCCGAACGCATGCATTTCAGTGTTTGCGTCTCTACTTTGTCCACACAGATGGACTGGAACTCCACGCCGTGCTTCCTAAGTCAGTGGGAATTAGTCGTCTCTGTGCGGAGGCGTGCTAGCATCATGATACTCTCCTTTCTCTCCTGAGGATATTGACAGCTAGGGTTTACATATGTGAGCGTAAATTAAAAAGCCTCTATAATATCTTATATAGATATCGACCGTCAAGCTCCTTTAAATGGGAGACAAGAGGAAGTAGGGTTTCCTAAACCCATCGGTAAATAGAAACATTGTGTTAATTAAAACGTTCGTGGATTAATAAAAATATTTTGAAATTAATTAATTAAACAAATAATTGCATTAATTGATTAATTAATATCTGACTCCATGCAATCACTCAGGATGGCTCTATGGGCATATATACCAACAGTTTCTGCATGTCAAGACAAGACATCCAATAGCACATAAAATTTGTATAGGATAATATTTACAAATCTAATAGGGGTTAGAATTGATCATACACACACACACAAACACACACATACACACACACATACACACACACACACACATATATATATATATATATATATATATATATATATATATATGTATATATATATGTACATATATATATAGATAGATAGATATAGATATATACACACACAAATATATATATATATATATGTATATTTATATATGGTTTAGTAAATGTGTATTGTGTGGGACATGTAACTTGTGTGTATTGGACATTCAAATTACATAACTACAATTTGTTAACTAAATCAAACCATATGGATTGAACGACCATTATCTGTATTAGACCTTTTAAAAAAAATATAATGGCATCGCATGTATATCATGAGATATAGATGATTAAAGTTCAACGATTTCTATAATTTCTACAACTTATTTTTTTATTACAAACTACACATCTAGTGTTATTTCATCATCATCAACAACTTATTGTGCTTGACTCAATAACCTTGCTTTGGATAGGTGCATTTGTCAATCTACGTTGGAGATGTCCATAAAATCTTAGATGACCTTCACGCAACTTGTCCTCAATGTCCACCACCCCCACTTTGTTTCCGATATAGTCATTTCTCATATAATTTTTTCACATCTTCCAACACATCCTTTTAGAGTATGCATTTAGGCCACATTCATCTTGTTGAGACCATATTTATTCACTGCCCAACATTCTCTCTCATATAACATGGTTGGTCGTATAGTTGTTCTATAGAACTTGCTTTTTAATTTGAGAGAGATCTTTCGGTCACATACTACTCCAATTGCAGTCCTCTACTTCAACCATATCACATATTGATACATCCATTCCATCCAACTTGACTCCACCGTTAACAATTCTAGAGTGAAAAAAATTGCAATGCAAACACTTAATTTGGCTAATCATTATCATAAATCCATTGGATTTCAATATATTTATCTAAAGTTCAATTTTATCATTTAGTATATATTTTCTTTCATCAACCTTCTCTCATTTCATGATCTATAAATAATGGATTGAGTTGTCTTTTTATATACATGTAATTTAAAGAGTGTCCATCATTGTATAACGTTAGACTTTTAAGTATATTAACCATGTTAAACTATGACGAGTACATATATGATTCATGTACCGAAGCATACATTTTTTTTAGCCTGTATCTACACACACACACACAGATATATATATATATATATATATATATATATACAACATTAAAATGGTTCATTGATATAACTCTAAAGAACTTGTACAAGTTATGTATTGGTAAATGGATTAGTTTCACTAATTACCAAAGTGTTTTCTATGATGATCTAATATTGAGGTGGTTGCTTATTATTTTTTTTTAGGGTGAGGTGGTTGCTTATTAAAAACTCTATATAAGGCTCTTACTTTACTCCTCCACAAAGTATAACATAATAGAATTGATTATTGTGTCTTAGTTAACTTTAGATAGTTTCATCAAGAAATTTTCCTAATAAGAAAGGTGCGCCTCACATTTGATACATACAGTAAAATTTGCTAATATAAAGGTTAGAATACACACTATGAATAATGGGAAGTAGTATAGTTTATAATATCCCTTTATTATTTATATTCGAACAATAGACATGGATATCTTGTTTCTCTCCAAGATGTTGATATATAATAATGCTTCAAAAATATTTTTCAACAACATGTACTCCATGTTCTTTAACATTAACCATGACATAAAAAAATACTCATCACTTTTATTTAAATAAACACAAAAATTATATGTAGTATCACCGCTATACATACACTTTCACTCTATTATAGAAATTTCTATTTCTTAGAATTCCTAATATTTTGGTCTACATTTTGGTTCCTCCTTAATTTCAATTATGATCCCCCTATGTAACTAGGATGCATTTGATCTGACAGATTTCTTTGTTCAGGCTATTAAATTATTAGTTATTTTGGATATATGATTTAGGGTAAAGTATTGTATGGATAAAATTTAATGATTAAATAGAAATGATCCATATCAATTGGTCTTATAAGTATCATGGGCATAATTATTCAATTATGTATACCAATTGCTTTTTATGAAATCTAATTTCCAAGTTGTTTCAATGTTTCTTTCAAGTCAAGTAAGACTTCAACTACATTATAGCCCCTCCATTTTCTTACTATATGAATTTAATTTATAAAAATATAATAATAATAATATAATTCTAGATACTTTCCGATAAAAATTAAATTATATCCTAATATTTATCTAGTCAAATTGTATTTTCTTAGAACATCTATCTTTCTATACTTCATTTAAACAATAAGTTCATCTTGGCAACTACTATAAATGTATTTTGATTTTTGTTGGGCAACCAAATTAGCATTACAAAGAGAACTAAGGTCACATTTTATTGAAACACTTAAGATTCCAAGATTTTTTCTATTTATCCATATATTTGATTAACTATTTCATCCTATATCAGTAATGACTAGATGAGAAAATTGTATTAGAGATCAAAGAATATCAAAATAGTTTGATCTTGGTTTTGTAACTTAGAGGATATATGAAGAAATTTGTAAAATCCTTTGAATTTTGGTTTGAAATTCTCAACTAAACCTGAATAGAACTTCACCCAAATTTTTTTTAATTTTTACCCTATACATTTTCTTCTTCATGTAAACAACTAAAACTCTACATTATATGTGTATATGGTCGTGGACAAACTGAATCTGAGCATTTAAATAAGTTATGAAGCCTAAACCCACAAAATATCCATAGGTTAAATATTTGTTCTTGAGGATATAATTTCATTATTTGACATTTGCATGTTGTCTTTTACATTTCTGATTAGACCATTATCAATCTGTGTGTTCATGTGCAAATCACAAATATATCAATGTACTAGGTGGATTTTTCCTGGTAGAAAATAGATTGTGAAGTAATTTGACTCATAAGATTTCCTAACATTTTGGAACTAGTCCCATCATTCAAATTCATATAATTAACCTTCTTACAAATAGATTCATGCGAACTCTCATTTATGTACCAATACCTTTATTTATACCTCACATCTTATTCTGAAATTATTTCTACACCATCAAGCATTGATTTTATACAAAAACTAGTATATCTCATGCATACTTAACCATTTCTTAGTTATGTAAAAAAATATGATTTGCCCATAACCTTTTATGATAGTATACGTATACATGTTTGTTCATTTTCCATGTATATCAGTTCTTATGTGTACGCAAACAAATAGTTTTGTTATGTGAATATACATTTAATCTATATAATTAGGAACATGTCCAAGTATTAGATATTTTACAATATTATAGATTGATAATATTCAAATGTCAATCTGAATAATAAAATTGGAAATTTCCATGCATTTAGTCATTTTATTGTTGTCCTAATGTAGAGTTCTTATTTTTCACTATTAACATATGAACCAACAAAACTTAAAATAGATATCCATACAACATACCTATTCCATATTCCTTATGTGTGATTGTCTTCCTTAGATTATAATAACCCAACTAAATTTTGATTCTCGCTTCCTTTGTATATTATAATTTTTACAGGAATTGGCTAATCAATCAAGATTATCAACAAAAATTGGTGTTTGGTGCAAAGTGAAGGATTGGTTCTCACAATTTCTCACATCCATGTCAAGTTGCATACCTTTGGTTAGTTATATTCACTCTTATAGTATAATGGTCATGATACTTCCATTAAAGGATAGACTTAGTGTCATGTTTATCAATATGATGGAAATCTCTTCGACTATTACCTATTGCCAATCATTGAAACTAGTGATGGTTCCATACCCATTAGAATACCAAATTGAACTATACTATGTGTTAGTTCCACAAAGGATTTGTGTCCTATCGCTGGAACTTAATGAGTAGTGACCAATTATGAAATTTGATTTCATGGCCAAGATGAATATGGTATCATTCCATGTCCTAGTTTAATGGGAAATGTATAAGGAATATTGTATACAAGTTATAATTAGACTTGGATTGTATTGCTTAACAAATTATTAGATAAGGTGTATATTCTTATATGTATTTTTGTCCTTATTTATTTATGTCACTAGTATATACTCAAATATGATGACCTTGATTTATCTAATTATTAATCTGGATATTTTCTTCTTGAATTTAATTGTGAAGTAGATAAAAATTAAGTGGATAATATCTTTAAAAATATTGTAGTTACAATTGTTTAGAAAATCTAGGATTAAAAATTTAGATACAAATTGTATTCAATGGACTAAATACTTGTCTATATAATCTAAGATGAAAAAATATATTCTTGATTGAATGTGTCTATTTTCAGTATACATATTGAATATATACATAGAAAGCAAATCTTGTGTATTGGTGAGCTAGTTTAATGTGTAAGCAATAGTAGTGTATGATATATAATTTGGTTCCACTCAACTATATGACATGGAGTTTTCTATAGAAAATGTTGTAGGAAATTATCATTTTTTTATTTTCCAATTAAAGAGAATGTCTCCAAACTCCCTACACACATGTATCAGGACATAGTTGTTGCCTTTAGATCCCTTTTCCTATTGTCCTAGCATGTTCAAAAGTAAAATGTGTGATGTCCCTGTAGCGGAAATTAAAGTAGCACATGAACATGAACAAGAATAAACCATACAACAAAAAGCACCATTCAACATGTATTTACACAATGAACTATTACAAATTGATATTGTAAATTGAACAATATACTTCTACATATACACATACAACAATTACAACATGATATTTAAACAATATGTCCACTTGTACATCTGCTCACCACACAAGTCTCAACTATTCGATTCTTCAAGATCATATGTCCTCATCACCTAAATAAGAGATTACAAGTGGTACATGTCTGCACAATATACTAAAATATAGTGTTGAGTAAGCCTACGCATTTCAAATACCTTTTTCATACTATGACTTTAAAATTAGATAGAATTAATACTTGGAAGTAAAGAATATAACAAAATCATACTTGAACAAATATGTTTATTAGCAAAAGAGAACTCATATTTTAAGCATTTTTACTATGCTTTTTTAAGATCTATACAATTTTTTAGTATTGGAATGTATTTATATTTTTGAACCTATTAGATACTTCCACGTGGGCATCGGGGATGCACTTCACTTCTAGCTTTCCTGGGTGAGTCGACTAATTCTTGGCAGTTCACTGGATTTGGGCCACCTGCTCTCTCTCTTTCATTCTCTGGTCCCCCACGAGTTTAGGCATGCATGTATGAGACTCAGTTCTTCTCTAAATAGGTGACACCGATCCTCCTCTAGTGAGTATTCTAAAGAGCCAAGGTGCTCCTCTGTGGATCCTGAGGCCACCATAAGCTTTGGCAACGTCTTGTGGACCTCGATGGCTAATCCTCTCTTAAGCTTTGTCTGTGAATCTGATTCTGTAGGATGTCTTTTTTGTGTGGTTTTGGTTGCCACAAAGCAAAGAGGCAAACTACCTCTTCTCAACCTCATACAGCTCTAAAGCTTTTGATAGCTCCTCTACACCTCCAGAAACATATGTGTGTCCCTCATTCATAGTGAGAAACTCTGGGCACAAGACGCCATATTCCAAAAGTAACTTCGATGGAGTTCACCTCGTTGACCACTACCACCACCTCAAAAAGGTTTGAGAGTGTGTGAGTTCCAATCATTTGATCCCCATCTCTATTTTCTCCTACTTGGATGTTGAAGCCTCTCTTTTACTGCTTCCTTCTACCTCATTTAACTTGCTGGTTGAAGTGGAGAAGTTGTGGGAGAGGGGCTCTCATTCTTTATTTTCTTAGCACCAAAAGGTGTGAGTAAGGCTTTGCATGTAGCCTACAATCAAGAGAAGGCAACTGCTCAACCAATATCATGAGATAAACCATGATTCATCTCCTATTTCTTGATGAAGAAACCACTTACTAACCATATATGAGTCCATAACTAACACAGGTTGAAGACAAAGAACCTGTCATTGAGTCGGGACATCCAAAGGTCCACAATAGAGGCAAAAAAAGGCTAATCAATGGCTCTCTACCCATCTAAGAGACATGTCATGCAAATTAAAAATGATGAATCTAACTTAGTCTAAATGAAATACTTTGCTCCATCAAACTCATACTTACACATAATTTCATAATTTTCAAACCTCAGTAACTTTCTCTAGAACCATTTATATATTGTGAAAATTTAAAAATAAGTTTATCATAACTCAAGATGCCACTCTTCAATCATGCAACCTAATATCTTAGAAGTATTATAAATAATAATATTATACATTATACTTTTATCAAAAGATATCCAGACTTCACCAATTTAATTGGGACACTATTTGTATGACCAAACACACTTAGAAACCATCACTTCAGTGTAATAATTCATGTATTTCTTGACCAAGCTCATGGAAGCATAAAACCATTTGAGATGACATTTCTCTACATGGGCTCAAAATTACTCAATCCATTAGTCAACTCATGATTCACTTGTCTCATTAGGTATCTAAAGACTCTAAAAGTGCACTCCATCATATCCTACACATCTTAAAAGAAAGCTCATCCTTGAAATTATGCTAAAATCTAGTCCATTAAGACAAAATCCAGTCTGTCACTTCATACATAAATATTAATTAAAATTTTGTCCTCAAAATTAAGCTGTCATCTTACTCCAAGAATAAAAGTTAAAAGATGTTAATATAATGAAGGGCACCAATCTAGGTGCAAATTTCCCACCAAATAGATCACTAGAACTTATATACACCACTCCTAGGAGGATTTCTAGAGCATCAAGGGTGAAATATCACCTCATATATTAAAATAAAGGTTTGGAAGCTTAGGTTATGTCATGCCATATTTCCTTTTAGGATTCTCATACTCATTTCACCCAAGCATTAAGGGTTCCATCAATACATTATGTTATCATTTTGGGAAGAGTTAATTAATTAACTAATTTTCTCCATATAGGACATACTAGTGAATCATCTCATGTTATCGTGCTGATTTTTTTCAAACTATAACTACAGTCTGTATCAAGAACCAAATTCTCTTTGAATTGGGATTTTAATTTGGGTGTCACACGTGTGGTCAAAGTGTTGAAAATTTGGGGACGTCACTGGTATCGAGCATGAACAATAGCAAAGGATAGCATTTACTCATTATACAACTCAAAATTAATGAAAACCTTGAACTAAACAAAAATCTTTAAACTTAGATTAGTTGTATTTTAGGCACTATATTTAGCTTAGTCTTAGGTTAGGACCTAGATGTCTGAGAGCTACCTCTAGACTAGTGCTTGTTGTATAGAAAGTCCTAACATATCATTATTTCCTTATAATGTGGTGGTATGGGACATTACATTATTTGGAGATGATGTGCATGATGGGAAGAGAAATCCTAGGAATATTGAGCTCATTGTCTAGGGTATCTACACTAGTCTTTACTTTGTTCTTTCCCCTTCCATTAGGTGGCATGGCACTAGACACTATACTATGTGAGGGAGATTTGATTTGCGGATTTGGTTTTGTTTCAAATCATATCGAATATTGGTAGCTTTATCTTACGGTTGCTTTATTGGAGAAAACATATATACTATTTTATTATCTATGTAAGTAAATAAAAATATGTCCTGACACATGTATGAGTAAGAGGTGGTCATGCAACCTAAGTGAAAATGAATGACATCAATCTAGAAGAGAGAGTAGTTCTAGATTAGATGTCATTAGCCTTGTTAGAATATGTGATACATGGAATAGATGAAATACGGTTAGATGATGATCTATGTGTTATATAGATGATATAAGATGGTTTATGATGATAAATGTCTATCTTCTAGGACCTAAGTTTAGATTTGAGGATTTGAGAGAAGTTTTGATGATGAAACTATACATTCTTTTACGAGATAAGATAAGCTAAGTTAAGACAAGTTTGAGAGTCTTCATGAGACTCAAGCTCTTTCTTAAAGGAGGATCTTTAGTGTTAGGACTAGTTATAGGGTTAAATCTAGAGAGAGTGAGACATAGAGGGAGAAGGTCAAAGAACCTAAACTACAAGATATGACAATTTTGAGACATATTGTTGTGATATGTCCTAAACTAGACTACTACCGAGTGAACGAGTTGAGTTGTTTTATGCATTATTCATATAAATATCTTGAATCCTATATTTACTTGGGAAGACCAAACCCTAGATCTAGAGAGAGGATTGTATATTTGTATATGTGTACATGAATATGAGTGCCTACCATCTAGGTGAGGGAGAGAGAGTCCCTAGATCCTTGAGGAGGTAAGAAATGTTAGTATGTTGTGAATCCGCATGGTCGATCCTTGTAGGAATCTAGTGTTTGTGTGTATAAGAGATTTTGCTAAACATATCTCATGGGCAGAGAACCTATGAAGAGAATGTCATATCATGTTTTAATTTGTTCTTATGTTGCTAGATCTTGTAATGATAAACATCATTGCCAATGAGGTAGACCTGGTAACCCTAGACTGAAGAGGGAAGATAAAGTTTGTGCATATGAGATACTCATTGAGTTAGTTGAGCTTAGAGAAACTGATCATGTCACTAATATCATGATAAGGCTTAGGAGAACCTCAATTACGCTATATGAAATTTTGATATATGTTTGACAAGCCACTCAAACAAGTTTGTTTAGAAAAACAATGACATTATATAAGTAAGAATGTGATCTAATTTTTAGATATGATATATGGATATGACATGATGAAAACCCTAGAAATGGTTTGATATCTACCTATGTAAAAATGATTAACCATATAAATGAATAAAATCAACATTATAATTTTAGTGAATCTAGGAAGGAATCAACTAATAAAGTTTTTAACCTAATATGAAAGTGATTTGAGATCATATTAATGATTTAAGTTAATGACATAACTCACACACGAGGCCATGAAGAAGAAAATCAAAGTTTTCAGAGGAAACTAAAGTAGCACAAGATTATGAAAAAGAAAAACTATGCAACAAAAGGTCATCGTTCAACTTTTAACTACACAATGAATTATTATAAATGGATATTACACATAAAATAGTAAAATTTTACATATGAGTATACTACAACTATAACATTATCTTTAGACAATAGGTCTACATGTACATCTACTCGCCACACAACTCTGAACTATTTGATTTTTCAAGATCATATGTCCACATTACCTATATAATAGATTACACGCGGTACATGTCAGCACAATATCATATGTCCACATTACACTACATGTTTCAAATATCTATTTCATACTATTATTTGGCAATAAGTTAAAACTAATACTTGACATTAATAGAATATAACAAAGGCATACTTTAATAAATATATTTATTATCAAAAGAGAACACATATTTTATGCATGTTTAATATGCCTTTCCTTATATGTATACAATTTTTAGATATTTGAATGCATTTACCTTTTTGAAACTATCAGGTATCATCATGTGGATGTTGGGGTGTGCTTCACTCCCAACATTGTTAGGTGAGCCAACCAAGTTCTTGGTGGATCACTACCTTTGGACTATCCGTTGTCTCCCTTTATTTTTGTAGTGCACCACAAGTTCACACGTACGTGCATGAGAGTCGGTTCTTCTATGAACATGTGTCATTGGCCCTCCTCCGACGAGTAATCAGAAGAGCCAAGGTTCTCCTCATCAGTTCCTGAGGCCGCCATAAGCTTCAAGAACGTCTTGCAGACCTCCACATTTAATCCTCTCTTAAGCTTAATTTATGGATCTCATTCTATGAGATGTCTTCGCCACTTGGTTTTGGTTGTTATAGAGCACAAAGGCAAGCTGTCTCTACTCAACCTTGTACAACTCTGAATCTTATGATAGCTCCTCTGAATCCAATGAACTCATTTGTGTCCCTCATTCTCAGTGAGAATCTCTAGGCACAAGCCTCCATACTCCAACTATGACACTGATGGAGTTCACCTTGTCGACCAGTGCCACCACCTTGAAAAGTCTTGTGAGTGTGTGGGGTCAAATCCTTTGATCGACATATCTAATTTCCCCTAATTAGATACCTCTTAAATCCTCTCTTTTTCTTCTTCCTTATTCCTCATCTAATATGCTAGTTGCAGTGGAGAAGCTATGGGAGAAGGGATATCATTTTCATTTCTCTCAACACCAGGTGTGATTAAGGGATCTTGCATATAGCCTATGATAAGATGAAGGAAACTGATCATCCAAGATCATGAGATAAACCATTTTTCAATTATTATTCCAATGAATCAACCACTCACTGATCATTCCTGACTCAATGATTGACACAAATTGAAGACAACGAATCCTCCGCTCAGTCAGGACATTCAAAGGTCCACAATAAGGCAACAAAAGGCTAATCCATATCTCTCCACCCATGCAACAGACATAACATGCAACTTAAGAATCATGAATCCGACTTAGTCTAAATGAAATACTTTGGTCCATCAAACTCATAAACACAAATAATTTCATCATTTTCAAACCCTAATAGCTTTCTCTAAAACAATTCAAACATTATGAAACTTCAAACACACGTTTATCATAACTCCAGATACATTCTGTTGAATTTTGGTACCAAGATGGCACTCTTCGATCATCTGAACTAATATCTTAGAAGTCACAAAAATATTAATACTATACATGATACTATTATCAAAAGATATTAAAACTTCACCAATTTAATTTGGACACTTTTTGTATGAACAAACACACTTTAAGAACCATCAAGTATAATAATTCATGTATTTCATGACTAGGCTCATAGAAACATAAAACTGTTTGAGATGGAATTTCTCTATATGGACTCGATATTACTCAACCCAGAAGTCAACTCATGATTCACTTGTCTCATTAGGTATCAAAAGAGTCCAAAAGTTCACTCCATCACACAACCTCTACCACAATTGGAGACATACTTTTACCTATTGAGTCAAATACCAAGTGCACATTTAGGATATTATAATTTGGTTATTCATTTGGATAAGAATATTATTTAACATGTAAGAAATAGTAGGTATGATATATAAAGTGGTTATTTGATATGTTGTTTCTTGTAGACAATAGTTTTCAAATTTTATATGATGTACTTCATTTTTATGTGTCTATTCTTAAAATATTAGAAAAGCATGTTCCCAGTTGTAATATAGGTCATGAGTTCAAAATCTATTGTTGGAGACAATGAGGGAAGATATATAAAAACGACTGAAGGGTATAAATTTCAATCATTGTGTGACTTTAAACATCAGCACATCAAAATATTAATATAAATTATCAATATGCTATTGTATGTGTATTATGGAATGCTAGTTGGTGCATTTTGGACTTCCTTAGGTTACAACTAGCTAATTATATTTGATTATATGCAAATTAGGCAAACACATGATGGATCTTTCAAATTTGTAAAAGGGGCCTAGTCTAACACACTAGCTTAGACTATTCACACTTCACATGGAGTCGTGTTGTAGTATAGACAAGCGACAAGAATAGGGTCGATCCTTAGGGAGGGAGGGGGCAATGGAGGTAAGTTAATGTGATCTACTTTCCTAAAGCGGAGTGTAGGGTTTTAGGGTTTTGAAGGTTGGTTTTGGTTGATTATAATAAGATTGCAAGAAATTAAAGGGCAAGAAGAAAATTAGATTACCAAAAACCCTAAATTACCCTAAGCAAGCTAAGACTAAGAAGCTAGGGAAAACAATTAACAAAGCAGGAGCAAGGGGAACTACACTACACTAGCAATTCAAACTAACAACTAAGAGGCAAGTTAAGCACATGATTAAGAAAGAACTTAGGCTATCACTAGATAACAATATTAACACAAACAAGCTCCAAAGATCATTAAGTACTCTAGCAAATCCTAACTATCAAGAACTAAGAAATTAGCTAAAAAGTAACAAAGACAATTAACTAAACTAACATTAACAAGATAAGCAATAAGACGGATAGGTGGGCCGTTTGGGAATGAAATTTGATATTAGTTGGGGGAGGTTACATAACAAGCAAGTTTTATATCTTCAATATAGATTGCCAAACCAAACAAAAAGGCAGTGCTATTAGCATGTACCCTATGCTACTAGTTGGGGAAGTAGGGCTAGGTGTAATTCTAATAGGACTTGGCAAGTCTAGGTTTCTAGGGTAAGTAGTATTAGGAGAACTGAGAGCCAATCGTAGGAATGGGAATAGAGATGAGGGTATTTGTCATGTTACTTACCATATAGCCTTTAGAAAACTCTAGGCAGTTGCACTAATCAGACTTGCACTAACTACTTAGATCTCACACCTACTTGTAGGAGAAGGGATTTGTCTATAGGAACAAAAGGTGCTAGATAGGGATCCAATAATTGGACCCAAGAGAAATTTCTAAGACAGCCACATACATTCAATTTTCCCCTAGAAGCTAGATGTTTTCAAGCATCATATAACAAACAATCCATGTTTAAAAGCACAAACAAAAAGAAAGATAATGGAAAATGAGATAGAAGTAAGAGGAAATCATCATAGAATGGAAATATGTTCATTACAAGTTATTTTCCCCCAACATGGTATCAAAGTAACATTTTAACCCCAAACAACCCACCACTAGGGGCTTATCTAGACAAGAACATATAAAAGAGAAAAAGGGAAAGAAGAAAGAGGTAGATGGCCATGTAGCTCATGGAAGGTTTTTCTCCTTCACCTCCTAGCTCCTGTAGAATGTGGCTCTTCCTCCACAGTAGGTGAATAGTATGGAAATATGGGGGATTAGGGTGGGAAATCTAGAAAACTAGGTTTGTATGGTTGAAATGGAGTGGAAGGTAGATGAAAGGTTTGGAAAGCAAGGAAATGGCTAAGGAGTAGTTGGAGGGGTGCTAGGGAAGCTAATCTTCATGTTGTGGATGCCACTTATGTATATATAGGTGGCAAGGAGGCACTAGGGTAAGTGGGGATAAAAAGGAAAAAATAATGGAGAAAATGGGTAGGTTAGGCGGTCACCACGGCCGTGGAGAGGTTCCACAATTGTGTTGGGGGTTATACGGAATGATCGTGGGCTATGGAATGGATGAGGTGGAAGGTGGAGGTGAGGTTTACGTATGTATGGTGGCCACGGTCATGGCGGGTGCCACAGTCGTGTTGGATTCCACGATCGTGTTTGGTAGAGGGTACCACGACCGTGTTGGGTAGCAAGACCGTGTGGGAGGAAGTTTCCATGGGCGAGGTTGCTCTGAGGTCATCTTGTCTTCATCTTGCCATGGTCGTGGTGGTCATCATGGATGAGGTGGCCTTCAAGGGCCATGGTCATGCTGATGGCTACTACCATGGTCATTCACGTGTAAAATGAGCCAAGTTACTATTGATTTTTGTGGTCTTGAAGAATAAATCGCCACAGTTGTGGCATGGGCCACGGGTGAGTTGGGGCTCCCTAGCCACAGTCATTTGATAACCACAATCGTGGTGTCTTCAGTGACCATAATTGTTTTGTTGGTCACGACCGTGGTCATTCATGTACAAACTTGGCAAAGTCCCTACGACTTTTGGATATTAATTCCCCATGACCTTGGTGGTTTACCACCGCCGTTTTGGAGCATTTTTCTACTAATTTCAACTTCAACTTCTTCATTTGACCTCTTTTTGCTTTGGATTGATTCTTGGGCATCCAAAGAGAGCTCAGGGAAGAAGTAGGTCCAATCATGGGGTGCAAGGACCCAAAGATGTTCTTTATCTCCCTCCCTTGCATCAATGCATGCATAAGTACCCTAAAAACACACAAAAGGAGGCATAAGTGCATTTGACATGAAATTTCACATTGGAGGAAATAACTAGCAATCTACAATGTTTAGATGTGATTGTAATGCAAAAAGACACAGGATGAATAGGGATGCATCACTAGTGTTTTTTAATCTTTATATTACTAAGAATGAGTAGAAATCTAGTTGAAATTCACTTCTTCTTGATACATATATTATGTTACTTTTTCCTACACATCCCTTTTATTGAAGAAGGGTTATCTGTCAACTACTAGTGAACTCCTTCCCTCAAAACTGTTGATGAGAACTTAAAGTAAATTTTAAATGGATAAAATAATATGTAATTAATTCAAATAGAAATCTTGACTTAGTAATTAGTTTTCTAGATCAAAATGCTCAAATTTAAATATATAACAGTAAAAACTTGCTGGAAATTCATTTACATCATATATAGAATCAACATAGATGTAATTTTTTTATAATTACATATCCAATCCTCATAGTGATCAATGTTGTAAGAATTCGACACAAAACTATTTAATTCTACATGATAGCAAATTAATATGGGAAAAGTGATATCGACCACTATCTCTATCAACTGACTAGACAATTTTACCCTATACTTTCAAGATAGAAATATAAACCAAATATCTTGATCTCCAAAATCTTCAAAGCCATTTCAAACATCACCTACAATGTAAATCATGAGGGTACTAGTTTTTATGTATTCTAGTTGCTATTTTTATCCTCTAACACGAACAAGTCTAATGGAATTTAAGAAATCTTTCTAAAAGAGTTGTCTATAAAATTTCAAACACAGAAAAATGAAAATAGTTTTGTACTCTATGAACCATTATTTGGTGAGGTTCCATCGTTACCATACATAGGAGGGGGTTGTTATGGTTCGACACCACCATCGTCCCCTAGTCCCTCCTCTCCAACTCTCCTTCTCTCTTTCTTAATGTTTCCCTTTCTAAACACAATTACATCTCTTTAGTGATAATGCCCCTCCCCTTAGTTATTTTTTGTCCTCTATGTGGGGGAGTATTATGTCCCTATGTGGGAAGAAATGAGATCTCTAGTTCTGTAAATTTTAATATAATTGTGTTGGTTTATTCATTATTGGTGTTCACCATGGTTGCACAAGTGAAGAAAAAATTTCATCTCAATTGATCTAGATAAAAGTTGTTTTAGATTGAAAGATCGCATCATAGAAGAATGCAGAATGAATAATTGTTGTTCTATAGGATGTGCAAAAGAATTTATATGCGTTAATATATACTTATAGCATGAGTTTCTTTCTTGTTATTTAGAGTTATTAAAAATATTATACCTTATATATTATTTTATATTGACTAATCACCCTTACTTTTGAATGTTAAGGTGCAATAAACAATGATTGTGTTCTCATAATTCTATTTCTTCCATCTTTTGTTCTAAAAGAATTTGATCCTACTAGTATCTCTATTATTCTTATAGTATTATTGGATTTCATTTTGTATCCTTGGTCTTTCCAACTCATAGGTTTTACTGTGTATACCCAACTATAAATATTTTTCTTGTGTATATCCCTATTAGTATCCCATATTTGGTGAACTAGATATGAGCAAGAAATACATATTGTGTTTTGGTGATGGTTTGAAAGTCATGGGCCAAAGAGGATGATCAATCTATATTGTGTTGATAAAAACCCTTCATTTTAAATTTCAATTAAAAATGAAGAAATGAAAGAAACCTAACCAGAGTTTTGATCCCTATAATAATTGAAACATTATTTCCATTACATAAACTATTATGAACCCAGAAAACACCATTCTTGATTTGAGCAACCATCAAAGACTTCCAAATCATCCAAATAATAAACATAAAAATTCTAGAAAAGTTAGAAGGTATTTTTTGTAGGTAGTTTGAATCCTTGCTCATAACCATACTTCATGAACATAGAAAAGATAACAATCCTAACAAGATAAACCGTAATGTTTTTATTTTCAAAAGATCAAAAAATTTGGTTGTTGCATGTACATGTTCTGAATGCTAATGATATTCTACATGTCTTTCATAATTTTTTCTATGATAAAATGAAAAATCACAATCATATAGATGTGACTTATTGTTATAAATAATTAGATTCACATTATCCATTAGAAATTTAAATTTACAGTGATCCACTTTTCATACTAGTGTAGCTTAAAAAATATTAAGATGGAATCAAATTGAATAAGGAAATATGTATTGCATAACAAGCCTATGGTTAATGGAAAAAAATCACCTATCAACAGTTTTTCATACGACATCTATGACCATTTTCAAGTACATCCAAATGCACACCCTAAAACATTAAAGCTTGTTCTCTAAGAGAATTATGTTCAAGAAAATTTGACACTTTAGCATATCCTATAAGAAGTTGCTACCCTATTATGCAACTTTGAGTTTTTGGTTCTTTTTATTAGAAAAATTCAAGGGGGGTCCATATATCATATTATAGGTGTAGGATCTCCTCGTTTATACCTTCATACATATCTCCATCGATGAAACAAATGAACAAATATTCTAAAAATAGATAATTGTAGGCATGGAGGCTAAGACTCTCAGAAGGAGAGACAAAAACACTTGTATGGATATACAAATGCGAAATAATTCATGAGATTTTATCTTATCCAAAAGGAGAGACTTAAAAAAAATTCCACAAGGAGGAAACAAGGAAGGATTAAGAGGACAAGAGATAAGACATGGGGGAAATGGAAGGAAAAATGGCTTCTCTATTGCAAATTTTGTTGTCTACTTCATATATTTAAAAAAAGATGCATATACATAACTCAAGACATAGATATACCAACAGTTGCACATGTTCAATGTATTGATGAGTATTTACATATGTTGATGATATCATTTTTTACAATACTCCTTAATAGAGTGACATGGCATTAATTAATAGAGGTAGTGAGTCTATAGTTCTATTTAGTGGGAGTGAACTAGCTTAAGCCTGCAAATGAGCTCTTGTTTGATATAAAAGGTCATTTCATTACACAATAGACTAACTATCTCTATGGGGATTATTTAGTCAGGTGAGATAGCTTGAATTCTTGTAATGAATTCTCCTTGATTTACATGATAGACTCACTGCCTCTATCCATTACATATAATGAAATGATTATTTGGTTGATAGATAATGAAATAATTCTTAGGAAGAATAACCTAAAGAAGCCACTGTTAAACTACACTAGAGTGTTAGTTCTAGAAATAGCATCAGAACATGCCACAAATATTGATTATAGTCAAAAATCAAATCTTAAAAGGAAATATTTGATTTAAATGTTATGCATGATTTCTTTTCTTTGTAGCATGTCTCTTATCTAGGTGTGTAGAGGTTTAAAACTATTCTTATTTGAACTGGCGAGTAGGGAGTATGAATTCATCAAGAGCATAAAGTACTAAATCTACAAGAAAGGATTATGAATTCATCAAGATTATGTCAGGCTAATTCTACAAGAAAAACTAACTCCTTGAAAGTACATTGCAATGTTTCTACTATGCAATTGTCAGGGTCCTTGCATTCTCGTACTTTACTATTTAGCATATTTCATTTAATGTTTATACCATGGAGCACATGCATGGTTATATTAATAATCAATTTACATATTTCCAGAAGAGGCATCAAAGGACTACATCTATTCCTAAATTTGGAGAATGGAATGTCACAACACAACCAAATGTTGGATTCACTATGGTTTTCGAAGATCTCAGAAAAAACAAACAGCAATCGAAACTTTATAATCAAACTGATACAAGTGAAGATGGAAATCAAGATGGAGGAAAGATCTCCTCTAGCTATAAGGTAACATATCTTTCTTTATATATACATTATACATAGATATATAATATATATATATATAGTTTCATAAATATACCATCTATATGAAAATAACATAAAATCCCTAACTTTCTATTCTTTATATGACTTCATAAGGTGAATTATAATGTTACTATTTCACACCATATTCTAATATATATTGTCGCCTATGCAAAATTCATAGTTGGTTTTTCATCTGCCCAAAACAACCTAGTTTATTGACCAATGGGTATCATATATTCATACCTACACAGAAGTCAAAAGTTTTAACTGGGATGTGCATCATGCAAATACATAGTCAAAATATAGTTCTAAATATATGCTAGAATGTTATGTGCTTGATAAAGAACAACAAAATTCCAACAAATGTAAACCTATGTTTTATATAAGTTATAATATTAAATGTTATTTGTATACTCCCAATATCATGGAATTATGAACTTATTTTAACTTAGTCATTATACATGTAACATTTATCCCTTAATGTTTTAGTGTTAGTAACAAGTTGAGAAATATTATATCATTTGGCTACTTATAAGAGACTAAACAATGTATTAAAAATACTTTAGACCAGTGTATACCTTCTAGAATTATAAGTAAACTTATAATCATTTATGCAGCCTCTAAAATATAAAGCAACACCAAAGATTTATCTTTTGCATGTGGCCAATGGCAAGTCTTTATGATATACAATAATTTCTAAGATCCAAAAACTAACATATTCAGTGGGGTGGAATAGTTTGAATCCCATGAATGAACTTCTCTTTGATATAAAAGGTCCTAACATTCCACTATAGACTCACTTCCTTTATCATATAATGAAAGGATTCTTAGGTAGCTAACCTAAAGAAGATACTACTAAGCAACACAAGAAAATAGATGATATTAATAGCATCACAGTCTGCCAAAGATATTTGATTATACAACCAAAAATCAAAACATTAACAAACAATTGATTTGCGCTTGTTATATATGACTTCTTTCATTATCAATAGGTCATATTCCTGGTTGTCTAGAGGTTTAATGTGATACACCATTCAAACAAAACATCATCAACTAAGAAGAAGCGATCATTAGCAGCAGATTAACAAAAACCACTAAAAATTAAAACCTTTTACAAAGAGATCCAAGTCCAGGAAACTCTTAATAATAAGAACCAAAGTATTACATGTACAATCTGGTCCATAAGTACATACCAGGTACCATCTCTTCTTGAGGATTATATACATCAATTGCTCTGTTAGGTCTACACATGAGCAACACAAAACCTTGAGGCATTCAAGCCAAAATCTCAGATCAATTATGAAAACACTAAGTACTGGTTCCTAGGACCTGAGAGTACAGAGACGACACATATGACTCATATCTATAAAACACGACAGCCAGTATCTCCACCTGAGATGTTAATGCTATCCCTGATGCTGCTGTTCTTTCCCTACTGTATGATTTCTACCTCCTCGTCTGCGTCCACCTAAAAAATGTTGGATCCCACGGGGGTGAGACAATTGAAATTGTCCCAGCAAGAGATATAACTCTCCGCCAGAAACATTATTATTGTAGATAAACATTATAAAACTGAGAAGAGGATAAGCAGTTCAGAACATTCTCTTCTTTTAAAGCATTGCAACTATCTGTGATAGAGTAGTAAATCATCTATTCACTTTATTAGGAATATGAATAACATGTATATTATTTATCCATCTTACTATATCAACATCTCAAGCTTATCCTGAGATACTCATTATCATGGTATGTCATCCATGAATCATTCTCATTTCTGTCTGTTGACCGTAGCCAATCTGTTAGCCAGATATTGAATTGTACCAATCATGTGAGTATACATCATCATATTCTGTCCAAGCATTGGACTATGCCCATTCTCTGCAAACATTCCAGGCATTGGACTATGCCAATCCTGTGCAACCATTCCAAGCATTGGACTATGCCAATCCTATGCAATCATTCTAAGAATTGGATTATTACCAATCTTGTGCAATTATTCTAGGTATTGGGTTATGACCAGTCCTGTGACATTATTCCAGGTATTGGATTATTACCAATCCTATGCAATTATTCCAAGTATTGGGTTATGACCAATCATGTGACATTATTCCAGGTATTGGATTATTACCAATCATGTGCAATTATTCCAGGTATTGGGTTATGACCAATCATGTGACATTATTCCAAGTATTGGGTTATTACCAATCATATGCAATTATTCCAGGTATTGGGTTATGACCAATCATGTGACATTATTCCAGGTATTGGGTTATTACCAATCCTGTGCAATTATTCCAGGTATTGAACTATGTCAATCTTGTATATCTATTCCAGGCATTGAACTATGCCAATGTTGTGCATCACCACTGAATACCACATCACCTTTACTAGGTATTAAACCTTGGCCAAGCCATCATACTTATTCACATCCTTTATGTAATTCAATTATTCCTCTTATCTCCTTTAATCTTATTCAAAACACTATAGCCCTTATTTGGCTATAAGCATAAAGCTTGCATGATTAAGATTTCATTATTATTATTGTATCCATTTATTATTATTACTATGTTACTAAGTTTCAATTTCCTAGTTTATTCGAACATTATCATTGCTTACATGAAACTTTTATAAACATCTAGTTACCTCTTACTAGGCAACAACTATTCACATGGCTCACAAGGTCTTTAAACATCTTGTCACCTTTCACTGGGCAGCAACTATTCACATGGCTCACAAGGTCATTAAACATCTTGTCACCTTTCACTGGGCAACAACTATTCACATGGCTCACAAGGTCATTAAACATCTTGTCACCTTTCACTAGGCAACTACTATTCACATGGATCACAAGGTCATTAAACATCTTGTCACCTTTCACTAGGCAACAACTATTCACATGGCTCACAAGGTCATTAAACATCTTGTCACCTTTCACTAGGCAACAACTATTAGGGTTAGGGTTTCCCTCTATAGCCGAATAGGGTTTCAAGTTCATATTATTAATTCAAAACCCTAATTCATTGCTCCACACATCTAGGAGCATACATTGATATCATAAGTATTAAATTATACTTATCTATTCTCATCTTTTATCATTAAATGATAATCAATAATTTTATGAGTTTCTCTCTCATCTTCTCTAGAATATTGATTACATCATACTTTGTTATCTTGGCTTAACCCTTTCTCAAGGTATGTTAGCCTACACTTATCAAATTGCATTACATCTCAATGTAATAATTGTCATGACACACTTCATGTGTTACTCATCCAAGTATATTGGATTTAGGGTACATCAAGGTATATCAACCTTGAGGTGTTGAAGGTGATATCTATCATGTCTTGATGTATCACTTCCCTCATCACTTGTAACTTACTTAAATTCATCAACATATCTTGTATTGGGGTATTTCCCATCCTAATACTTTATATACCAGTTTTTCACATTTATCATGTAAAGTATTGGACATAAGCCACTTATTTGAATTATTCAACCATTATAAATAATATGGTCTTTTCTCGGATTAAGGCATTATTGATATAAGGTTATCCATTATCAACCAATTTAGGTGTTTCACCTACCAAAATATTATTCATCATTCCATTGTTAGGAATAGGGTTCCCCTCTTTATCAATTAGGGTTTTTCATAACATCTCCCTATTTTAGGTTTTCACATAACATCACCATGTATTAGGGTTTCGCATAACTTCACCCTGTATTAGGGTTTCACATAACTTCACCCTGTATTAGGGTTTCACATAACATCACCTTATATTAGGGATTCTCGTCTTTATCAATTGGTTAGGGTTTTATGATTGTCTCATTAATCCAAACCTTAAGGCAGTGCTTCCACATATCTTGGAGCACATAGCATTATTTAAGTATTAAATCATACTTATCATTGTTCCATGTGCTAGGAACACACAACACTATCATACCTTATTCTATTGACTTAACCTTTCACTAAGTACATACACCTATGCTTATCATAGTGTATTGAATTTATTACTTTCATAGGCACCAAGTGATAAACACTCTAATTATACTAATCACCTAAGTGCTTTAGAAGTACCTCCATTAAAATCATCCTTGAGATACTCTTTAACCACTTATGGAGTTATTAGTACTTACATGATTAGAATCAATTGGACCTTCAAATAGTTTAGACTAATTGAACCCTCAAACGGTCTTGAGGTCATTGACCTTCAAACAGTCTTGGTTCAATTGAATTTGAAATCGGTCTCGAACCTTTTGTACCTCTAAATGGTCTTGAACCTTTTGTACCTCTAAACGGTCTTGAACCTTTTGTACCTCTAAACGGTCTTGAACCTTTTGTACCTCTAAACGGTCTTGAAGACCGTTAGACGTTAAACGGTCTTGTCCAAATTCTTCAAACGGTTTGAGACCGTTAGACCATCAAACGGTCTTGAGCCCTTTTACTCACCAAATGGTTTTGAAGACCATTAGACCCTCAAATGGTCTTGAACCCAATCCTCCAATCGGTCTGAAGACCGTTAGACCTTAAACGGTCATGAAGATTGATCAACTCTAAATGGTTTGAGACCGTTTGAACTTAAAATATATTTAACCCCAATCGGTTTGAGACCGAATGGCCCTCAAACGGTCTAAGACCGTTTGATCAAATCAGCTTGAAACCATTTAACCCTAAATTAGGGTTTTGTTCCTCAATCGATCTAGGGTTTGCAATCAAGGAACCATCAAATGTTGAAACCTTTGGGACTAGATCAATTGTAACCATTGGATCTCCATCCAACCATGACACCACTTGACCTCAAATGGTTTTGAGACCATTTTCCCTCAAACGGTCTTGAGGCCATTTGAGCTATTCAACATAGAAATCAACTCAATCAAATTAGGGTTTCAACCAATCAATTCGATTAGGGTTTGTAATCAATGGATCATTCATTCTTAATTCCATTATAATCAGATCAATTTGAACCCTTAGATCTTCATTCATCACATCAGCAATTGACCCCAAACGGTCTTGAGACCGTTTGATCTCAAACGATCTTGAGACTATTTGATCAAACGGTCTTTAGACCGTTTGCCCCCAAACGGTCTTGAGACCGTTTGGTCATCAAGATGAAACCGTTTGCATGTGATTTTTCTTGATGTGTTTGCTAATATGACATCATCATTTTCAAGCTACAAACCTTCAAAATTTTGTTGTGATCTTTGTGGTGATTTCATCAATTAATCAAAAGGAAGTTCAGGAATAAAGAGGAATCACATATGATGAAGAAATGAAATCAATAATGATATTTAAGGGTTCAAGTTATATAACCTGCCTTCAAAGTTGAATCCAAGATTCAAGCTTCATGTATTTAATGGTGAATGAAGCTTCCTCAACTACCCAAGGTCCGTTCTCAACTCTTTGGATGCAAAGGATGATCAAGGTTGAACATTGAATGGAGAAAATAAGAGAATGAGTATTGAAATTCGATTTCCACCATGAATTCAAGGTTGAAAATGACTATGGAGCTTACCTACAGGTTGGGGCACGTTCTCATCTTAATCCTAAGATCCTTAGTCTTTGGCCCAAGCAAAGAAAGAAAGTGGTTTGCAAAATGGCCTTTCAAATAAGGCGATAATTGAATATATGTGATTGATTTTCTAGAAGAGAGAAAGTAGAAGAAAATCCATCCATTTTCTTGCCACATGCCCGCTCCACTTCCTTGTATTCAAAGCCATATTCCTTTCCTTCAAAAACCTCTTGTTTATCCTTGAATTAAAAGCAACCACCTTAAGCACCTTAATCACTATAATACTATTATCCATTTTTAGTGGACAATTCTTTTTAATTAACAAATGCAAGTGGATTTCTTCACCTACTTAGGATATTTTGGTGGAACTCAAGGCATTTGGACGTCCTTGCATTATATTATTTCAATTACAGTCTTTTTAATTAATGATCACTTCAAATAATATATTTATTTTGCTACAAATTAAATTAGGGTTTCAATTATGCTTAAATCTTGATTATTTTATTATCAAGATTATCTCTCCTAAAAAGAGATTCAAATGAGATGCCCCTCTGATTTTATTGTCTCTAATTGATACCAAGAAACATTAGGGACTCTCTAGAAATGGTATTTTGTATATTGAACCCTAGGTTTTGGGTAAATTGCACATTACACCAAAACTAGGTTTTAATATACAAACATTACTTAACAAGCTCTTTCTTGGCGCTCAGGCTTCCACAAGCCATACCTCTGCATCCTTTTCATTCTTATGATGCTTCAAAATTTGAGGAACATTTTATCATGTAAAATTTACAAGTTAACCCCTCAACTTGGGTAATTTGCACTTTAGTCCAAAACAGGCAAAACATCGCTTTTAACATTATTCAAAAAGGGCTAAAATTGAAACATAAGTTCCTTATGAGCCTTAATTACTTTTCAAAAGATAAGAGCAAGTATATAACTATTTTTATCAAACAAAACATCTAGAGTTAAAGCATAACCCAGGTCAAGGATGTTACATTTAAGACTATATTTAAATGAACAATAAGTAGGGAGTACGAATTCAGTAAGAGTAGGTAGTAAGAATTCAACAAGAGAAACTAAATTGGGATTATTTTTCTATGCATTTGTTAAGGCCGCTGCAATATCCTTCATTTATAATTTAGTAGTTTTCATTATATTGTTATACCATGGAGCACAAGAATGGTCGTATTAACATCTTATTTACAAATATTCGTGAAGGGATATCGGAGGACTACATCTATGCCCTCATTTGGGGTTTGGGATAGAACAACACAATCAAATGATGGATTTACTATGGTTTTTGAAAACCTTAAAGAAAACAGACGAGGACCTCCAATCTATAGTCCACCTATTATTAATGAAAATGGAAATGGGGAAGTTAGTAAGATTTCCTCAAAGTATAAGGTAATCATCTCTTCCATTATATATACCAGTTTCAACTTATATATATACCATCAAATTGTCAATAATGAAATAATACATATTTTCAATGTCAGTATGACTTCATCATGTGAACTATTATTTTAGTCCAAATATTGTTGTTTTTATGTAATTTTTCTTATAAAATTGATGCACTTCATAACGAATAACAAAATTCCAGCAAGAATAGCCATGCATGTTGCAGGGGTTCTAAAATGGGATTTCATTCGTATACTCGTAGAGTCATAGAAAGACATTTTGTTTAAACTTGACTATTATGCATGCTTCATTTTCCCTGTGAGTTTTGTTTGTAAAATCATAAATTGAAAATTATATCATTTGGTAAACTTTTTAAAAGCCTAAAAATATCTTAGAGAGGTGCATATCTGTTGAAATAATTTATATAATCATAATGATTTTGGCATCCTACCCGAAGAAATGCACAACACACGTATGTCATTTGCACAAAGCCGATTTTTGTGATATAAAGTATTTACTGAGAGCCAAAACTTTTCTAGTTGTAAAACAATGGACATAACAACAAAAGAAACAACAAAAGAAAGCATAGGTAATATACAACATGTATCACTCTAAGTTTCATTGTAGAATGACAAGTTTTTGTATTAAAAATCTAATGCAACATATGTTGGGTCTGAGTTTGTATTAGAAACGAAATGATCCATGGTATGTATTGGGCATAATCTAATATTTCAGTCATAGTCGATGGAATAATTTTATGAGATTTAATACGATCAGAGAAGTTAATGTCATCAGGTTTGGCACGTGTTACTTGCGCCAATGTGTGACTGCATTGTATGTACGCCAACTTTTTTAGGAATTTTTAATTGAAACTGAAGCTATTCTTTTTATAATTTTTTAGGTATCAGACTGGCAACCTGCAGCTAACAAACGAATTAAGTTTATTAGTTGAAACAAATAAGAAGTGTGAAACTGAAGCTTCTTATTAAGTATGTATATTAAATTGTAAGTGAAGCAGTGGCTTTGTGTTATTCTATGATCTCATCAGGTGGAGTTGGCAATGCAAACACGGACGAATCGTGGCAAACCATCTCTCTTGCTACAATTATGAGTTAATTCTCACAAATTTTCTTTTATCATATAGAGAAGAGAATATTGTGTTAATATACTCTTCACCTGTCAGTTATGTTGAACACTAAGTTTTCTTGTACAGATTAAATGGTGTTCTTCATTTTGGTTTTCCTTGATGTTGCTATGTATAAAGTATAATAACGATCATCTTAACAGACATTACATACTATATCTCTCTTACAGTGAACTTCCCTGAATAGGGAATATTATCAATTTCATCTCTAATACAGAGATTGTATATAAGAAATCATTACTATATAAACTTAGTAACCACGTGTTGCTCTTCACTAATTTTTAGTCATACATATTAACGTGATTGTGAATTTTCTAGTTCCATTCAGATTTAATTTTGTTACATTTCTCTGTTAATTATGGCAATGACCTCTCATAAGTTAATTGTTTCCTAATAATAGTAACACTACTCCTATCATAAACATACAGTTAAGCAACCCAAAACTAACAAAAGCTAGTGTAAGGTAAATACAGCCCTAACTTGTAATAACTCCAGATTCTCGCGCTTGCACGCAAGCAGATTTACAAAACGCATTATTATATGGTTGAGTCGAAGAGGATGCATGTCATGCTAATTAAACTACTTCAAAGGAAACGAGAAGCACCCAACAAATAAATACTGCAGCTAGAATGATATGCGGCGATATTTACTTTCTAGATCAAGACCGATAAAACCCGAACACAATTTGTTGTTGACTGTCTGTGACGGATGTAGTGTTGCGAATTAAGATAAATTACAGATAGAAGGATCTTCTCGATTGAAGAGGACTCATCGTCGTGCCGCCCAGGTGTCTTACTTTGTAACAATGGAATATGTCTTCTTGCCTAAATTTTAATGATGTCGTAAGAAACTGTTGTGGTACTCAGTAATTTTTGTGGTACTCAGTCAAAAATTACAAATCAATGAACGTTCAATGTGATTGGCCGCCACAGAGTCGATGTGAAATAGCAAGCGGAGAAAATGAAAGCATTGAACATATATATGGCTACACGAGCGAGAATGAATTCTACATTCTCGGAACGCAAACTATCAATAATATTTGCATCCATTATCATATAAATTTAGGAAGTCGAACTCCACGAGCCACGAGTCCAAGTATGGATGCGATTGCTAGTCTCGAAGCAAAACTAGGATGACAGAAACGGGAACGATTAACTCGGAATAGGAGGACAGTTTTTAAACCATAGACGGGATTAGGAAATATCACCAAACATTGGGGGGGGGGGGTCGGCCTCATTAAAAGCATGATATGACTCTAAATGAGGGGTTTATATTTGTGATAAAAGTAATAATTAACACATACTACCATCGTAGTTTCCCATGTAGTGGTTCAGAGCCTTCATCTTGATCTTGTTTATCGAGATGAAGTATCTTGCAAGCATCACCAAGGAATTTTATTAGTGATCCACTTTATGCAAGTTTAATTTCCCATTTTTTATCATTTTTTTCATCTTTTGGTAACCACTTTAATTTATGTAGAACACCTACTTTGCATCAATATATTGTATTAACACTTTGTTGATCAACATCCACTCATTTTGAGATTCCAAATTTTTATGTTTCTTGTTAGGGGGCTCTTTTCTTTTTTCCCATTTAGTAGATTTTCTCTTCATTGCCATACCATAATATAATTGTTGTGCATTTTTATATATTTCAATGTCTTCCAAAAAAGGTACATGTAAATCAACCTAACCATGCCCTAGATCCTAGGCATTCCTCTTCTGATTTCAACATTAGAATGACCACTTCGAAATAGATATTCACTTCATCCCTTCTAATGAGTAGAGGGGAGTTAATCCAGAAGGGAGATTGTGTGCTTTGCACACCCTAACTACGCTTAGTTTGTTTTCTTTATGGTGGTCGTAGAGAGATACAAGGTAAAGAGAAAAAGATGGGGGATATTTGAAAACTTTATTGGGTGGTTTTCTTTATAATAAATATGAAGAACTAAAAATAAATTACTTTATGTATTGTTGAATCACCAAAGCAAAGAACTTATCTAGATCGTGCACTTGAGTAAATTGAGCATATAACTTGAATGCTGTTCCACATATAGGTACGTTGATTCTATTCTACTACTCATTTCATTGTTGTGTATGTATTATGGCATCCACATATACCGATAATATGTGGATATCATCTTCTTATGCTTCACGACTTACTAGATTCCCCACCTGAGGTGATGACAAAGGCATTTCAAATAAGTGAATTATGTTTATGGCACCGTTTGTGGGATAACCTAAAAAAGGAACACATCGTGGTCCATCTCTAATGTAATATCCCACCATAGAATAACTAATAGTATACAAAAAATATCCGATATATTTTCAAATAATCCACAAATAAATCAATATGAATCTCAATGTATACCTTTGTTTTCATTTGCAAACACCTACTTGGTATAATTTCATTATCCATATTAGAATAGTAAAAGAAACTCAGTTAAATTTAATCAACACATCAACTTTATGAAATATATGTTAAATAAATGTGGATAAAATGCAAACAAAAGAATTTAAACAGAATATGTTTATGGATGTTTATTAGAAATTATTCACAAGAGAAGCAACAAAACATGATAGTAACTGAAACCAACCCTAGAATGTAAGTTCTACAAAGAATGAAAACTATACTAACTTAGCAATGATAAGTTCAACTATACTATAAAAGGTTTCTCATGTACGCCAACTTTCTCTAGAATGGCATGTTGCCTTCCTTCAAAACCCAAACATAGCTTTCATGACCTAATCAATTGTGATAGAGGACCTTTTGTAGCTACTATAGACAAGCCACACAAAATTTATTTCATTAAATAGGAAGGTTGATGATTCCATATATATAAGTTAACAGATCACTCTCTAAATAAGAAGGCAGTTCCATCTGTCACTTATATTCCTAGAATTGGTAAATTCGTCATAACGAATTAAACTTGAGCATTGAAAATCTATATATTATAAATAATAGAGTCAACTAAGAAAATACACAAAAATTACAATAATTGTAAATCATACCAAACGCCCAAAAACTACTTGGTTGTAACCACCATTTAGGAGACATTTTGCACAAACCACCATACACGAATCTTAGGACACTCCTACCTCTTTGGATTAAAGTAACAACTTTTTCACCCATGTGATGTCATGTCTGTTGGGGATTAATGGACACACAATAGTGGTGCCTTGTATTGGATACTCATGAGGAATGCCAAACACATTACATCTTTTGGTAACATCGTCACCTTTTCACTAGACACTATCAATAAATTTAGATAGTAAAAAATGTAGTAGCAATAATAAAAACTAACATGGTAGAAAAAGCATATGTTGTCCTGCCAATCTTCCCATGTTTACTTCTATAGTGGAAACATGTCCATGATATATGTTCATTCTAATGACCAGTCATGCCTATATCGAAATCCTTTACACTCCCTTGGTATATAAATTGCGAAAAGTTTTGTGATGTGCACATGCCTTACTAACTATATTTAATTTTGACTTAGTATTCTTTTAATCCAAGATTCTCAAAAGAATTATATTCAATTTGAGTATATGATCCTGTAGTAGTATAACAAAGGATGACTTATTAATATAAAGTTTCCTATATCTGAATGTACTCATTCAAAGTTCCTACATGTGAAACTAAGACATCCAATATCACATATATTTGTATAGGATGATATTTATAAATTTAATGGGGGTGGAATGGATCAATTAGGTATATATATGTGTGTCTGTGTGTGTGTGTGTGTATATATATATATATATATATATATATATATATATATATATATATATATATATATATATGTATGTATAGATATATATGGAAAATGTGTATTGGACATTCAAATTACATAACTACAATTTGATAACTATATCAAACCATATGAGTTTAATGAAAATTGTTTTTATTGGATTTAAAAAAAATCATAATCACATCGCATATATATCATGAGATATAAATGATTAAAATTCAATGGTTTCTATAATTTATATAGCTTATTGTTGATTACAAACTGCATGTCTTGTCTCACTTCATCATCATCAACTTATTGTGCTTGACTCAATGACCTTGCTTCAGATAGGTGCATTTGTTAGTCTGCATTGCACATGTCCATACCATCTTAGACGACCTTCACACAACTTGCCCTTAATTCTCACCACCCGCACTTTGTTTCTGACATAGTCATTCCTCAAATGATTTTTTCTCATCTTCTAACAGTCACTCTCATATAGCATGACTGGCCATATAGTTGTTCTATAGAACTTTCTTTTTAATCTAAGAGAGATCTTCTAGTCACATACTACTACAGTTGCATTCCTCCACTTCAACCATATCAGATATTAGTGCATCCATTCCATCCATCTTGACCTCACCATTAACAATTCTAGACTGGCTGAAATTGCAATGCAAGCATTTAATTTTGCTTCTACTGATCATAAATTCATTTGATTTCAATGTATTTCACCAAAGTTCAATTTAATCATTCAGTATATATTTTCTTTCATTAACCTTCTCTCATTTTATGATCTATAAATAATGAACTGAATTGTTTTTTATATACATGTAATCTAAAGAGCGTCCATCATATATATATATATATATATAAGGTTGGACTTTTTATATATTAACTATGTTAAACTAAGACGAGTACATATATGATACATGTATTCAGGTATACATTTATTTTATCATATATATATACATATATATTTATATTTATTTATGTCTACAACTTAAAATGGTTCATTGATATAACTCTAAAGTACGTGTACAAGTTATATTGGCAAATGGGTTAATTTCACTAACTCCCAATGTTTCCTATGATGATCTAATCTTGAGGTGGTATGCTCATTCAACTCTCTATATAAGGCTCTTTACTCCTCCAAAAAATATAACGTACTAGAATTGATTATGGTGTCTTAGTTAGTTTTAGATAGTTGCATCAAGAAATATCCCTAATAAAGAAGGTACGCCTCACTTTTGATACACACAGTAAAATATGCACTTTAAATAATGGGAAGTAGTATGGTTTATAATATCCCTGTATTATTTCTATTCTAAAAATAGACATGGATATCTTGTTTCTCTCCAAAATTTTGATATATAATAATACTTCAAAAAATTATTTTTCAACAACATGTACTCAGTGTTCTTTAACATTAACCATGAAACAAAAAAATTTCATCACTTTTATTTAAATAAACACAAAAATTATGTATAGTACCACTATTTAAATAGACGGTCACTCTATTATAAAGGTTCTTAGTATTCCTAATATGTTGGTCTACATCTTGATTCCTACTTAATTTCATTTATGATACCCAATGTGTAACTATGGTGCATTTCATCTTACAGGTTTCTCAAGGCTACTAAACTATTAGTTATTTAAGATATATGATTTAGGGTATACTATTATATAGATAAAATTCAATAATTAAATAGAAATGATCCATATCAATTGGGCTTACAAGGATGATAAGCATAATTATTCAATTATATATATCAATTTCTTTTTGTCAAATCTAATTTCCAAATTGTTTCAATGTTTCTTTCAAGTCAAGTAAGACTTTAGCTACATTATAGCCCCTCTATTTTCTTATTATATGAATGGAACTTTAGGAAACATATAGTAATAATATAATTCTAGATACTTTCCCATAAATAGTAAATTATATCCAGATATTTGTTTAATCATATTGTATTTTCTTAGAACATCTGCTTCTCTATATTTCATTTGAACAATAAGTTCATCCTTACAACTACTATAAATGGATTTTGATTTTTATTGGGAAACCAAATTAGCATTACAAAGAGAATTAAGGACACATTTTATTTAAACTCTTAAGATTTCAAGATTCTTGCTATTTATCCATATAATTTTATTAACTATTACATCCTATATTAGTAATGACTAGATGAAGAAAATGTTGTTAGAAAATAAAGAATATCAAAATGATTTGATCTTGGTTTTGTAACTTAGAGGATATATGATAAAATTTGTAAATCATTTGATTTTTTGGTTGAAATTCTAAAGTAAACCTGAATAGAACTTCACCCCCAAAAAATTCAATTTTTACCCTGTACATTTTCTTCTTCATGTAAACAACTAAAAATCTACATTGTATATGTATATGTTCATGGATGAACTTGATCTGAGCATTTAAATAAATATGTGAAGGTTAAGCCCACAAAACATCAATATTTTAAATATTTTGTTATTGGGGATATGATTTCATTGTTTGACATTTGCATGTTGTCTGATACATTCTGACTACACCATTATCAATCTGTGTTCATAACTAACTCACAAATATATCAATGTACTATGTGGATTTTTCCTTGTAGAAAATAGATTGTGAAGTGCATTAGTTGATCAAGTATGTTAGCATAGTCAACCTTAAGTTGGCTTTGGTTGATATCTGCTATCATTTCATCTGATTTATTGTAATTTGACTTATAAGATTTCCTAGCATTTTGAAACTACTCCGATCATTCAAATTCATATAATTAACCTCCTTACAAAAAGATTCATTCTAAATCTCATTTATGTATCAATATTTTTTTATACCTCACATCTTATTATGAACTTGTTTCTACACCATCAAGCATTGATTTTATACAAAAAATAATATATCTCATACATACTTAACCATTTTCTTAATTATGTAAAAAACATTATTATTTTCCATAACTTTTTATGATAATATACATACACATGTTATCTCATTTTCAATGTATATCAGTTCTTATGTGAATGTAACTAAATTGTTTTGTTATGTGAATATACATTTAATCTACATAATTAGGAAAATGTCCAAGTATAAGATAATTTACAACATTAAATATTGATACATATTGAAATGTCAATTTAAATAAGAAATTTGGAAATTTCCATGCATTTAGTCATTTTATTGTTGTCCTACTGTAGAGTTCTTATTTTTCACTATTGACATATGAACCACTAAAACTTTGAATTGATGTCCATACAATATTTACTACCGATTCCATTTTTCTTATGTGTAACTGTATTCCTTGAATTATAATAACCTAATTAAATTTTGATTCTTGCTTCCTTTTTATACTATATATTTTATAGGAATTGGCTAATCAATCAACATTATCAACAAAAATTGGTGTTTGGTTCAGAGTGAAGGATTGGTTCTCACAATTTCTCACATCCATGTCGTGTTGCATACCCTTGGTTAGTTCTACTCACTCTTATAGTGTAATGGTCATGCCACTTCCATTAATGGATACGTTTAGAGTCATGTTGATCAATATGATGGAAATCTATTCTACTATTACCTATTGCCAATCATTGAAACTAATGATGGTTCCATAACCACATAAAACCAAATTGAACTATAATATGTGTTAGTTCCATAAAGGATTTGTGTCCTATCACTGGAACTTAATGGGTAGTGACCAATAATCAAATTTGATTGCATGGCCAAGATGAATATGGTGTCATTCCATGCCCTAGATCTATGGGAAATTTATAAGGAATATTGTATACGAGTTATAACTAGACTTGGATTTTATTTCTTAACAAATTATTAGATAAGGTGTATATCCTTATTTGTGTTTTTGTGCTTATTTATATATGTCACTTGTATATATTCAAATAAGATGACATCAATTTATATAATTATTTATCTAGATATTTTCTTCATGGATTTAATTATGAAGTATATACAAATTAAGTACATGATGTCTTCTCAAAATGTACCCTGAAAAATCTTGCAGTTACAACTTTTTGGGAAATCTAGAATTAAAAATTTAGATACAAATTGTATTAAATGGATAAATAATTGTCTACATAATCTAAGATGAAAAAAACTAATTCTTGATTGAATAGGTCTATTTTCAGTATACATATTGAACATATATGTAGAAAGAAACTTTTTTGTAATAGTTAGCTAGTTCAATGTGTAAGTAAATGTAGTGTATGATATATAATTTGGTTCCACTAAACTATACGACATGGAGTTTTATATAGACAATGTTGTAGGCTATTATCATTTTCTTATGTTCCGCTTTAAAGGGAATGTCTCCGCACTCACTACACACATGCATTTGGAGATAGATGTTGCTTTGTGATCCTTTTTCCTATTATCTTATCATGTTCAAATGCACAACTTGAGATGTCTCCATATTTTTGACACCTTGACCACGAGTGTGACATCCAAATTGAAATTCCACTTCAACGAGAATCCCAAATCAAACTCGCAAGTGAGGCCAATAAGAAGAAAATCAAGGGTGTCAGGGGAAAGTAAAGTAGCACATGCACATGAACAAGAACAAACCATACAAAAAGAACTCACCATTCAACATATAATTAGACAATAAACTATTACAAATTGATATTACACATTGAACAGTAAACTTCTACGTATACACATATTACAACTACAACATGATCTTTAGACAATAGGTCCACATGTACATCTAGTCACCACACAACTCTCAATTATTCAATTCTTCAAGATCATATGTTCACATCACCTATATAAGAAATTACAAGTGGTACATGTCAGTACAATATACTAAAATATAGTGTCGAGTAAGCCTATATGTTTCAAATACCTCTTTCATACTATGACTTTAAAGTTAGATAAAATTAATTCTTTGAAGTAAAGAATATAATAAAGGGATACTTGAACAAAGACGTTTAATAGCAAAAGAGAACACATATTTTGAGCATTTTTACTATGATTTTTCTAAGATCTATACAATTTTTGGGTATTTCAATGTATTTACATTTTTGAACCTATTGGATATTGCCACATGGGTGGTGGGAATGCACTTCACCCCCACCTTTACTGGGTGAGTTAGCCAGTTCTCAGTGGTGCACTGCCTCTACACTGCCCACTATCTCCCTTTCTTTCTCTGGTACCCTGCAAGTTTAGGCATGCATGTGTGAGACTCAGTTCTTCTCTGAATAGGTGTAACTAGTCCTTCTATAAGAAGGAGTCTGAAGAGCCAAGGTGCTCCTCTACAGATCATGGGGCCACCATAAGATTTGGAAACATCTTGTGGACCTCACAGCTAATCCTCTCTTAATCTTTGTCTATTGATCTTATATTGTGGGATGTCTCTGCTTCCTGGTTTTGGTTGCCACAAAGCAAAGAGGCAAACTGCCTATTCTCAACCTCATACAACTTTGAAGCTTCTGATAGCTCCCCTAAACCTCCACAAACTTGTATGTGACCCACATTCTCAGTGAGAAACTTTGAGAACAAGTCTCCTTACTCCAACTGTAACTCCGACAGAGTTCACCTCATCGACCAGTGCTACCACCTCAGAAAGTCTTGAGAGTGTGTGAGAATGATCATTTGATCCCCATAACTATTTCTCCTACTTAGATGTTGAAGCCTCTCTTTTACTTCTTCCTTCTACCTCATCTAACTTGTTGGTTGTAGTGAAGTAATGGGAGAAAGGCTCTTATTCTTTATGTTCTCTGTGCCAAAATGTGTGAGTCAGACTATGCATGTAGCCTACAAATAGGTGAAGGAAACTGCTTAGCTAAAATTGTGAGATAAACCATGATTCATTTCCCATTCCATGATGAAGCAACCACTTGCTAACCATAGCTAAAATTGTGAGATAAACCATGATTCATTTCCCATTCCATGATGAAGCAACCACTTGCTAACCATCCTTGACTCCATAACTGACACAGGTTGAAGACAATGAATTTTGTGAAACTTTAAACATAAGTTTCTCTAGAACAATTCAAATATTGTGAAACTTTAAACATAAGTTTATCATAACTCAAGATACATTCTATTAAATTTTAGTACCAAAATGCCACTCGTCGATCATACGACTAAAAATCTTATAAGTAACATAAATAAGAATAATATTAATGATACTTTTATCAAAAGATATTCAAACTTCACCAATTTAACTGGGACACTATTTGTATGACCACACACACTTCAAGAACCATCACTTAAGTGTAATAACTCATGTATTTCATGACCAGTCTCATGGAAACATAAAATCATTTAAGATGGCATTTCTCTATATGGGTTCAAAACTATTGAACCCACAAGTTAACACATGATTCACTTGTCTCATTAGGTATCAAAAGACTCCAAAAGTTCACGCCATCACATCCTAGACACCTTAAAAGAAATCTCATCCTTTAAATTAAGCCAAAATATATTCCATTAATCCAAAATCTATTCCATCACTTCATGTACATCTTAATAGAAATTTTGTCCTCAAAATTAAGCCGTCATCTTACTCCACAAATAAAAGTTAAAAGATCTTAATGTAATGTAGGGCACCACTCTAGGTGCACATTTCCCACAAACATGATCCCTTGAACATATATACACCACTCCTAGCACTACTACAGAACCTACCTTTAGTGTCGGTTATTTAAGGCCTTTCTTGTCAGTTTCTAAGCGACACCTATGTGGGCGACACTAAAAGGTCACCCATTACGCGTCGGTTCTAGAACCGACACCCAAACTCTTCGCGCGCCACCGAAAATGCGCCATCAGGGGACTATAAGTGTCAGTTATTAGATAAGAAACCGACACCATAAACCTTCACGCCACAGAAAGGGCGCCAGCTTGGGCACTATCAGTGTCGGTTATAAGTCAAAAACCGACGAAATATGTCTTTGCGCCAAAACAACAGGCGTCGGTTATGTGTATATAACCGACACTATAACTTTATGTGTCGGTTTTTTACAAATACCGACGCCTGTTATTGGCGCCAGCTTGGGCACTATTAGTGTCGGTTTGTAGTAAGAAACTGACACCATATATCTTCGCGCCACAGGAAATAGGCGCTGGTTATTTATATAAAACCGACACTATAACTTTGTGTGTCGGTTTTATACAAACAACCGACGCCTATTGTTTTGTTTTTTTTTGTCAGTCTGCAGACCT
The DNA here is from genome assembly GCA_963693085.1 of Alisma plantago-aquatica. Lineage (NCBI taxonomy): Eukaryota > Viridiplantae > Streptophyta > Magnoliopsida > Alismatales > Alismataceae > Alisma > Alisma plantago-aquatica. Next base: position 319,516,946 of record OY856415.1, on the reverse strand, counting down.
GCAGTGGCTGGTCACAGGATGAGAAACCTGCAGTTCAGTTATGAACTGCAGGTTTTACGACATCCATTGATGTCAGCCAACAACATGCCACAAACCTGCAAAATTAACAACAAAAATATATATATTCACACATGCATTTAGCAATGCAACCTGCAGTTCCATTTTATATCGCACATTTAGAAACATTCATGTAGCTAGCAATCTGTAGTTCCATTCATTTCACATTCACACATGTAGAAACATTCATATAGCAACCAACACTTTCATTCATTTTCACTCAAACACATGTAGAAACATCCAGACATGTAGAAACATTCACACATATATTATAATTCAGAAATTCATTTACAAAATATCATTGTTTAGTCATTATTCGCTATCATCATCCCAATTATATTTTAAAACCCCCACTATTTGTATGGTTGTTGCCCATTCTTCTCTTACTTCATTAAATTCTCTCATCGTATAGGGAGCATGTACATCTGGTAAGTCCTTTCCTATAGTGGGGTCAGTTTTAAACACCTGCAAAGAGTGATGTATATATATAATTAATGAGCTATAAATAAGATTGATATATTTCGATCATATTATCTAATGAGACTATATAATACCGTAGCAATACACTCGATATCCAGTGCGGCGTGTTTGATAATCATGTGCATATATCGCATGACATAGTATCCAGATGCCCATCTGTTGTCTTGTGTAGCACACTATAAATTCAAACATACAAAATATTTAAAAATACAACTAATTAAGCATTGTTCACATAAATAATATATACATATATTGCAGTCGGGAACTTACTTTCACGTTCTTCCAAATTATTGGCTGGTTCTTTTTCGTGGGGACCTTTCCTCCAGCCTTTTTGAACTCATCAAAACCCCTACATGTTAATGTAACACAGAACATTGCAATTAAATAGTAATGTAATAACATATGTTAACGGATATGAAAATGAAATATTTCTCACCGGAATAATGCCATTTTCATTTTGTGTCCAAATCTTGTATTCAATTTACTCCCCTTAGGATCTAGATAATAGACAGTGAACGTCTCGGGAAGAATAACCAGTAACTCCCAATGCTTACCACTAGAGGTAAAAAAGTTAAAAATTAATAACTAAAAATCTACAATAAAAATGTAATTTTCTTAAGTCCAAATTATAATAAGCAAAGTAAACTTACTCTACATTGAATGGAGCCATTATCACCGTTTTCTTATTTACAGCAAAATTTGTAAAAGCCTCACAGCAGTATTTTTGAACTGGCGTAGGGTCTTTAGCTACTAGACTAATCAAAGATGGAATCAAAAACCCTACATGTTCGAATCCAAAATCTGCACATATGTTGTCTAAGTAGCTGCAAAATATGTATTAATTACACATGCATTAATAAATAAGAAACCAGATCACCAGATCATACACAAGGTATATGGATGTATAAAGAAGATCTCAGCTTATCCATAGCTCTATCACAGATGTATTTAGCCAAGCATATCTAAACAACTCCAAAATATCATGTATAAATAGTTTGGTTTCGTATGCCTGACCTGTAGAATCTGAATCGGAAGAAACAGTTATAGGGCAGTTTATATCATGTTCTCCTAACCATATTTCCATACCCCTTAAGTTAAGACCTAACGGGACAGGTAGGTCCTGTGGAACCCAACTAGGTAATGTAGGAGGTGGAAGTGGAGGCCTAGATGATGTGGGTGTCTTCTTCTTAACATGTACATATATATATATATATATATATATATATATATTTATATATATATATATAATTTTAGATCAACTGACATCATATACACACACTAATAATTTAACATAATGTAAATTATCATACAGTTTCAGTAAAGACGACATCCGCTTTTCGCCACAATATCACTCCGCCATCTGCCTCACCAAGCGTTTCAGAATCTGGGTGGGCATATGGTAATGGAAGATCCACCCATCCTTGCAATACATGTACCGGGCTCACACGAAGCCAACCAGCTGGTAATGGAGACCCGTGAAACTGTTCTCCGAGTAGGGATGGGTAAGTCGACGCCTCTGCAATGACATATTCATTATTTTTTAGACGGCATCGCTTCAACCCCTACAAATTTTTGTATAAAGAATTTTATATACATATATACATATCATCTTTTTTTGAAACGACTACATATACATATCATCTTGAATTAAAAAACTAGTTACGATGTCATAAAAATACTTACAGCGGATGTGCTAGGTGGTGGTTCTACAGGATTACTCCCAACCTCTGCAGTAGGAGTAGAGCCTGCAGTAGGAGCTATAGGTACTGTCTGCTGAGGTGCAATTTGAGATGACTGCCATGTTTTCATTGCTTCTTGGAGTTTCCTCTCAAATATCTTATCGACCTATACATGGATAAAAGAAATGTTAGCTTCTGATTATTGAATTCTCTTTTACAGTAACATTATCAAGAAAGAATATGTTACCTTTTCTTGTGAAAGTCCCACTTTTGGGACATGTTTGCACTGAGATGGCTCAAAAAAAGCTTTGATGCCCACACCTGCGCCTGCAACCCTAACACGTCCAGGATGCTCTGGGTTACCCAGAGCAACTGTCAATTCATCCCTTGTTCCCTCAGGGATGAACTTGCCTTGTTTCCTTAGCTCGTACAGCTCCCGCTATTCGCCAAAACAAAAATTTGTAATTAAGTAAACATCACAAATAATCAATATTCGAATGATTGATGTAAGAGTTGTATTTTACCATTTTTGCAGCCGCCTCGGCAGTTGCGGCCTTCGTTATTTGTCCCTTCTTATTTTGCCTCCCAGCTATCCAGACATCATGGCGAGGCAGAGGTGTGCTACCTATGGTAGATGACTCTTGAGTAGCAGCAGACTGAGCAGTAGCCTCAGACTGTAGTCTTTGGCGAACGCCTGCACATCCTCTTGGACCCATTGTGTGGTCGTGCACATTCATCGCACGCCTTGATCTTTCTGCATCACTGAGGGCCTAGTTAGTATGCACATTAATGATTTGGTTAGTAACACTAAATGTTAATCTTGAATAGGTGAATACAACATACATTAATAATGAGATTGAGACTGACACCTAATACCTTGAATTCATCAGTTTGTCTTGAAGCGACGAACACCTCCCATTCTTCTTTGTCCAGGAAGTTCCACTGTTCAGTGGCTGTCTTCTTCCTCTTGTCAACTTCTTTTATGTATTCTCGTGTGAGATTTGTCCTATAGTTCCTTAGGACTCTCCCACAGCGTTGCATCACGCATTTACGATGCAGCTTTTCATCCAATTCAAATATACTCTGCAAAATAGAATTGCTATTAACTAGTATCCAAAAATTTAGTAATCTACAAAATAGAATTGCAAATTAATAATAACTCATGCATAAATCCCTCCATATATTCCAAGGTTTCTCATGGCTCATCCTGGTGGCTCTGGTGATGGAGAAGGCGATCAAAGGAAGGGTGGCGACACAGATCTCTGGGGTGGAGGGAGTCCTCCTCCTCCTGGTATCCCCCACAGGCCAGATACTAGAAAGAGGCCTAATGTGGTCAGAGTTGAGAAGGAACCACGGAGATGGTCAGATCTGTTTGGAAATAAGGAGATGGTCCAGGATGCAGGTGCATTGAAGCCGAAGGAGCTCATACTGAAAGAAGGGGCCATTGTATACTCTAGATCGATAGCTGAGAAGAATGCTAGCAAATGGAGTATGACGGAAGCTAGGTATATTGTAGATCTAAAGCCACATTGGTCGTCTCTGCAGGCTCATCTCCAAGATTTGTGGAAGGTGAAAGGTACTATTGAGATAATCTAAAGAGGGAATGGGTACTTTGTTATTAACTTCTCAGAGGCGGAGGATATGGAGACAGAAACTGATAAGGGGCCATGGTTCATAGCGGGGAAACCACTGATAATAAAGAAGTGGACAAGAGGTTCATCGCTGGAGAAGTTGAAGTTGATGGAGGTTCCGGTATGGGTGAGATTGTTTGATCTTCCGCTGGAGCTATGGGATGAGGAGATATTTGTCATGGTAGGTTCGTTTCTGGGAACGCCTATCAAGGTGGATAGGGTGACTTTGGAGTTCAAGCGACTGGAATTTGCTAGGATGTTGGTGCTCATGTCGGCATCTTCGGAGTTCCCTGCTACTGTTCCATTGGTTAGTGATGATGGGATAGAAGATAAATTGAATGTTCATTATGAGTGGTATCCTTGTAGATGCAGAGCGTGTGGTACTTTCGGGCATGAAGATGCTGGTTGTGAAAGTCAAGAAGAGAAAAGAAAGAAGAAAGTCTGGGTTCCGAAGAAGAGTCTGGATAAACCTGAGGTAGAAGGTCAGATGGAGACGGAACATTTTGAAGATGCTTCTGATTCTCCTCCTGGTATGGAAGTTGAAAGTAGCCTTGAAGTTGTTGTGTAAAGCTGTGAAGAGGTTGTGGAGAAGGTGAATTCTGTTCTAGAGTATGATCAAATTACCCCTGTTAGTAATGCTGAAAATGATGATGGATTCATCCAAGTTACCCGGAGGAACAGGAAGAAGACGAAGTCGCCACCTAGGGGTCCTTCCAAGTCTTCGGATGTTGCATTTCGATCAAGAGTAAACATATCTCGTAATGCCTCTCAAAACTTGTTTGTTGATGAAGGAGGAAGGAGTACTGATCCTTTGATGGCAGCTGGAGGTAGCACAGGTGTTCGAAGAAATAATACTGAGACTGGCAGGCTTCTAGTCACAGTAAATGGTAATGGATAGCTCCTTATCTATTCTCTCCTGGAATGTAAGGGGACTGAACTACCCTGGGCGTCAGTCTGCACTCCAGGAGATGGTTAGGAGGTGTGGGTGTGCCATTGTCTGTATTCTGGAATCCAAGATGAGAAGGAAGAAGGTTAAAAAGGTGTTAAATAGGATGTTTGGCAGTGATAATTGGATCTCAAACCATGATAGTCATGCTCTTGGGCGTGTTATTATTGGTAAAACTAATGATGATATTGGCATTGTGAAAATTTGTGAAACTGATCAGCTGGTGCATGCTAGAGTCATTGCTCCTGGTGGTGATTTTTTAATTACTGCCATTTATGGACATAACTACTTCAGGAATAGGTGTTCGCTCTGGAATTCTCTTAAGTATTTGAGTGATGGGATCTCTTTGCCTTGGCTTATTTGTGGAGATTTTAATTCTGTTAGATGTGCGGAGGAAAGGTATGGTGTTTGTGGTCCTTGTTCTCAAGCTATGAATGATTTCAATGATTGTATCCTGTATACCTCTTTGGTGGAACTGGAGTTGAGGGGTTCTAGATTCACCTGGGATAACAGACAACAAGGTGATAATTTGGTTATGTCCAAGATTGACAAAGTGTTCTATAATCTTGAGTTTCTTGATTGTTTTCCAGATTTGAGAGGAGAAACTGTTGCTAGTATTCATAGTGATCATAGAATGATTCTTACTCATCTCAGTAGTAGGGTGAAGAGGAACAAATTGCCTTTTCGATTTGTCAATGCCTGGTGTATGAGAGATGATTTCCTTCAAGTTGTGAAGAATGCATGGGAGATTGATATTATTGGTAACCCTATGTATCAAGTTTGCAGGAAGCTTGAAAATGTTAGATTCCATCTATCTAAGTGGAATAAGGAAGTGGTTGGTGACCTTTACTGAGGAAAGAAGGATAAAGGAGCAAGAAGCTCTTATGGCTCAACATAAGTTGGAAGCTAATCCGTCTGATTATAAGTTGGGAGAGGAAGCTAAAGTCAAAAGGAAAGATGCCTTGGAGGCCTATAATGCAGAAGAGTCTTTTCTTAAGCAAAAGTCTAGAGTGAATTGGCTTCGTTTGGGAGATAAGAATTCAAAATTTGTCTACTCTTCTATTCAAACTAGAAGAATGAGGAATGCTATTAGAAAAGTGAGTATTAATGGGGTTTGTCATACGTATGAGTAGGCTATTCATGATACCTTTGTGAATTATTATAATGAGCTTTTTAATGTTGGATGCAGTAAGGAGGAGGTTTACTGGAATGATGACTGGGTTCTTCCTAAACTCTTTGATGATCATATTAACAGTACGTGTGCCCTAGTTTCTAGAGAGGAAATTGAGAACATTATCATGAGAAGTGATGGAGAAAGAGCCCCAGGTCCAGATGGTTTTATTTATGCCTTCTTTAAAGCTTCTTGGAAGATTGTAGGGGATGATGTGGTTAAGGCAGTTCAAAAATTTTTTAGAAGTGGATGTATGCTTAAGGAGATTAACAGGACTTTTATTACTCTTATCCCTACGAATAAGAGTGCTAAGGATGTTAAGGAGTGGAGGCCGATTTCCCTTTGTAATACTATTTACAAGGTTATTTCTAAAGTTCTTGCTAATAGATTGCAGGTGGTTCTTCCTGATATTATCAGTAAATCTCAGTGTGCTTTTATCAAGGGCAGGTCGATTTCAGATGCTACTATGCTGGTTAACGATTGTCTCAATACGATGATGAAGAGTAATGGTCCTAAGGTCTGTGTTAAAGTTGTTCTTATGAAAGCCTATGATTCCATTAATTGGGTTTATCTCCAGAGGGTGTTGGATAATATGGGGTTTCCTGACTGCTGGAAGAGATGGATTTTTGAGATCTTGAATACCACTAGTTTTTAGATTCTCATAAATGGAAGTCCTTCGACCAATTTCTATACTTCTAATGGGATTAGGCAGGGTGATCCCCTAGCCCCTTATCTTTTTGTGTTAGCTATGGAGGGTTTCTCTGCAATGATTTCAGATTCTGTTAATAAAAAAGTTTTGGTTCCTCTTCGAGCTGGAAGGGATGTTGAGGTGTCTCATGTCATGTTTGCTGATGACCTCATTTTGTTTGTTGAAGGAAAAGGTGATTCTTTGGTGGAGTTAAGAAAGGTGTTGAATGAGTTTAGTTTGATTTCTGGGTTGAATATCAGTGATAGTAAATCTTCCTTCTTTGCTAATGAGGTGACTGATATTAATATGGTGGGTGAGATTCTTAATATCCGGAGGGAAAGGCTCCCTGTGAAATATTTGGGACTGCCTCTCTTTGTTGGAAGACTCACTAAGAATATATGTTCTCCTATTCTTGATAAGATGAAGAACAAGTTGGAAGGATGGAAAGCTAGGCACTTATCTTTTGCGGGCAGAGTTGAATTGATTAATTCTTCCTTGTCTTCTTTTCAGAGATACTGGACTGCTTCTTTCCCTCTTCCTATGTCTGTGACTAAAGATATCGATAAGATGTGCAGGGACTTCTTGTGGGGAGGTGCAGAGCTGGAAAACAAGGTTCATACAATCTCCTGGAAGCAGGTCTGTTTGCCTAAGAAGGAAGGAGGTATTGGTATAAGAAGGTCTAGAGATATTGTTCATGCCTGTCTTGTCCTTAATCTCTGGAAAGTTGCTACTGGTAAGGAATCTTTGTGGGTCAGGTGGGTCCATGGGAGATACTTAAAAGGGGACTCTATTTGGAGGTGTAAAATCTCTCAATCTGCTTCTTGGGTCTGGAAGCATATCCTTTACCTCAGAAAAGACATTGTGGATGATATTTCTTTCTCTGTGGGGAATGGGTTATATATCAAAGTGTGGAGAGACCCTTGGTTGGGGGGTCGTTATCTGGATGAAGTGCTTGGCAGCAAGGCTGTGATGAAGCTGGGCATGGGGAAATATGCTACTTTTCATAAGTTGTTCAATGGGGATGATTGGATTAAGTCTGATTCTAGACATAGTAATGTTGTTCTGCAGGTTATTAAGGAGAATATTTCTCCTGTTTATGGGAAGGATGGTTGCATTTTTCTGAAAGGGAAAGAGATTCACAAGTTTAAGGAGGCGTGGAATGCTATTAGGGTGATTAATCCTATACCCTCCTGGTCTGTGTGGTTATAGAGTACTAAAGGGTCTATGAGACAGTTGGTTCATGGTTGGAGATGTTTTCTGGATGGTTTGCTGACGGGAGATCATATGATGAGAATGGGTTTACATATGCCTTCTAGATGTGCTTTGTGTAAAAATGATATTGAAGATCTTAATCATATTCTTTTTCAGTGTGCCTATGCTAAAGATTTGTCGAGTTTGGATGTTGAAGAAGAATATATCAACTCTGTGCCTGAATCTCTGATGGATGTTATCCTTTCTAGGGAGATGAAGGCTAAGATAACAATTTTGGCGATTTTCCATTGCCTTTGGGGAGAAAGGAATGGGAGGATTTTCCTTGATGTTAGTTTATGTGTAGATAGAAATTGGAGGAGGATTAGAAAAGACATTGAAACTCTAAATGTATAGATTTCTTTCTGTTTTTTTGGCTTTGTTTTGGTTTTGATCCACTTTGGATTAAACCCTAGCTTGTATATATCTTACAAAAATCTATAAAAAGGAGTCCCACGCTTTCCCGATCAAAAAAAATCCCTCCATATTGTGTCTTTCTTCTGCTTAGAAATGTTATGCCAAGAATCTAAGCGACAACCGCAATGGCTACGAGTAACAAACCCAAGATATGAAACAAATGAATTATGATTCACACCACATGCATTTCCTGCATTATCAAAATCCACAACAAGTTTGGGTCCATTACCCTTTTGCGCAATTAACTTCTTCATCATAGTGATGCCCCTTCTCTTGTCAACTTTTTGGTGTTGTTGATCAAGTGCATCAAGTTCTTCAGGTGGTACATGTACATCATCAACCTAAAATTTGACAAAATAAACACATTTACAAGATATAATTATAAATGGACATATAGATAAATATATGATATTTTTTTAAAACTTACATTGTGAGGCGGCGCATTGATGTCCTCACCCTCACGGTAATCACCAGCACGGTCATCAGGAGAATGGTCAGCCATCTGTAAATTCACATTCAAATTGTAAAGTTCACATTGTAAAATAATTGAAATTGTAAAGCTCACATTGTAAAGTAATTGAAATTGTAAAGCTCACATTGTAAATTTCACATTCACATTGTAAAGTAATTCACATTATAAATTAAGCTCAAATTTTAAGTAATTCAAATTGTAAAGTTCACATATTCAGAACAACCGACCATTTATCATTTGCAGGATCATCGATATAAAATACTTGTTTCTCTTGTGATGCCAATATGAATGGTTCATCCTTCTCGCCAATCTTTTCAAAGTTCACTAAAGTGAAACCCAATTCATCCACTATAACTCCTTTGGTGTTATCAACCCAATTACATTTGAAGAGCGGAATTCTAAAATCTATGTAGTCGAATTCCCATATGTCTTCAATGACACCGTAATATGACATTTTAGCTTCACGTGGACTCTTATCCTTTGCACTTGCAAAAAACATAGTCGATGCTTGAAGGGTGACCCCACTGTTTTGGACGACACTCTTATCATCTTGGCGCTTTGTGTAATATCTGAATCCATTAATGTCATACCCTTCATAAGACATAACAGTCAACTTTGGTTTAAAGGCGAGGCATTTGATAGTTTCAGTAATATCATCTGGTGTTTGAGATAGTTGATGTAAGACTTTATCTTCAAACCACTTAATAAAAGTCTTGTTATGCTCTCTAGCAAGCCACATTGTATTGGCTTGAGGATATTGTCTTTTGATGAAATTGGTATGTTCCTCGATATAAACGTTCACTTCGTCCATGTTGTGTAAAATATATAAATGACCTTGTTCCAACTGCTCACGGATGATTACTTTCACACGTGATCCCAAAATTCCTTTGCCAAATAGCTCGTCAATATTCTTGTCATTATCAGGAGTGTCATTACCACTGAGAAAGTCATTGCAGAAATCTATAACCTCTCTCGCCACATAACCTTCAATAATACTCCCTTCAGGCCGATAACGGTTTCGAACATCACCTTTAAAAATGCTCATGTATCGTTCAAAGGGATACATCCAATGCAAGAAAACCGCTCCCAAGATTTTTACTTCCCTAGTCAAGTGGACAAAAAGATGTACCATGATATCAAAGAACGAAGGAGGGAAATACATCTCAAGCTGACATAGGGTAACAACCACTTCTCTTTGCAAAATATCGAGAGTCTCAGGGTCAATAACTTTGCTGCAGAGACTGTTGAAAAAGAAACAAAGTCTGGTGATTGCAAACCTTACATGCTTCGGCAATATAGATCGAATTGCCACGGGCAATATTTGTTGCATTAGAGTGTGACAATCATGAGATTTAAGACCTATCAACTTCAGATCTTTCATTGATACCGATCTACGGATGTTGGATGAGTAACCATGTGGCACCTTAACATTTACTAAGCATTCACAAAAAGCTTTCTTCTCCTTTCTAGACAACGTGTAACAAGCGGGAGGTAAGTATGTTCTTTTATTACCCATTTCACGTAATTTTATTAATTCTAACCTTATTCCCATTTCATGTAGGTCCAGTCTGGATTTTATACCATCTTTAGTCTTACCTGGTATATTTAACAGAGTACCAATGATGCTATCACAGACATTTTTCTCAACGTGCATTACATCGATACAATGTCTGACTGTCAAAGAACTCCAATAAGGAAGATCCCCAAATATTGACTTCTTCTTGAATGAAGAATTGTCACTCCGTGTAGTACATTGTGATCTCTTACCAAATTCAATGACAAAGTCTTTTACTCTTTCATAAACAACCTCCCCTGGAATAGGTTTAGGTGCACTCTGTTCCTCATTCAATCCATTGAATGCTTTGCACTTCCTACGATACGGATGAAATTTTGGAAGAAACCTTCGATAACCGAGATATACATTCTTACCGCCATGTTTTAGTCTTGTTGAATCAGTGTTCTCTTCACATATAGGACACGCTTTAGCTCCTTTGACACTATATCCAGACAAATTCCCATATGTTGGAAAGTCATTAATAGTGCAAAACAACATAGCATGCAAATGAAACATCTCTCTTCGTGAAGCATCATAGGTCATCACACCTTCACCCCTGAGTTTCTTTAAGTCATCAATCAGAGGTTCAAGATAAACATCGATGTCATTTCTAGGTTGTTTAGGGCCAGATATCAACAACGACAACATTACGTACTTATTTTTCATACACATCCAGGGAGGAAGATTGTATATAACAAGCATGACTGGCCAAGTGATATGTTGGCTGCTCAATGTCCCGTACGGATTCATCCCGTCTGTACAAAGCCCAAGTCTTAGATTCCTGACTTCTTCACCAAATTCAGGGTACAATACATCAATCTTCTTCCACTGTGGGGAATCATACGCATGTCGTAGGATCCCATCATTATTTTTCTTAACATCTGCATGCCACCTCGAATTCTTCGCATCTATCGGATTGGCAAACAAGCGTTGAAACTGTGATATTATAGGTAGATACCACATCACCTTGGCAGGAGAACCAGTTTTGGACTCCCCCGAAGTCGTCAATTTATACCGTGACGCACCACATTTTGGACAATCTTTCAAATATGCATAGTCCTTTTGAAATAATACACAATCATTCGGGCATGCGTGTATCTTCTTGGCATCCATTCCCATTGGGCACAATAATTTCTTTACCTGGTATGTTGAGATTGGCAGCTCGTTTCCTTCAGGAAGCATTTCTTTCAACAAAGACAGCAATGATGTGAAGCTTTTGTCGCTCCATCTATTGTTAGCTTTCAACTTATACAATCGCAACACAACGCTAAGCTTCGTAAACTTAGTACAACCAGTGTATAACGGCATCTCAGCATCATGCACAATGTTTCTCAAAATGGGAGGTGGATCAGTGTGCTCAACCCCACAACTATCCAGCATCGCATCAACGATGTATACTGGAACTGGTTCATTCACATCTACGTCATCGTAGGAAATTTCTTCTTCCACACAAGAACTGCTATCGACATCCACTGGTTTCGGGTTTGAAATCTCTCCATGCCAGTGCCATTCTGTATAGCCTTGTATAATCCCATTGCACATGACATGAGTTTTGATTTCGTCACCAGTGTTGACTTTCAAGTTGTTACTGCAATGCCTACATTGACAGTAGAACCTATCTCCAGGTTGTTTCCTATGTTCCTCGACAAATCTAATAAACTGGTCAAGACCAGAAATAAACTCTGGGGTGCAGCAATTGCGAATGGACATCCATGATCTATCCATTCTATGATCAAAGAGAAAACAAATATATATTAGGACAAGATTAGGGTATACTATCCAAGATTGTTCACTTTATAGACCAAAAAACACATGTGATGTCATTCTTATATATAATAAATGTGTACCACCTATCCCATCCTTGAACACCTAATCTCACTAGTAAGTGTATAATGTGTATTGGGTTTTCAAAAAAAAATTCAGCAGCATTTCCCCGTTGTTCTCTAAGTACATATGTACTTAGAGAACAAACAAGGAAATGCTACCGAAATTTTCTCAAAAAACCAATACACATTATACACTTACATCCTAAGTGAGATTAGGTGTTCAAAGACAGTCCCAAACTGGGGACTATCCAAGATTTACTCCTAATGAGTAAATCTTGGACGAGTTTCTAGGCCAACAAACACAATAATAGATATGTACATGTTAGGGTTTCATCAATGTTAGGGTTTAATCAAATCAAACCCTAGAATGGGTCAAGTTCAAATCAAACCCTAGAATCTTTACAGGCATTAGGTACATGAAAAGGATCTAAAATCCAAACCCTAGAATGGGTCAAGTTCAAGTCAAAATGGCTACAAGTGTGCATTTTTGGTTTTCTATGTAAACGACCTTAGAACATCTATGTAATCACTTGTAATGATGAATTGACTTGAAACTTAGAAGAGAAAAAAGTATTAAGATATGCATGATACAATAACTATTTTGCATCACATTACAACAGACTTATCATTGATACCTTACTAACTTATTTCTACATTTACATATCATCACTTGATAAAAACTTACAGCAGTACATTTAACCAAAGTATGCATTCTAAAATCTATGTCATTAACATATATTGTATAGACAATAGAGGATTCAGCTCAGTAGAAGCACAAAATCAGTACCTAGCTAAACCCTAAAATCACACATTTTTAGCATTTATTCTAACAGGTTTATGTACATCAGCTGTTGTAAATAAATAAAATAAAAAATAAAAAAATGCCCAGCAGCTGCTTGGGCGTGCCTTGGCACCGCCCAAGCAGCCGCTGGAGCAGAGGAAGAAGGCAGCCACCGGATCAGAGGAAGAAGGCAGGGCGCGCGGGCATACCTTGAGGGAAAAGGAGAAACGGCCGGAGCAGCAGTGGTGAGGCAGCGGCGGCGAGGGCTCGGAGCAGTGGCGGCGAGGGCACGGACGGCCGCCGGTGAGCACGAGCAGGAGCAGGAGCACCGCTGGTGAGCACGAGCAGGAGCAGGAGCACCGTCGGTGAGCACGGAGCAGTGGCGAGGGGAGGAACAGGAGCACGGCAGCGGCGCAGCGGCGGCAGAGCAGCGGGGGCGAGCAAAAATCGCCAGAGCAGCAGCTGGGATCGGGAATGAAATAGGGAAAGGGGAAGAGTCGGTAAGCGGGTGAGCTATTAAGTTGACAATAAATGTTGGTTATTTAAAAAAACCGACAACTAAACCAACAGTGTCGGTTCCTTGCAAAAACCTGATTCCTGATCTAGATTATAGTCGTCGGTTTATAAATAAAAGACAACCGACAACTATTCCTATCTCGCGCATACCATTTTGTCGTCAGTTATTTATTTAAGAACCGACACAATATGTCAAATTTTGGAGGTAATTTTGTCGCTGGAATTTTAGTTTTGGCGGTTGATTTTAGGTGTCGGTATTTTACTAAATAACTGACACTTAATAAAAGCGGTACCCGTGTCTAGTCGACCTTCACAGATTGGATGTCGGTTTATGTTAAAAACTGACATTGTAGAGTTTATGTGTCACTTTATGTATACAACCGACACCTTGAAAAGTGACTTTATAAGCCATTTCTATAGTAGTGTATGAGGATTTATAGAGCTTCTAGGGTGAATTATCGCCTCCTATATTAAAGTAAGGGTTTGGAAGATTAGGTTATATCATGCCATATTTCTATTTAGGATTGTCATACTCATTTCACCCAAGCATTAAGGGTTCCATCAACACATTTTGTTATCATTTTTGGAAGAGTTAATTATAAATAACCCAAATTTTATCCATATAGGACATACGAGTGAGTCATCTTCATGTTATTGTGCTATTTTTTTTCAAACTATAATTAGAGTCTTTATCAAGCACCAAAATCTAATCACATCATTAACAAAAATCATTAATATGATCTCAAATCACTTTCATATTAGGATACATACTTTATTAGTGAAATAATCAATAGATTCACTAAACTTATAATTTTGTGGTTATTCATTTATATGGTTAACCATATTTACATAGGAGCATTCTATGTTTTTCATCATGTCATATGCATATATCACATCTCAACATTAGATCACATTCTTACATATATAAAGTCATGGTTGTTCTAAACAAACTTGTATGAGTTGCTTGACAAACATATATCAAAATTTCATGTAGCCTAATTGAGCTTCTCCTAAGCCTTATCATGAGATTAGTGACATGCTTAGTCTCTATAGGCTCAATCGACTCAATGAATATCTCATATGAACAAATTTTATCTTCCCTCTTTTGTCTAGGGTTACCATGTCTACCTCATTGGCACTGATGATTATCTTTACAAGATCTAGCCACATAAGAACAAATTAAAATAGATATGACATTCTCTTCATAGGTTATCTACCCATGAGATATGCTTAACCAACTCTCTTATATACACAACCACTAAACTCTTACAAGGATCGACCAAACCATGCATGAGGCTTCACAACATACTAGCATTTCTTACCTCCCCTAGGATCTTGGGACTCTATCTCCCTCACCTAGATGGTAGGCACTCATATTCATGTTCATATATACATATATACCGACCTCACTATGGCTCTAGGGTTTGGTGCTCCCCATGATATCTAGGATTCAAGATATTTATATGAGTCATGTATAAAACAACTCAAATCATTGACTTAGGAGTAGTGTTTTTTAGGACATATCACAACAATATGTCTCAATATTCTCATTTCTTGTAGTTTAGGTTCTCTAACCTTCTCCCTCTGGGTCTCACTCTCTTTGGATTTAACCATATAACTAGTCCTAATACTAGAGGTCTTCCTTTGAAAAAGAGCTTGAGTCTCATGTTGACTCGCAAACTTGTCTTAACTTATCTTATCTTATCTCATAAAAGAATGCATACTTCCATCATCAAAACATATCTCAAATCCTCAAATCTAAACTTAAGTCCTCAAGACAGACATTTATCATCATAAACCATCTTATATCATCTATATAAGACATATATCATCATCTAATCTTATTTCATCTATTCCATCTAGCACATATTCTAACAAGGCTAAAGACATCTAATCTAGAACTACTATGTCTTCTTGATTGATGTCATTCACTTTCACTTAGGTTGTAGGACCACCTCCTACTCATCCATGTGTCAGGATATATTTTTATATTTACTTACATAGATAATAAATATTATATAGGTTTTCTTCGATAAAGCAACCATATGAGAAAACTGATGAGATTCGATCCGACTGGAAACAAAACTAAATCACCAATTCGAGTGTCTCTCACATAGTAGAGTGTCTAGGCCATGTCACCTAATGGAAGGGGTGAGAGAAAAGTATATAATAGTGTAGGTACCATATAAAATGAGTGAAATATGCCTAGGATTTCTCTTCCATGATGCACATCATCTCCAAATAATGTAATGTCCCATACTGCTACATTATAAGGAAAGAATGATATCTTAGGACTTGCTATACGACAAGAACTAGACTAGACCTAGCTCTCAGACATCTAGGTCCTAACCTAAAGACTAAGGAAAATCTAGTCTCGAAAAGATGACTAACCTAAGTGTAATCATGCTCTAATACCACCCGTGACATCCTCGGATTTTAAACTCCTTGACAACGCACATGACGTCCAAGTTGAAATCACAATTCAGCGAGAATCCCAATTCGATCTCACACACAAGGCTGAGAAGAAGAAAATCAAGGGTGTCATAGGAAATTAAAGTAGCACATGGACATGAAAAAGAAAAAAACTATACAACAAAATCGCACCGTTCAACATATAATTACATAATGAATTATTCTAAATTGATATTACACATTAAATATTTAACTTTTACATATGCACATACTACAACTACAACATGATCTTTAGACAATAGGTTCACCTGTACATCTGCTCACTACACAACTCTAAACTATTTGATTCTTCAAGACCATATGCTCACATTAACTAAATAAAAGATTACAAGTGGTACATGTCAACACAATATACGAAAATATTATGCTAAGTACGCCCTACGTGTTTCAAATACCCCTTTCATACTATGATTTGGTAATAAGTTAAAACTAATACTTGACATCAATAGATTATAACAAAAGCATGCTTGAATAAAGATGTTTATTAGTAAAAGAAAACACATACTTTAAGAATGTTTACTATGCCTTTCCTAACAATTTTTGGATATTTGAATGCATTTACCTTTTTGGAACTATTGGGTATCATCATGTGAACGTTGGGGGTGCGCTTCACTCCCAACTTTGCTGGGTGAGCTAAACAGTTCTTAGTGGTTTACTACCTCTGGATTGCCTGCTCTCTCCCTTTCTATCTCTGGTCCCCCACAAGTTCACACATGCATGTGTGAGACTTGGTTCTTCCATGAACATGTGTTACAACCCCAACTTTTGGGTTCATTTGGTGAGAACTATAATTTCTTATATTAAAGATATTGGAACAAATAATGATATAATTTGTTTTGAATAAATGAGTTTCGTTTACAATAGCCTTGTTGATTGTTTTGTGGGCTTTGTTGGCTATTGGTCCCAATAACAAGGAAAAGAAACTCCACTATTTGGGTAAATAAGAAAAATGAAGAAAAGAAAGATGTAGAAACATCTAGACGGCAAAAGAATACATTCGGCAAGCAAATGCAGTCACAGGGGGGATTTCCAAACCAATTTGGTCAGACTCTACAGAGTCATGGTGCACAACTGATGACTCTAGAGACAACCATAACCCAAATTGTGACTAAGGTGGCTGCGATGAAGAAAATCATTCAACAAAAATCAGTTGGGAATGCAGAGCCCGCTCGGCCACATCAACAGGTTAAGAATATTTCAGTCTGCAAAACATCATAGCTTCCTGTTGAGGAGGTACATGAGCAGAGTATCATGCGTATAGACTTGGAGGACAAACCCAAAGTTCTATATCCTCGCAGCTTATATGGATTTCTAGGAGGATGTGGGATGCCATTTAATTCATTCCAAGATTCCACCACTATTGTGTCTGCATCTCAGATTTCTGAAGAGATTCATAGTCCGGAAGAGCAGGTGAAAGTTGTACTTCGGAGTGGAGCAGCCACTAGCAATACAGAGAAGTGGCCACAAGTCATTCCATCCATAGATGATGTACCAAATCCTATCTTAGAAGGTGGTGTTGAAGCAATCTTAGGGGAGGAGATCCCTAAAGTCACATATATTCCACCGCACAAGCGCATTAATGAGCCAAGTGTACCATTCCTGGATAGTCTGAAGCCGAGGAAAGAGCAAAGGCACTTCAAGAAATTTCTTGAGATCTTCAGGAAGCTCTACATCAACATTATGTTGATGGAAGCTATAGAGCAAATTCCTTCACATGGAAGATTCATGAAAGACGTCATCAACAAGAAATGACGGATCAAAGATACAGATGTTGTATGTGTCGACGAAACACTGAGTTCTATAATTCAAGGAAGACTGCCGAAGAAGAGAAAAGATCCATGATGTTTCTACATCCCATGTTTCATAGGTGGTCAACATTTTCTAAAAGCACAGTGTGACTTAGGAGTAGGCATTAATCTTATGCCACTTGCCACTTTTCAAAAGCTGGGATTGAAGAAGCCAACACAAACTTCCATGATAATCAAGTTGGCGGATGGATCCATTGTTAAGACACAAGGTATATGTGAGGATGTGCTAGTCAAAGTCAACAAATTCATCTTCCTTGTTGACTTTGTGGTAATGGACATGCATGAGCTAGAAGGATGTGAGATATTATTGGGAAGGTCGTTCCAAGATACACTGATGTAATCACTTCCATTGGGCGAGGGTACTTGATGCTGGGGATTGATAATGATAGAGTTGAGTTCAAATTGCCAAATGAATTATCAGAGACATCCTTTGACAACCCAGGTTAAGGTATCCATATCGTCTAGCCTAAGACGTTAAAGAAGGGCACTTGTTGGGAGGCAACCCAACTATTGGTAGAATACATGTTTATTTACCTTATTTTTCATATTCCTAAGTAGTTTTCATTAATTTAGCACTTAGTTTATAAAAATGATACCCTAATGTGTTTGTTGAGTGTGCAGGACTGGGAACATGTCGATACTATTGACATATGTGTCGTAGGTATCAAATTTGGAACAGCAAAAATTTCTGCTGAAACTTCATCCCGTCGATACTATCGACGGCCTCATCGATGGTATCGACAAGGGAATAGGCACATAGATGCTTGAGATTTGATGGTATCGTCCAATCCATCGAGGGTAGCGAGATGTCTGGAGATTTTCAGACCAGATGTTCTCACCAATCTCGATACCATCGACACATTGGTCAATGGTATCGACACATCCACAACCTAGTTGTAGGGACAGACCTCACGAGGAGTAAGGGCATATGTAGATGTTGATACTATCGATGGCCTCATCGATGGTATCGACACACATGTCAATGATCCACGGTCTTCATCGAGCGGTCCACAATGCGTATAAGTGGACGGTGTCGATGGTATCGACACCTTGTCGCTACTATCAACAGATCGTCAGTAGTGTCGGCCACAGTTATGAAAGAGGACAAATTCTTTCCATCAAATTTTTGGGGCAATTTCCTACTTGGGATCCCGGTGGCCACCCGTACCCGCTACACCCACCACCGGAGCAATAAAAGGGGTATCACTATTCCACCTCTTAAGTATGGATTTGAACTATGAGGCCATAGTTGACTTCAAGCTTGGGGGGTGCTGGAATAGCTTCTATCTAGTTTTTCTTTATTTTATTTCATCTTTAGTTTGTTTTTGCAATTTTCATCTTTCTTGTTAGCTTTATTAATTTCTAGATTTATTGTGTACTAGGATCCACCATCTATCTAGTGTAATCATTGGAGTCTAATTTAATTGCATGTCATCTCGTTTTTTGTGAGAAAATGATTTTTAATGAAAAATCCTTAAGAAATTGTAAGTTTCTCTTGTGAGAACTTGAGGACATTGCTTGTGAAACTCATTGGGTAGGTCAACTTAAAAACATATGAACATGATTGTGTATCTGTATGGTTCATGTTAAGAGGATTGATATGGATGTTGAGCCTAAACCAACCAAATGATAACGTGACTTTAATTTGAAGTGAGAGAGAGAAACCCCTTGATTAATTGTTACACAAGTCAGTAAGGAGGGACATATAATTCTATCTGAAGGTTCTGTCAATTAGTCTTGTGATCTTATCCACCACAATTTCATTCACTCTCCACCATAAGAACTGGGAGCACATTACTGTCTTTCACTCTTTGATTGCATCCCATGTAGATAGATCATGCATTATAGTTATTTTTGCATGTTTTGCATAAAAATGGAAAAAGAAAGATATAGAGTAGTATACATGCACTTTTTCCTTAAGTGAAAGTCGTTTAGTTGCATTATTGTCATAATGAAGTGCATTCACATCTTCTGAGCATATAGTTGTACACCATGTGTTGTATGTTCTTCTGAAAAATTAAAGGTGTCAAACTTGTTCCATATCCTCTGAATAGAATGCATCAAATGTGTCAGTTAGAAAAAAAAGAAGGAAGCCCAACAAATAATCCATTACCATTTATGAAAATGAGGGCTTGAAAAAAAAAATGAATGAAAAAAAAAGAAAAAAAAGTATGAATGATAGGGAGAAAGGAACATGTTCTCACCCGCATATTAGGAAGAACAATCACATGGTGTAGTTACTTAGATATTCCATCTCACTTTGAGACGGAATGATAGTGCATGCATCATTCCACCAAAAATGTAGCATTAGGATATTTTCATGTGCATTCGCATCATGATAGGTCATTCATTTTTGGTTTTTGCATGATCGACTATATTATGCTTCCTATTCTTCCATAGCCACCCATTCCATCCATCCGTTGCTCTAAGTGGTAGGCCACCCATGATATTCTCCTCATTCATTTATATCAGGAGATTTGCTTCTATTTAGATGGTAGTTAGGAAATGAGCTACGTAGATAGGAGATCACAAGATGCACCAAGCCTGAACCTGAAGATTCTATTATGTTAACTGCCTTATTTTATAGTGTTCGTTGATCTTGGGATAGACATTTCTTATGAATGATTATTGTCACCTGAAGAGTAGTTATTGTTCCGTGGTTGGTAAGGGCTGGTATGTGAATTGCATGTGAGAATCATATTGAGATATCAATTTTGTGATTATGTTCTTTAGTTGACCCTCTCAATCAGATTTTAAAGTTTTGTTGCTCAAGGGCGAGAAAGACTCAAGCTTAGGGGAGTTTGATGCAGGGATTTTGAGTCGCATTTATAGGCTAATTGTATACTTCTTTTGTATTGTTAGTTGTCATTTTGTGACTATAATAGCATGATTCATTTCCTTCATCCTATAATCATTGTATGCATCAAATTTATCTTATTGTATCTTATGTCATATGAGTTATCAAATTTATCAAATTTGATTTGTGTTTTTCTCTTGGTTTCAGGTACTTTACATTCCAGGACCTTTCGATACCATTGACGGATCCGTCGATGCTATTGACATGGCAACAATGACCAGGCTAGAGGGAAAGCATCCAACTCGATACCATCGACCACACTGGTCGATAGTATCGAGATGCCAACAGGCAGATTCCAGATATTAAAGAAAGCACTGGTACCCTAGCGGGTCGATACCATCGACACCTCGTCGATGGTATCAATATCGTCGGATCAGGAAATTGTTCAGAACGATCACGATCGAATGGCTGCGATATTTTGGCGGCTGTAAGTGGTACCTATACCTAGAACAAGGTGGCCCAATGTGAGAGAACACATTCTATCTTGTGGCATGAGTCTCAAAGAAGAGGAGAGTGAAGAACGGAGCCCAGAGCTATGCCCCGGACGTTTCCAGAGCCGTAGACGGACGATTCTTCCGCTGGAAGGCTGCAGAATGTGCGTCTCGCACCGAGGATCATCCGGATCTTCTCCGTTTCAGGAATTACATCATATTTTCTCTCATTTCCCCATGTCTTCCTCTTTCTTCTCCATGTGTACTGTTGAGATGAACATGCGGGGCTAATCTCCTCTATCTTTATGACTGAGAGTAGCTCGGGAAATCACTACATGACAATGTTATATTGATTATCATAATTTGTCTCGCTTTCCCTTGATATGTTATCATGTTTCCATTGTAATTTACTATGATTGATCACCATAGTCAATTTCTAATACCGTTAATTACTTCTGACAGAGGTTTAGTGGTTGAAAAGGCACGATTAACACATTAATCAATAAATTCCTTAGAAAAGGTAATGTATGATTAATGGTGGATACTCAGAGAAATAATTAAAGCACCTGGATATAGGGTATAAGTTACTACTGGCGTGGGACTGACCTAGAACTAGGTAGTGAATTGTATCGCGGAAGCGAGCAATTCTGACTACGGACCATAATTAGGGAAAGAGAACAAATTATGTTAATCGTGTAGATTTGCATGCAGTGAGACCTCACAGTGAAACCGCAATCCTAAGGATTCCCATTTAATTTTATTAAACTAAACATTTAATCATCGCTCGTTTTTGTTTCTTTTTGTTTTATTTTTATTTTTGTTTTAAACTCAACAATCAACTTTTTGAATCGGTCTAGCTAATTGCGACCAGTTAGTAGTAGTCTACTGAAATTTACATTTCCCTGAGTCCGACTCGGACCTCACAAGACCTATATTACATTGATACATGCACTTGCATTATGCACACGGTAAAATTGTGTTAGGTTTATAAAAGCATTCAAACTAATTGTATGAAAAGTAAATAAAAAAAGAAATAATAAACTTTGGAATAATGTTATTATTTTTCTAACTCCAATGCATATATATTCCAACGAAGCTTACTTTTATTTATAAAGGTTTTGCATAACTAAAAATCTATAGTGCCCTATACAACATAATACTTGGGCATGTAGATAGTATTGATGTGGTATATGGACCTGATTGTCAGAGAGGTGACACTAGACAACCATTATAAGCAAAAGGTAATCTATATAATTGTGACTTTCATAAGTAAATAGTCTAATTTGATAATATAAAAAATCAAATCAAACTCTTGAAATGAAGGAGGCCTATACAAAAGAAGAGGATACGAGAAGTGTCCTTTGCTAAGGAAGTCAAGTTTGTATTTGATTGGAATACTATATGAATTTTCTAAATGTTAACTTCATTATTTATATATACATGTCATGATTATGACTTTTCACAACTTTAAAATTAAAGCGAGTGGATTATTCAAGCATATATGAATGATGTGTGTACATATGTATGCGTGTGAATGAATTTTAAGACGAATGCACACAATGATAAATGCATTTGTACATGTGATGAGAATGAAATTGGAGAGCATAATTACATGTGTGTTTACTAATATGTCTGTGTGAGAGAATGAAAGGAGAATGGAATGAAGTATTGATGATATTGGAAACGCATGTGCCAGAATTAATTTTATGGATTTGGACTATATTTATGTGTTTGTTATACATGTTTTGCACGTATGCTGGCATGTTACTAAGTTGAATACATGATGGAGCCTACATTTCTAATAAACTATATTTCTGCATCATACAGAATAGTCAGACAGTAGGTCTGCAAACCTACTATAAAAAAATACATGCGATGTTGGTTTCTTTACAAAAACTGACGATGTAGATCTATGTCTTTGATTTTAAAAACAAAATTGACGACACATATATACAATGTAATGGTGGTGCCACCTAGCACGGCCGTTCTAACCATCCCTTTCCATGATTGTGGTACCCATCATACAACATGGTTGTGCTTTCTCACACAGTCATGCTGCCTCACACGATTGTGCTACCAAGCCTCCAATCCATGATATCTCTATGCATTATAGGTTCTTATGTAAAAACTAACGACATAGAGATATGTGTCATCGGTTGCTTTTGGTGAACCACCGACTATAGTCATGGAACAATCTTATAATTGTTGTTGATTTCGCTTTGTGTTGTCAATTTCTATTTTCTTAGCAACTGACACTGGGTATGTATCATCGATTTTATCTTACCATAGAAACTGATGTATAAGGTCCTTAGCGGTATGTCTATTCATCTTTCAATAGAAAATTGGCATTATAAGTCTAATTAACCAATGTTATAGATGGTATGTTACTAGTGAATATACATAACACATACACAATAACCTAACCTTGTTAATATATATATGAGTTCATTAAATATATAAATATGTCACCTTGTTCACTAATTCACACATAATGACTTAAATGTGCGTAGTTTTTAACCTGATGTGATAAGTATAAATGAATAATATGTGCAGACAATAATGTGACTAGTCGGTATAATGTGAGAATTATTGGATGTTTTGTATCAATTAAGATGACTAATGCATCATATATATTTTAATGTTGAGAAATATAAATTAAGGTCAAATTAGTGAACTTAAGGGGATAATTAATTAAAATATGGAAATTCATGCAACACAATACACCATCAACCTTTTAACAACTAAATGAAGGTAGTTGGACTCAAAATAATCAATTTTATGATAATTGATTTACACCCAAACTATTTTAGGACTCATATAAGATAACCCTAAAAGTGAAATCTTACTCTAAAATCGCAATATACATGGTAGGATTTACCTAGTTTCAACTTAGTTGGATAATGTTTTATTTAGAGAAGATACTCTTCAATTATACAATGCCAATGTAATGGAAATTTGGTATATCTATTAGTCCATAGAATTTTCATCACACATATTATGTCTCTGATTTCTTAAAGTTTCCATGTGTCATGTTGGGCTATCATTTGGTTTATACTCAACCTCTATTTGAGCCGTTGGATCTGAATCAAGTAGCTCTTAACACATATTCTTCCTTGATTATGTGAGCATCTAGTCATTGTATTATTCTTCTCCTCCTTCCCCAGTCTCTCTCCTCTCTTTGTTCCTCGTCAAGATCGTATGACCTGACCCTAATGTTGCTTGCAAGAAACTGAGTCCACCTATACCAAACTTATTTGTTGCTCCCTCAATATCCCAGTCAATGACGTAGAACTCTTCTCCTTTGTTTCCCATTACCATTGGTATACTCAGTTATCATAGGGCTTCTGAACTATAAATGTTGACAAAATCATCATCTTCGAGTCCCTTGAGCTATTTTCCAACTACCACATCAATTCTTAGACCACTACACCTCCTCGTCCCTACCTTGTCTGCCTCGTAATGGTAGTGCAAGTTCGATGGAGAGCATGTGATCTTCCCAAGAATCTCTATGAAGGTTGGTTACTTCAGATGAATTTTGCAGAGGTTCCTACATCACCAATCTAGTGAGTTCAATTTTCCTTGTGGTTTTCCCATTTCAACCTACTTTTTCTATTGGCATGCAATTTGTCATGTTTCATCTCTATTTGATCCATATATTTGTGCCTCTATATTCAGCGTGCTTCTATGGATCCTCTTGAGGTTTTTTTTTGAGATTTTTAACTTATTGTTATCATGTATGCCTTCACTTATTCCCTCAACAGTTGTCGATGGGAACATCGAGCCATCGCAAGACCCATGCCTAGGGTCATTTAAATTGATGGCCCTAAGGAACTCATTTGTGGTGGTAGTCTTCTGATTTATCCTGGTGTGTTCAAGCTTGACTCATTGTAGTTGATCTTTGAACCTTTGTGTCCTCATAGGGGTGAAGAATATGATGGATGTTGAACCTTTGTGTCCTAAGAGGGGTGAAGGATGGGCAAAGAAGATGATGGGTGTTGATTTTAGGATCTTACCTTGGCTTTGATTTCATTTCTGACACGCTTGAGATGGTAATGTTAGTCATTTACTTTAATTCAATGTCAAATAATGTGAAGGTTTTAATCACTGCATAAGAATCGGTATATCATGTCACACATCAATCCATTGGTGTGTGATGTAGGCATGTCAGTAATTGTTCAATGAGTTTACTTTAAGAAATTCGTAATCCCTTTTATCTTTGGCAATTCATAACTAACTTTTTGCTCATAAGAAAAACACAAAAAAATACTCTTTGGACTTAAAAGGATATTCTTTATGTAATTGAGTATAAAGTGTAACCTTTATGCAACCTACATAAGAGTTGATAATTTAGAGTTTAAAGTATACACAATAATTAATGATTCATATATTTGAATGTAGTACTAAGTGAAGGATATTTGGCTTGGACTTAGGGTTTGATTTTGACCAGTTGAGACACAAGTTGAGGTATGCTTCTCTCCCTTATTGGAAAATGTACTTATTTCTCTTTCTTTATGAATGTATCTTATCCTTATGATTCATATTGGACAATAATTATATACTTACTCTCTCGTATATTTGATTGTAACAATATTTTGACTATCACATGTTTACATCTATTTGACCCCATTTAGGTCCAACCTCTCGATATTAGTCTAATGGATTATTGTAATTGCAAATCGAAACCTATTCGTGTATCTTATTGTTGTTTCACACAATTTGCATCATGATGAATTCATGGATCCATATTCTATGAAAACCTTATTTGCCATTTGTTATCCTTGATTGTGTCATTGATCATATTCATAAATTGTTATGATGTTTTTCTCAACTGGATACTATATTGTGATCTGGCTAAAATCATGCTTGTGTCTCTATTGAAAATGTAAGTTTTATTTAGATAATTATTTTATGTACACACTCGGTGGTGTATTACTAATTTGTGTGCTACTGATGGAGCGATTATAATGTAATTTTTGTCCCTGGGTAATAATGTTGTGATGCCATTACTCCCTCAAAGATTATGGTGGTGATAATGTTGTTTTGTAAGAAATAAATGTTATCTATTATTATATCATATCACTGGGACATAGGTATCACCTCATAGGTATCTGTATCTTTAGGTGACCAAAAATGTAGACAGGGTTTTGTGGTGAGGAGATATTTCTTGGACATAGCTTGGAGGTTGGTTATGGTATTTTGGGGTTGTGTCTTGACTTGTCCATGTACTCTAAAGTCTAGGATGGGAGATTTTAAATGGATGTATGTACAACTCATGCTTTGGTTTTCATTCCTTCTATGGATGGATATGTTATATTCTATGATGATTGTAAATCCTTTTAAACAAATGGTGATAGTGATAACAAAATAATATGTTGTAAAGTTGTCATGTTAAGAATGAATTAGAGTTGGAATTTTGAGCAATATTGTGTAATATAGAATTGGAGTTCTTATTTTGTATTTTTTGTACTATGTTGGTCCTTGTGGTTGCTTAGCATTATCATGGTTTGGTGTTAAGTAATCTTTCTCTGGTGTGGCCAGTGCTCATGTGTTGTTTTAGATATAATTTTGTTGGAGAGTATTTATCATATAAAGATATTTGACTTTTTGTCACAGGCCTGTAAGAATCTTCTCTTCAATGAATTCTCTAAGAATCATCTATGAAAGCGACAACTAGATGGAGGTTAGGGATTTCTCATACATCTCATGCTTTTTCCCTACTGTTAAGAAAGTTGCCAAATTCTATATTGCTAGCAGTGCTCTACGACATATGTTGCACTAACATGAATCACATCTTGATCTCTCACTAACCAAAGTTGGTTGTGCGGTCCAACTTATTGATGTTATACATGATACTCATCATTCTTTTTTTTTTGGGAAGTCATAAGGCCATATTATTCATCCCTCTCTTCTCTGCATGTGATGAAAAAAGGAGTACAATTTTGTTCTACTGAACAAGTAAACATGGTGGGTATCCCACCATTATATAGAGGGGAGGGGAGAGGACGACACATAGGGTCGAGGGGGACATTCATATACAAATGGCTATCCTTGCAGGTTTTAAGATGATGTTTGGAAAGTGCATCAACAAGATGTATCCGTTCACAAGGGGTCTTCAAGATCTTCACAGTGTCATGGCATTCAAGAATCTCCCAGATTGGATTAGCCTAGGACTTCAATTTATAGAATTTCCCAGTGTGTCTTCAATAGCATCTACAAATGTGGAGCAATCAGATAAGGCAATAAAGGGTTGGCTATAATCATTCTCTGAGTTTTGTAAGGTCGCATTGTGCATTCTCCCTATACACACCCGACACCTAAGGGTCAGACCACACCGCGGTCTCCTCCCCACTGTTGATGGTCTTGATCGAGTGAGCTTTAAAAAAAGGTAGTCCCGACTGTAGCATCTTCTAGAAAAGAGTGCATTGTTTTGCTTGTGAGCATGCTGCCCCTTTTACTTCAAGTGCAAACCGTTCTTCCAGAGAGCATTAGTATTGTTTAGGAACCTCCATGAGTTTTTCCAAAGAAGAGCTTTGTTCCACATTGCCATGGAGTGTATGCCCAAGACTCCTTCTTCCAAACTAGCAGTCACTCTTTTCTAGGAAACCAAGGATACAGATCGCACTTTATTTCCTCCTCCCCAAATAAAGTTTCAAACTATTTTGTCCCACTTTGCATAGACACCGCTGGGGATTTTTGCAGTTTGCATGACGTATGTTGGAAGTGTTGTAATGACCGACTTCGCTAGGAAAATACGGCCAGCAAGAGATAGCATTTTAGCTACCCATTCATTGATTATAGCCTCCATGTTTGTAGCTATATAGGAGTAGGTATCTTTTGACACCTTCTTGTGCAAGATTGGGACTCCCAGGTACCTCCCCAGATCATTGATTTTTGGAATTCTACTCACTGAACAGATTGCATTTCTAGTATGACGATCGACTGATTTAGAGAAGAAAATTCTTGATTTATCTACAAAGATCTGTTGTCTGGAAGCTGCTTCAAAGAGATTAAAACACCGATTGATGATTTCTAGTTGAGTTATTGATGCCTTAGCAAAGATAATAATGTCATCTGCAAAAGAAATGTGTGAAATCCATGGTCCTTTCTGAGCCACTTTTACAGGTTTCCATCTATTCTCTTCCACGCACTGGTTTATGAGTTGGGTCAAACGTTCCATACACAGTATGAATAGATAGGGGGATAGTTGATCTCCCTGTCTTAGTCCTCGAGATGCTTTGAAAGGGGGCAGGGTCTCACCATTGAAGATAATATTTGTTTTCACTGAGCTCAACAAGTTCATAATGTATTTCTTGATATTAGGAGGTCACACCAACTTGTTTATAGTTTCTTCAATAAAAACCCCAGGACGTACGATCATAGGCCTTGGAAAGATCAACCTTTATAGCCATTTGGGGAGCACACGAGCTTCATAACATATTATGTATAATTTTTTAGACAATGATGATTGATCACCAAACTCTAGTACTAATTTGTTGGGTTGGAACAACCAAAAGTACTTGCACATCATTTCTTAATATGTCCTTACTTCCAATTCATACATTGTAAAGATTATTATTGCTTCTTATATTTTGCTCTTATCTAATTTGTTATCATGTTATATTGTAAGCATAAATATGATCAATCATGACATCATATCGATGAGGCATAGTTTTGACGTCGTGGTTATCCACATCTTTTGGGTGACTAACAAAATGTACAGAATGTTTGTGGTGAGGAGTTGCTTCTTAGAGATAGCTTGGAAGTTGGTGGTTGTGTTTTGATGTTATGCATAGAGTTGTTCCTATACTCTCAAGATGAAGAAGGGAGGTTTGAAATAGATGTATCTGTGACTCATATTTCATTTTTCAAGCCTTGTACAAATACATATATTGTGTTGATGGCGATCATAAATATTTTGTATACAAGTGGTGACAGTGGTAAAAAAATAATATGTTATAAAGTTAATCTATTGAGAATGAATTAAAGTTGGGTCGTTTTTGCAATCTTGTCTAATATATAATGGGAATTTTTATTATGTATTTTTTATAATTTTTTTGTTCAAATGGTTGTTGAGTATAATTGTGATTTTGATTTGAGTATTCTCACTCTGATGAGGTGGGTGCTCACACATTGCTTATGACGCAATTTTACTTGAAGAGTATCCATCTTATAAAGAGATTGAAGTTTCTTTCACAAGCATGCAACACTCTTCCATTCAGTGGATTCTCTAAGAATCGTCTATGAAAGTGATAATTAGATGGCAAAAAGAATAGTAAAGAATGTACACAATTAGAAGAAAAACAACAATCCACACTAATAATAGACTCAAGATTTATATGGTTTAGTCCTGATGACCTACTTCATAGGAGAAGAAACTTTTTTTATATATAACAACAAGATTACAAAAAGGAGTTGTTCTCAAAAGAGAGAAATCTAAAAACCTTCAAAATGATGCATCCAAAGAAGAGAAAGTACTCTCATTACTTTCTGACACGAGAAAACTCAATGCATCAAGAATCCTATATATATATGCTCAAACCCATAAGGCTCCTACTAAGAATGAGCGCTTAATAGAAATCTAAAACATAATAAGAATCCGAGTTGTACATAGAGAGTCATTTGTAACTACAATTGGGAATACCAATTTCAATCTAAGTTGTAATATGGATTCAATGCAAACTAAAACAAAATTAGAATTACAAAATTATCTAAAACTAAAATTAAGAATGATCATCCATTCTATGGAATCCAAACAGAACAAGAAGCATACCTGCGCCATTAAGCTTGATCTCATGAAGGCCTTCGACAAACTTAGTTGGCCCTTCATCGCTGATACCCTCTTCAGAATACACATCCCCAGCAAACTCATCCACATAATTATGCAGAGAATTACCTCAGGAACGACTTCAATCCTATGGAATGGGGAAGATATTGGATCCTTCAAACCGTCCCGTGGGGTGAAGCAGGGAGATCCCCTCTCTCCTTACCTCTTCGTCCTTTGCCTTGAGCGCCAGAGTCAATTGATCGAAGACAAACTCTCACTTGGACACTGGAAGCTTGTTCGTTTAACCAGACAAAAGCTTGCCTTCACCCACGTCTGTTTCGCGGATGATATCATCCTCTTTGGGGAAGCATCTACTCGCCAAGCTACCACCATCAACAGGTGTCTTCATCGTTTCAGCCAAGCTTCCGGTCAGGTCCTATCCCATGGCAAATCCTCGATCTTCTTCTCCTCTAGCACACCGCGA
The DNA here is from genome assembly GCA_963693085.1 of Alisma plantago-aquatica. Taxonomy (NCBI): domain Eukaryota; kingdom Viridiplantae; phylum Streptophyta; class Magnoliopsida; order Alismatales; family Alismataceae; genus Alisma; species Alisma plantago-aquatica. The sequence continues at coordinate 319,486,663 of OY856415.1, read as the reverse complement.
CACATCTGGGCAGCTGTTAGTAGAGCTTTAGATATCAAGGAGACTTCTGACCTGGGACGACACCTAGGTATTCCGATCATCCACAAAAGGAAAAGCAAGTCCCATTATCAATATCTAATCGACAAGATCTGCTCACAGATCAACTCTTGGCAGAACATATTTCTATCTATGGCCTGTAGAGTCACCTTGGCAAAATCTGTTCTCTCCGCCCACTCGTGCTACACTATGCAATCCACTCTTCTCCCGGCCTCTACCTCAGACAGAATTGACCAACTGATTCGTAATTTTATCTGGAGGGGCACACAGGACTCCAAGAAGATGCATCAGGTTGCCTGGAAACACATCATCAAGCCTACTCATAGAGGTGGCCTTGGAGTGAGATCGGCGGCAGGCTCTAACAAAGGTCTCCTATCAAAACTTGCATGGGAGTATATCCAACAAGGCCCGGCGCCTTGGACGCAACTTATGCAGGCCAAATATGGACGGAAAAGCTCTCGTTCTACCTATGGCTCACACACCTGGAGGGGAATTCGAACTCTTTTACCTCTCATTCTGAATAATTCATCCATGACTGCTATCTCCGGTGATCGAAAAAATGTTTGGACTGACCTTTAGGTTGGCGATGGGGTCGTCCCTACCCTTCGAGCAAATCTCACGATTCCTGAGGATATTAGAGACATGATTGTATCATGCCTAGTATCTGACTCTGGTGAGTTGGACATGAGCTTCATCAACTTCTGGTTCGACGATCAGTCAGCACACGCCATTGCTCTCATGCCTCCCCCGTGTCCTGCCTACGGTGAGGACTGAAGAATATGGCTACCATCTGCAGACGGTGCTTTCTCCACCAATTCAACATATAAGATTATAATGAACTTCACCGACCCTGCTAGCACTGACTGCTATGACTCTATCTGGAGCTTGAAGACTCAACAACGTATTAAGACCACCTTATGGCTAATTCATCATGAAAGGCTCCTCACAAATGAACTGAGGGTCAGGCGCCACCTCACTCAAGACCCATCTTGTGAGCGATGCCAGGGCCCTCTAGAGAATATGCTCCATGCCATTAGGGATTTCCCATAGGCGAAGGTAGTGTGGACCCTTTTGGTGCCTCCTGAAGCAACACTGTTCTTTACTCTAGATTCTATCAAAGATTGGATTTCATACAGCTTGAAGACCCTCAGAAAGTTTCCCAATTGGGACGCATGCTTTGCTACATCCTGCTGGTGGCTCTGGAAGACCAGGAACCTTCACATTTTTTAGAAAAAATCTCTTACTCCTCAGGTGGTAATTACTCAATGCAGAGCGGAGACGATCACGGCTTCCCAAGCTTTCTCGCTTCCTCATTCACATTCCTCAGAGCCGTCCTTGTCCACCATAAACTTTCCTATTACCCCTCTGTCCTTCATCATCCATGTAGACACAACAATCAACAAGGAGGCAGGTATGTGTGCTACTAGTCTGATCGTCAGAGACCTGCAAGGTGCCTGACTTCATGCTCAAGCTCAAAGGTCTCCTGGCACAGATCCTATGCGAGGTGAATTGATGGCCATTAGGGCAGCTCTTCTGTACGTTAAACAAGCAGGTCTTAGTTTCGGAACATTGATCACAGATTCACGGAATGCTTCTAATTGGATTGAAGGCATTGAGGCACCCCCACCCAGATATGTCCTCCTCTCCAAGGCTATACAACTTCTTTGTTTGGAAAGCCCCCTGACAACCTGCCCGGCCTCTCTTCTTTCTTCTTATCAGGACGATATGCAGTCTTTCTTTCGAAGTTTCAATCCTCTCCCGGACACCATGGACACCATGTAATGTTTTTTGTTTACTAGTCACTAGTTTTACAAACAAAAAAAAAGAAATTAAGAATGAGAATCTTCGAGACATAACACTTTATAATAACGATAACTTTCGTGAGCAAGGAAATGACCCCAACAAAACACCGAGAACGGGGCGGGGATCACAAACGTTGGGATAGCTAGACTAAACCCGAGGGGTGACAAAATAAAGTATGTTTTGGACATGAGACTAAAGATATTGCCAAAATTCCTTGATCTTTCCAACGTTTGGATCTTATGCCAGCAGTTTTATATAGAAAAATTCGTGGCAGCTCCGGACGCCCACCCGGAACGCACTAACCATGTACACAGATACTCTTTTTAATATTTATTAAGAGAGAAGAAAGCGAAAAGAAGAGTTAACAAATTATTTTCTTCATAACTTCCATTTTATAAGGTATTTTTGATAAAAACGAACACTATTAGATTTTTACGGAAAATATTTTTAACAAGATTAATGTTAACATATTTTGGAGAAAAAATATATGAGAGAAATGTAGTATTCGTATTTCGGGGATACAATACCACATATGTTTCAGGTACTGTACATTTACTTTGGGGTATAATATTTGTATTATTTACCAAACCAAAGTAATATACTTGAAAATAAGAGCAAAATACAACTATTATTTATCTATCCGACTATTATTTAGATTTCTTACAAAAAATATTGTCTAACAAGACCAATGTTGATATATTTTGAAGAAAGAATAATTTGAGAAAATATTCTAATTATGTTTTGGGTACAATATCCCGCTTTGGGGAACAATACCCGTGTTTTGAGGTACAATACGTCAGCAAGTAAACATTACCTCCAAAATAGAACAAATACACCTCAATACATATAATATCTCATTTTGGGGTATAGTACCTGTGTTTTAAGGTAAATACCTCAACGAGTAAACTTTTGTAAAGTGTCTCCAAAATAGAAGTAATACGTCTCAATACTTACAACATTCCGTTTTGGGGTACATTACCCGTGTGTTGAGGTACAATACATCAGCAAGTAAACTTTCGTACAGCAAAATAGAAATAATACATCTCAATACGTACAAAATCACATTTTAGGGTACAATATCTGTGTTTCATAGTACAATCAGTGGCGAAGCCAGGAATTTTGACTGGGGTGGGCACTATACAAAGTGATGGTTGAGGTACAAACTTTTTATATGTTGTAGTAATATTGCAATTAATAAAATTTGTATAAAAAGTCATATAGCCATGATCATTTAATGGTATTTTCAAAATATATAAAAATATTGAAAATGATAATAGAGATAGTTATTAGTTAGCGGAGAGAGATTGAAGTAGAAGAGAAATTATTCAATTTTATCTATCTTATACCCCAAACGGCTGAGATACTCATGAAAATCATTATTGATTTAAAGGATTTTATTTCCACATTGAGTATATAAGATATTTGTGAGCATCTAAGTTGATAAGGAACCTTTGGCTAATAAGATCTATGAATAGTATTGTGAATTTTAACGTCAAAAGTTGATACATTTGACCTCAATCATGAATGTAGACTCATGTATTCCTAGTTATATTCTTCTGATTGAGTCTTTGAATAAATTGATGCTTGCTCCTCATGACTGTCATTGAAATTCCAAGTGCTTGTTATTCTTGTGGACATTTTCTCCTAAAAAGTCTTTCCAAGTTAGAGTTAATAAATGATTATAATTAAAAAATAATTTAATTTAAGGGTTCTAGATTATATTATGAATAATATAAATGATAGAAACATGTTTATTTTTAAAAAAATGTATCATCTCACTAAAAATTAAAATGAGTTTTATTCATTAACTTTTTTTATTGAACTAAGCTTGGTTATACGAAACTTCTTTACACTATTACCTTAGGCACAACTATTAGTTTAGACTAAGTTTAAGTATCAAGATAAAAACTTTGAAGTTCTAGATTGTTCCAAGAAAAACATTGTGCATCACTCAATCATACAACGACAACTCCAAAAGTCTCTATTTATGTGTATCTGTAACATTACCGTTTACAACTATTAGCTTAGACTAAGTTTAAGTATCAATATAAAAACTTTGAAGTTATAGATTGTGCCAAGAAAAACACTGTGCATCACTCAATCATACAATGATAACTCCAAAAGTCTCTATTTAGGTGTAACTGTAACATTACCGTTTAAATATCAGCTGTTATAGAAATCTCCTATTGTTAGAATCAATATACTTTTTTACTACTAGATCACCATTCTTAACACCATTCTTAAATTGTATAGCCCACTGTATAATCTTATTGGAGGATTAAATATATATAAAATGTTGCAGATACTTTTTTTATGTATTTCAAATCATACGACATGACTGGATACGTGCGACTATAGTCATTGTATATAGTATAGTATTTTTTTAATATATTATCTTAGCTACTTATATAAATGAATATATGCCCGCTTTCCAAGCTCCATTCTCACTGGACTAATACTTGAAGATGATATGCGGGATCATATACATTTGGCGAAAGACATACAAACACCGCTACTACTTCAATAAGAACAAATTACATATCACCGACCACAATCTTAGAACTAGAGGAATAAGCAATCACATAGACATTTCCTTTATAATAATGTGGAACTGATTGTCTAATGCCCTATTTGACAAGTAGAAACAATAACTAACTTCTAATGTAAAAGAAATGACTCTCGATTGGATAAGGTCAATAAGAAATGGGTATTGTTTAGGAATATCACTCCTACATTAGATGAGAGAAACCAATTAAAAAGAATTTGTTTAAAGGGATCGCTGCGAACTGCGTGCATTCTGGATTGGTTAAAGAAAACAAACAGAAAAAATGATATTATACTACTATAAAATGAGCATGTTCACACTACGCTCTCCTTAATTATCTCTCCTCACAATTTTTTTATATTTATTCAATTTTATATTTTCTCTTTCACGATAAAAGAATAAAAGGATTATCATTATCCTTTTCAGCAGTTACGAGGATTATCATTATTTTTTTGGGAAGTTTTATTTTTTAAATGTTTAATGTAAGATAAACATGTTCAATGTGGCACAATTACCATTATCTTTTTGAGAAAATTTATTTTTTAAATATTTAAAATAAACTTGTTCAATGGGGCATGTGCATATGCACACGTGTTTAGCTAGTAAAAAGATAGACGGAAGTTGGTTCGCCTAAGTCACAGGTTAAAGTTACTGAATATGGAAATCTAATTACCGAACATTTGTTAAAAAATGTAATATAATTATGGAAACCTGATAATGGCAACGTGAGCAATGGTTGCTTGACTGAGTCATTCCAAAATTGAAATTTAATTTATTTGGATAAAGAAGCGCACGCACGAGTAATTAGGTAGGGCACAGACCATGTTTGCATACTTGTTTTCACAGAGATGAGGTTCTCGAGACTCGGCAATTACCAATTATCCTCGATGACGGGTCGGGCACTTGCCCTACCGTGCCCAAACGTGGCTTCGCCACTGAGTACAATATGTCAAAAAGTAAACTTTTGTACAATACATGTAAAATAGAAGTATACATCTAAATACATACAATATCCCATTTTGGGGTATATTACCCGTGTTTTGAGGTACCACACGCCAGTAAGTAAAAAATACCTCCAAAATGGAAGTAATACATCTCAAACATATAATAAATTGTTTCGGTGTACAATACTGGTGTTTTGAGATACAGTACGTTGACAAGTAAACTTTCATATTATACCTCTAAAATGGAATTAATACATATCAATATTTAAAGTACCGCAAAATGGGATTAATGTACCTGAAAGTATAGGTAATATATCCTAAAATATAGAAATACTAGTATTATGTTGTACGATACCATTTGTTTTAGAGTATTGTACTTTTGATATTTCTCTCTTTACTTCTCTTGTATTAAGTTTTTCCAAAGTATGTTAAAATTTTCCTTGTTAGAAAGTAACTTTTATGACGAATATATTGTTTTTTTTTAAATACGTTATAGATCAAAAGTTATGGACAAAACTCTTTTCTCTCTCTTCATTTTATTTCTTTACTTTTCTTACGACGTCAGCTATTAACATTTCCCGAGAACAGGCCGGAAGAACGGGGGTGGAAAGAGGGTTACTGACATTAGAAGAATAAGTGGGTACTGTACTTAATGTTGAATTGTAAAATTAGTTAATGTTTTGCTAGGTAATGTACTTTTTTATCATACGGAAATGATAGTCATAGTATGTACTATATTTAGGTATTCGATGTTCTAGTCACATGACTTATGGTTGATACTGAAATGAAAAAAAATAATTGGGTACTGTACTTAATATGAAAAAAACAATTGGGTACTGAAATGAAAAAAACAATTGGGTACTGTACTTAATATGTAATTGTGATTAATGTCTTATTGGTTACAATACCTATTGGGTATTAATTGTAATTGTGATTAATTGTAATTACTGATACGATAATGAAATAAAAGTAATGTACTTATTGATGAATTATATATGATGTTAATGGTTTATGAAAGTACTGTACTTGGTCTTATGTACCATGTTCTTTTTGAGACTAACACTTGTATCTCAATAATCGAATTTAGTTATTCAATGTTCTAGTCACAGGACTTATGGTTGATACTGAAATGAAAAAGCCAAATTGGGTACTGTACTTAATATGAAAAAAACAATTGGGCACTGAAATGAAAGAAACAATTGGGTACTGTACTTAATATGTAATTGTGATTAATGTCTTGTTTGTTACCATACCTATTCTTCGCAAGGGCTGAACTTGTTAGCTATGGTAAAGTCTTTTGAGGTGTGACTAATGGATTGTTAGTACTGTACTTATTGATAAATTATATATGACGTTAATGGTTTATGAAAGTACTATACTTATTAATGTCTTGTTGGTTAACATACTGTATTGTACTTTCGTATATATAAGTGATACTTTGCTGAGTACTGTACTTATAAGTGATGTACCATGTTCTTTTTGAGACTAATACTTGTATCTCAAGAATCGAATTGCAATCTAAGACGGTGAGTAGTGTCCTGATGATTCAGACATGCTTTATTTCTGACATGCCCAATATTTTTTTGTAATTTGTATGTAATGTACTTTAGTGTATATAAGTCATACTTTGCTGAGTACTGTACTTCTTGTTATGATTAAAAAAATATTATGTCAATTATTTGCAATACTCATGTAGGAATAAGTATTGTACCTACATTCATATAAAAGATTTGAATGGACTTAGAAAATGGATTTAGCTGATTTATCCAGTAACGTCAGAGTAAAAAGACAAATATGGAAGTGTAATTGTGTACTGTACTTTTTTTAGAGCAAAAGGATCGATTCATTACTTGTTAGCCATATGACATCTACAATTGGGGAGAATGATACAAACAGAACATACAAACGTCACGTTCAGTAACCCTAGGGCACTACAACTCATATTGGAACGAGAGAGAGACATTTCTGTATTAATTCTTCTTCCTTGAGGCTGTCTTAAGTAGCTTTTCCAGAAGAATTCCTTCCACCTGAGTGTTAAGTAGTGGTAGAGGGGCTGGAACAAGACGGTATTCTGCTCGTATATCAACTCAAACGAAGCCATACAACTGAGTAATGAGATCAATCCAGAACAAAGATGAGATAGTCGTACTAAGGTTGAATTACCGGGGGAAACCCCAGAAAAACCACTGGCTTCACAGAGGAAGGAGTAACAATCCTTATTCAAAGGAAGAAACAACGTCGATATATGGCGGAACAAGGCAGATAGCCTGCCAGAAACTAGCACCCAAGTGAGAAACCTGTAAGGCAGAAACAAAGGAGGGAAACCCGCCTCCTCCGGAACCCCTATGAGGACACCCCCTACCAGCCACCCGCCTCAGCCTCAAGGCAGATCTGAGAAAGACCCTACCAGGAGAAGAGCACCACCACCTCCTGCAAGAAACACGCCGAAGAGAAGACCTGATCACAACCAGGTCGCACGGCAGCCGCCTAGGGGGGGAAACGAGGAGCTCAGAGAGGAACCTGCAAAAGGAAAATGTAAGGACCCTGACCTGCGTTTAGGGTTTACCCTATTTGTTTTGCTTGATCTTGGTGCTTTGGTGCTTGCTAATCACCTTTAGTGGTGATTAGGGTTTGGTTGTGCTTTGTTGATAGTTCGAGGGGCTACTTGCAAATAACCCAAGTTTACGGTTTTGTGGGCAAGTTTGCCATCTTGTGAGATGTTTTCCCTCTTTGCTTCCTCTAGGGTTGAGAGGAAGGCTTGGGCTTGTTGTTTTAGTCCTTTGGGCCTGAGTTGAGCTTGTTTGGACCTTGGAGGTCCTTGTTTGGGCTTTCTTGAGCCTTGTGTCGCCCAGGGCAGGTGGTGTGTCGCCCAGTTGCTTGGTGTGTCGCCCAGTAGCTCTTGTTGTGTCGCCCAGATGGCTTGGCTTGGTTGGTGGACACATGGTGCACATCTTGGACAAGTGCCTTATGGCTTGCATGAGAGGTGGCTTGAGTTGGTGGACATGTGTCCCTTGGGTGGGCGACACATAGCATGGTTGTACCTTGGTTTCTCCTCCCTTCCCTCCTATATAGAAAGCCCTTCTCCTTGCCTTAGTCTCCTTTTCTCTTTTGGTCTCCCCTCCACCCTTGGTGCACGATATCCCTCTCCATCTTGCTTGTGTTGGCCGATACACTTCCTTGGAGCTGAAGTGGTGTCCGATACACCTTCCTGGAGCAGCCTGGTGGACGATAGCTTTGGACCTTGGAGTGCTTTGGAGCTTGGGGCTTAAGGCGGGTTGCATAGTTTCTAACCCTAACTCTCTTACCTCTAGCTTTAACCTTGTTACATGTTAGTAGACTAGCTTAGTTCCTTGCTTGAGCATCTTGCTTATGTACTTTAGTGGCTGATATTCCCCTCTAGGGTTTTAGGGTTCCTTTGTATACCATTGCTTTCTAGGGTTTGGGGCTTCCTTGTGTTGAAGGTTGAAGATGACCTAGGGTTGGGCGATACCCCTTCCTTGTGAGTGTGTTGGGCGACACACTTGCCCCTAAGTTGAACGATATGAGTAACCTTGGGTTGAGCAACACCTTTGTCTCTGAGTTGGCCGACATGATCCCCTTTGTTCTTGTGTTGGCCGACATGGTCCCCTTTGTTCTTGTGTTAGCCGACATGGTGACCATGTTGGGCGACATGGCACCTTGGGTGGACGATAGGATGAGTCCTTGTGGGTGGCTGATACCCTTTCCCATGAGTGGCCAATAGGGCTAATGGCCGATAGCCCTAATGGCCGACACCATGGTGGGCGATACCCTAATGGTCGATAGCCATGTTGGGCGATACCCTACCCTATGTGCATGAGTGTGATGGTCGATAGGGTTAGTAGAGTGTGTTGGCCGATAGGGTAGTAGTGGGTGATGGTCGATAGGGTTAGTGAGGTTGGCCGATACCCATGTTGGATGATAGGTTTTAGATGAGGGTTGTGAGGCTATAGTGAGGGTATGAGTTCCTTTGGTGATAGTCTCTTTTGTGGTGGAAGAGGATGCTTATGCATAAACCAAATAAAATGATGGTGGTGTTTGGGTTATCGACAATGTAATATGTTGCCTTGCAAATAATAAGGATGCTAATGGTAATAACAATGATGTTAGCCCTCATGTAATAGATGGATGATGTGACCCTTATGCTTAATTATTAACGATAATGAGAATGATGATAGTTACACTAGTAGGTTGTTTTATGATAATAATGTTGGTAATAATGATGCTAAGTGACAGTTATATTAAAGGTTGCCTCATGATAAAGATGACAATAGTTGGTGGCAATAGTAATGACCTTGTTAATAATAGTGTTGGTTCTGTATACTTAACATAATTTCTATATACTTTGATTGCTTGTATAACCTTGAGATTGAGAGTAAGCATCAGTATGGTTTGATTCATGATGTACTTAACATACTCGGTTACCAAATAAGTGTAAAAATTGGTAATTAGATTATCTTGAATGATCTTTCATGATAGTGTGCATATGCCTTATGTTGAATCTACGATTATTGTGTACTCTAACCTTGCAGGTGATGTTTTAGCCATGAAAGGGCTATGTGACATATGTAATGAGTAACATTGCTTTGATAATTACTCTATAAGAGTATGCATGTGATATGTCTGTCCCATGATGATGAGGTGAGCCTTAAGAGACAATGGCAGTGCATGATGAAGGGTTGAGACCCTGTGGTATGTGATGATCCTTGAGATGGATCTGGATGGTTAGCAAGAGGCCAAGTGATAACATGTGATGTTGGATCCTTAAGATGGATCAGGTTGATATGAATAGATCATAATATAATGTTCTTTACTTTCTGTTATACCTTGCATGTCATACAACTTGGTTGAATCTTGCAATCCATCTAAAAGATACTAATTAAGCACAGTGAAATACATCATGTAGTTTTCCCTGGCCATAGATCCATCATCGTCAGGACTTGGTGATGGTGAAACGGGTTTTCCTACGGGTTAACCTGGAAGCGCATATTGTTGAATATGTGTAGGTTGCTCTTAGCCTGAAAATGAGGAGGTAAGAGTGTAACTTCGGTTGCAGACTCAGATACATGTTTAGAGCATGGTGAACAGGCCCTTGGCTCAGGATATGAGATGTATGGAGCATGAATACGTTCATGGCTCAGAGCACGCTGAACGGGCCTGTGGCTCAGTTTTACTAGCGCCGAGACCTGTACCAAGGTGGGCTAGAGAATGGGTAGCCTATGGAGCTAACCATGTGGCTTAGACCACTTCAGCATGTGACTGCGGACCTGCTTGTGTTGTACTCATGTACTGACCATGAGGTGGGAGGTCGTGGAGTCCGGCTCTTCCATTGACCTTGTATGGCACCGGCTTGGGTTTCGTAACCGAAGGTTGGATTTGAAAGGTACAGTTCAAATCCTCAGGGCATAATAAAACGTAATACAGACGTTTAGTATTTACTGATCAAATCAAACACGAAACATTGGTTGAGGCCTTGTTTGTTATACCTTGCAGGTTATGTGGCAATCTGTCTTATCTTGATAATCAGGTTATGTGACATTATATTCTGTTCTAATAATCCTATTACATGTTGATATACCTTATCTTGATAATCATATTCTTTTGAAAGACATCTGGTTATGGGTTTTAGTACAGCTGGTATGCTTGCCGGTAAGAATGATCTTGCTATATATATATAACTGCTTCCGATATATCTGCTCATATTATAATTATTGTCATAGTTATTTTGCTGAAGTTCTGTAGTTGTGGTGGGGAGCTATATTTCCCGCTGGGACAATTGTTCGTCTCACTCCGTTGGTTTACACCCTTTTTTAGGTGGTCAAGGTAGACGTGGTCGTGGTTGTGGTGTTGCGGACGAGCAGCTTGAGGAACAGTAGAAGGCAAGCGTTGGACATGCTGCTGTTTTGGATGTTTTGTAGTAGAGTCTAGAGTCATCCCTGTACTCTCAGGTCCTTGGCAGTGTTTTGACGATGTTTCACAAAGATCGTTCGATGATATTTGTATATCCTGCTGTTGGCCGGATGTGGGCCTTTATGTATATATGAACAGGTGGTGAACTCATGTGATGGATGGACAGCTGTTCCTGAGCTGTGGACACGTGTCAGATCTTGTGTATGTACATATTTATATGACATGTTTCTGTGCAGGATGAGGACTGGAAAGTAATAGTTTCACAATTTATCAGTTTTCCGCAATCGGTTTTAATTAACCCGTGTTTTTGATAATCTGTGGTTATGGTGTTTTCCGCACGTTTTTGTGTAACACCTCGTTATCTGTGTGATAATGGGATGTGTTGCCACAAGTTTTGGTATCATAGCTCTAGGTTCGCTGAGTCTACAGGGATCTAGGACTAGGTTGAGTCTGTTCTTATGAGTTTTCCAGGTTATCTTACAAAAATCTTCTGCCCTCAGCAGAAGAAAAGCCAAGATGTCTGGAAACCAGGAAGAACATGCTCCTGGGCATAGTGATGCTGCATCGGTTGATGGAGCAGATGGACGGGCACATGAAGATCGGGTGCTTGAGGTCCCCCAACCAGACCCAGCCATACTTGAACACCCTGCCTACCAACAGCTTATGGGGCAGTTAATGGCTACGATGAATCTCATGGTTGAGCGATTACCAGTGCCTCCTCCGCGAGCACAGGTTCCCCATGGAGAAGCATCGGGTATTGGGAAGACCTTTGAGCGGCTTCGCCGAGTCGGAGCTTCGGATTATGCTGGAACGGCTGATCCAGCGGATGCAGATCTGTGGCTGACGAGTCTTGAAAAGGCTTTCCGGATCCTCGACATCCCCGAAGCAGACAAAGTAAAGCATGTTGTCTACCTTTTGAAGGGTAGTGCTGGTCACTGGTGGACCATCGAGGAAGAGAAGCGGCCTGGTGAGGTGATCTGTTGGGAAGTGTTTCGGCATGAGTTCGTCACCAGATACTTTTCGAAGACGTACCTGGATGAGAAGATCAGTCAGTTTGAGAAGTTGCGGCAAGGAACGATGAACATCACCGAGTATGAAGCTAAGTTTATGGATCTGTTGAGGTTCTGTCCTCACATGGCGGTGACAGATGATGAACGGATCAGACGTTTCGAGAAGGGTTTGAGTGCTGAGTTGACAACCCTGTGTCTGCGCTGGAAAACCGAGAGCGGTTTGCTACGTTTGTGGAATCAGTTCGACGGATCGAGAGGACAGTAAGGGAGAAAAGAGAGTCGATGTCTCTTAAAAGACCTACTCAGTTTCAAGGACGAAGGTTTGGTGGCTTCAAGAAACCCAGGTTTTCAGCACCGTCAGTGATGAGAAGTGCTGGTGTACCATCTCAGTGGTCTCCGAGTAAGGGAAAAGGTTATGTTTCTTCACCATCTAAGGCGCACAGCTCAGCTTCGGTGGCAGTGACAGGTGATAACACCAAATTTTGTGATGTTTTTGCCCTTTATTCTGTTATCAAAACTACCCTTTTCTGCTATTTTCCTCTATTTTATTAGCATTTTCACAATAATTGGCCAAGCAACGCTCTTATTCCAATTTTTCCTATCTTCTACAGAGTTTTCCTCGTTTTTATGCAATAAGGCCGATTCCGACCCACAATAAGTCTAAGCCCGTCTCCACCTTCCTGACGCCCGATACAACCCAGCCCGACAGGGGCTGGGCGACACAAGAATGATCGGCGGAAAAGGGCGCCTTGCGAAAGGGATGTGCCGGCCGACACACCTTCTACCCGACAGGGAGCCAAAGCCGCATCGACGACCCAGCTCGTCGAGCGACACGACCACCCACCGGCAGGTGTGTCGCCCATCACGTGACCAATAGCCAGCGCCTCGCGCCGAGATATACCTGTATCGGCCATCCACATCCATCGACCGGCGTATCAGGGAGCTACGTGGCGCTTCGAGCACCATGTTTTCTCACCAACCAGCTGACTATAAATAACAGCTACAGGAAGCCGAAAATACGGGTTGGACGGGTCAGGACGGCTAGCCAGTTCACAGTTCGGACAGTGGAGGACTTGAGCTATCTGCGAGAGAAGTGCGAGAGCAACCGTATCGTGCCCCAGTGCTCGTACCGGGCGACACTAGGTGAGCTCTTCCCCATCCTGAGAGGGAGGGGATCGGTTCACCTAGGACTGTACCAGACGACACTGAGGGCCGATATCGGCCGATGTAGATGCGCGACACGAGTGCCCGACAACAATGCCCGACAGTAGTATATGTAAATCCATGGCCGACACGATACTGAAACTGATACGCTCTGCCCGTCAGGCGTGCCGCTCGAGAGGGTGTGCCGCCCGACATGAGCGTATCGGCCAGGGTCTTCGAACGATATAGTCATCCATCAGGCGTGCCGTTCGAGAGTTCGTGCCGCCCGACACGGATGTACCGGGATAGGTCCCTGGATGGTATCGGGCTGGGAGTAGTAGTAGTCTGTCGTCCTTCTACATCAAGAAGGAGACCTCTATCTTTAATTCTGTTATTTAATTCTTTACTTCAGTATTGTATTAAGACCCTTTTTGCTTATGGAAATAGAAATGCTTAATTGCTATTTGTCTAATGCTTGATGCCTTATGATTGGGTAACTGCTGTGTCAGATATCTGAACTCTAGCTTGCATGCTTTGGATCGCGTTTCTCTTAGCTACCGAATCGTCTTTCCCGTCGCAACTACTTCGAGAGTTGGGTTGTGGCTCTAGTGTTTGGTCCGGATCTGGAGTACGAGAGTGCCCGGAACGGAGTTGTTTTAGTAACATTCCCCTCTAACTTGAGCCCAACAACCTCGAGAGGGGTGTTGAAGCTTGGTTAAGGGCACCCGCTCTGAGAGGAGGGGTGCAGGGTGTTACTGCTACCGCTTGTCTTACTGAAGTCTTATCCCTTGCATTACGCCTTAAACTGCAGTCTATCTTTCTATCTTCTGTTGCATGAAAAATCCCTAAAAACTGCTAATGACAAAATCTTAATTTTTCTTGTAACTCCAGTTGGAGATAGTTTTCTTTGTTTTAATCGTGACATCTTGTTGTTCCCGTCAGGGAACTTTAATATCTCTTTATACCCACCGGAGTGTAGAGTGTCGATTCAGAGTCGTCAACACGACCCACCTTGTCCCTGTGTTCGACCCCGTATGACTACTTCGACTTCGTAAACAAAGTTGCGGGGGCCTAGAAGGATTCGGGTTATAAATGCGAAGGCTCGACTACCTCAAATACGCCTCCAATTTTAGGAAGCGCGATTTAGGCTGGCCAACAGGGCCATCTAGGCCATGAGTTGACAATAGAGCATGTCATCTCTGTGGACAAGTCGGGCATTGGAAGTTCAATTGCCCGAATAGAGATGTTGAAGTGACGCAGCAACCAAGGCAGAGTTTCCAGAAGTCTGAGAGACCACAGCCCAGTGGTAGCAGAGGATGAGGGTGCAGTCAAGAGTCTCAAGCTGGATCGTCTGCTCAAGGGAGCAGAGGTCGTGGACAGCAAGCTACGACTCGATTCTATGCCATGAATCAGCCGGAGGCGATAGTCAACCCGTGAGTGGTGACAGGTCAGATGGAGTTATTTCATTCTGATATGTCTTCTTCTTGCTTTATATCTGTTCTGGTTGACCCAGGTGCTACACACTCTTTTATCGCCTATAGTATGCTTGAAAACTGTCATCTACCTGTTAGTTGTAAGAAGGATAGCTTGTTGTTAGAAACCCCTCTTGATGGTTCCTCTTTGCTTCGAGAAGAGTGTCCATCTTGTGTTTTGTCTTTTTCAGGACACAACATTCAGGTGGATCTCATACCACTTGATATGCATGGTTTCGATGTTATCCTTGGGATGGATACCTTAGAGAAGTATAAGGTTGTCTTGGACTGTGGTTCCAAGCAGGCGGTGTTTGATGTTGCTGGAGAGAAGTGGATCTTCCAGGGAGATAGGAAGATTCTTCCGACGTGTCTGGTGTCAGCTATGGTGGCAGATAAGTTGTTGCGACAAGGATGTGAGGCGTTCTTAGCTCATGTTGTGGATACCGTTGTGGATACCAAGGCGAAAGGCCTTAACCTTGAAGAAGTGTCAGTGGTCCGAGAGTTTGCAGATGTGTTTCCCGAGGAGTTTCCTGGTGTTCCTCCACCCCGAGAGATCGATTTTGAGATCAATATGGTTCCGGGAATGCAGCCGATTGCACAGACACCTTATAGGATGGCTCCAGCAGAGATGGTAGAGTTGAAGAAGCAGTTACAAGAGTTGTTGGAGAAAGGTTTCATCAGACCGAGCACGTCACCTTGGGGTGCTCCCGTGTTGTTTGTTAAGAAGAAGGATGGTTCGATGCGGTTGTGTATAGACTACCGACAGTTGAACAAGGTCACGATCAAGAATAAGTACCCGTTGCCGAGGATAGATGACCTGTTTGATCAGTTGCGTTGTGCTACAGTGTTTTCGAAGATCGATCTACGGTCTGGATATCATCAGTTGAGGATAAAGGCGGATGACATACCAAAGTCAGCTTTTAGGACGAGGTATGGTCATTTTGAGTTTGTGGTTATGCCGTTTGGATTAACCAATGCACCTGCTGCTTCATGGACCTGATGAACAGAGTGTTTCATCCGTTCTTAGATCAGTTTGTTGTAGTTTTTATAGACGACATCTTGATCTATAGTCGGAACCGGCTAGAGCATGAGCAACATCTTCGTCAAGCATTAACTCTCCTTCGTCAACATCAGTTGTATGCTAAGTTTAGTAAGTGTGAGTTTTGGTTGGATGAAGTGACTTTCTTAGGTCATGTGATATCTGCTGAAGGAGTCAAAGTAGATCCGAAGAAAGTGGAATCCGTTGCGGATTGGGAACAGCCGAAGATGCCGACGGAAGTTCGTAGTTTCCTTGGTCTAGCAGGATACTACCGGAGGTTTATCAAGGACTTCAGTTCGATAGCTCTACCGATGATGAAGTTGACCAGGAAGGATGTACCTTTTGTTTGGAATGATTGATGTCAGCAAGCTTTCCAAAGTTTGAAGGAAAAGATAACCAGTGCTCCAGTGTTGATCTTGCCAGAATCTGGAAAAGGCTATGTTGTTTTCTGTGATGCGTCCAAGAAAGGTTTGGGTTGTGTGCTGATGCAGGAAGATCATGTGGTTTCTTTTGCTTCGCGACAGCTTAAGAAACACGAGGAGAACTATCCGACCCATGACTTGGAGCTGGCAGCAGTGGTTCATGCGTTAAAGATTTGGAGACACTATCTTTATGGGGAAGTGTGTCAGATCTTTACAGATCACAAGAATCTGAAGTACATCTTCTCACAGCAAGAGTTGAACATGCGACAGCGTCGGTGGATGGAGTTGATCAATGATTATGATTGCACTATCAAGTATCATCCTGGTAAGGCGAATGTGGTAGTAGACGCGCTTAGCAGAAAGTCTTCTACTCCCAAGAAGGCACAGATGAGTTCTTTGGTATGCCATAGGCGGGACATGTTAGTCTCCTTACGGCAGATGAACGTACAGATGGAGGTTTCCTCGTTAGCTGGACTTTTAGCACAGATGCAAATCAAGCCCACGTTGAGACAGTAGATCAAGGATGCACAGCAAACGGATGATATAGTACAGCTAATCAGATCAGAGTTTGGCAGCGAAAAGCGTGATGGGTTCCATGAGTCCGAGGATGGAGTGGTTTGCTATCATAATAGGATGGTGGTTCCAGATGCTGATAATCTGAGGAAGTTGGTGCTCGAGGAAGCACACACATCAATGTATGCTATGCATCCAGGCATCACCAAAATGTATCATAGTCTGAAGGACTTGTACTGGTGGCCCGGCTTGAAGAAAGATGTAGCTGAGTTTGTGGCTAGGTGTGCGGTGTGTCAGCAAGTCAAGGCTGAGCATCAAAAGCCGGCAGGTACGTTGCAACCTTTGTCTATACCACAGTGGAAATGGGATCATATAACCATGGATTTCATAGTTGGTCTACCCAGGACAACTAAGAATCATGATTTCAATTGGGTGATAGTGGACAGATTAACGAAGTCTGCCCATTTCATACCTGTGAAGACCACGTATACAGCTGAAAAGCTCGCTCGAGTATATGTGGATGAGATAGTTCGTTTGCATGGTGTGCCAGCAACGATAGTTTCTGATAGAGGTCCTCAGTTTACAAGTCGTTTTTGGGAACAGTTGCACAGGGCGATGGGAACGCAGTTGAAGTTCAGTACCGCTTTCCACCCGCAGACAGATGGACAGTCTGAGAGGACTATTCAGACTTTGGAGGATCTACTTCGTGCTTGTGTTTTGCAGTTCCTAGGCAGTTGGGACGTACATCTCAGTTTGATAGAGTTTGCCTACAACAATAGCTATCAGCGGAGCATTGACATGGCTCCCTATGAGGCTTTGTATGGGAGGAAGTGCAGATCTCCTTTGTGTTGGTATGAATCAGGTGAATATCAGCTTTTGGGCCCTGAGTTAGTACAACAAACGACAGAAAAGATCAAGGTGATACAACAACAGTTGAAAGCGGCACAAGACAGGCAGAAGTCTTATGCAGACAATCGCCGACGACCCTTGGAGTTCCAGGTGGGAGACAAGGTGTATCTTAAAGTCTCTCCGTGGAAAGGTGTGCTGAGGTTTGGACGGAAAGGTAAGTTAGCTCCCAGATATATGGGGCCTTACTCAGTCATAGCACGTGTTGGCAAGGTGGCTTATGAGTTAGAATTGCCTCCATAGTTGCACAGGTTACATCCAGTGTTCCATGTCAGTATGCTGAAGAAAAGTCATCCGGATACAGGAACAGTGATACAACCAGTTGAAGTTGAGCTTGACAAAGATGTGACTTATGAAGAGGGTCCTATGATGATCCTTGACAGAAGAGTCAAGAAGCTGAAGAGAAAGGATCTGGTTCTTGTGAAGGTCCTTTGGCATCACCGTGGCATTGAGGAAGCCACGTGGGAGCTTGAGGAAGAGATGAGGAGGAAGTATCCCTCGCTTTTCTCTTCGGATTTCGGGGACGTTAGTACTGTACTTATTGATAAATTATATATGACGTTAATGGTTTATGAAAGTACTATACTTATTAATGTCTTGTTGGTTAACATACTGTATTGTACTTTCGTATATATAAGTGATACTTTGTTGAGTACTGTACTTATAAGTGATGTACCATGTTCTTTTTGAGACTAATACTTATATCTCAAGAATCGAATTGCAGTCTAAGACGGTGAGTAGTGTCCTGATGATTCAGACATGCTTTATTTTCGACATGCCCAATATTTTTTTGTAATTTGTATGTAATGTACTTTAGTGTATATAAGTCATACTTTGCTGAGTACTGTACTTCTTGTTATGATTAAAAAAATATTATGTCAATTATTTGCAATACTCATGTAGGAATAAGTATTGTACCTACATTCATATAAAAGATTTGAATGGACTTAGAAAATGGATTTAGCTGATTTATCCAGTAACGTCAGAGTAAAAAGACAAATATGGAAGTGTAATTGTGTACTGTACTTTTTTTAGAGCAAAAGGATCGATTCATTACTTGTTAGCCATATGACATCTACAATTGGGGAGAATGATACAAACAGAACATACAAACATCACGTTCAGTAACCCTAGGGCACTGCAACTCATATTAGAACGAGAGAGAGACATTTCTGTATTAATTCTTCTTCCTTGAGGCTGTCT
Source organism: Alisma plantago-aquatica (assembly GCA_963693085.1). NCBI lineage: Eukaryota > Viridiplantae > Streptophyta > Magnoliopsida > Alismatales > Alismataceae > Alisma > Alisma plantago-aquatica. Next base: position 319,467,699 of record OY856415.1, on the reverse strand, counting down.
TAAGTAGCTTTTCCAGAAGAATTCCTTCCACCTGAGTGTTAAGTAGTGGTAGAGGGGCTGGAACAAGACGGTATTCTGCTCGTATATCAACTCAAATGAATCCATACAACTGAGTAATGAGATCAATCCATAACAAAGATGAGATAGCCGTACTAAGGTTGAATTACCGGGGGAAACCCCAGAAAAACCATTGGCTTCACAGAGGAAGGAGTAACAATCCTTATTCAAAGGAAAAAAAACAACGTCGATATATGGCGGAACAAGGCAGATAGCCTGCCAGAAACTAGCACCCAAGTGAGAAACTTGCAAGGCAGAAACAGAGGAGGGAAACCCGCCTCCTCCGGAACCCCTATGAGGACACCCCTACCAGCCACCCGCCTCAGCCTCAAGGCAGATCTGAGCAAGAACCTACCAGGAGAAGAGCACCACCACCTCCTGTAAGAAACACGCCAAAGAGAAGACCTGATCACAACCAAGTCGCACGGCCGCCGCCCAGGGGGGAGAAACGAGGAGCTCGGAGAGGAACCTGCAAAAGGAAACTGTAAGGACCCTGACCTGCATTTAGGGTTTACCCTGTTTGTTTTGCTTGATCATGGTGCTTTGGTGCTTGCTAATCACCTTTAGTGGTGATTAGGGTTTGGTTGTGCTTTGTTGAGAGTTCGAGGGGCTACTTGCAAATAACCCAAGTTTAGGGTTTTGTGGGCAAGTTTGCCATCTTGTGAGATGTTTTCCCTCTTTGCTTCCTCTAGGGTTGAGAGGAAGGCTTGGGCTTGTTGTTTGAGTCCTTTGGGCCTGAGTTGAGCTTGTTTGGGCCTTGGAGTTCCTTGTTTGGGCTTGCTTGAGCCTTGTGTCGCCCAGGGCAGGTGGTGTGTCGCCCAGTTGCTTGGTGTGTCGCCCAGTAGCTCTTGTTGTGTCACCCAGATGGCTTGGCTTGGTTGGTGGACACATGGTGCACATCTTGGACAAGTGCCTTATGGCTTGCATGAGAGGTGGCTTGAGTTGGTGGACATGTGTCCCTTGGGTGGGCGACAAATAGCATGGTTGTACCTTGGTTTCTCCTCCCTTCCCTCCTATATAGAAAGCCCTTCTCCTTGCCTTAGTCTCCTTTTCTCTTTTGGTCTCCCCTCCACCCTTGGTGCACGATATCCCTCTCCATCTTGCTTGTGTTGGCCGATACACTTCCTTGGAGCTGAAGTGGTGGTCGATACACCTTCCTGGAGCAGCCTGGTGGACGATAGCTTTGGACCTTGGAGTGCTTTGGAGCTTGGGGCTTAAGGCGGGTTGCATAGTTTCTAACCCTAACTCTCTTACCTCTAGCTTTAACCTTGTTACATGTTAGTAGACTAGCTTAGTTCCTTGCTTGAGCATCTTGCTTATGTACTTTAGTGGCCGATATTCCCCTCTAGGGTTTTAGGGTTCCTTTGTATCCCTTTTCTTTCTAGGGTTTGGGGCTTCCTTGTGTTGAAGGTTGAAGATGACCTAGGGTTGGGCGATACCCCTTCCTTGTGAGTGTGTTGGGCGACACACTTGCCCCTAAGTTGAACGATATGAGTAACCTTGGGTTGAGAAACACCTTTGTCTCTGAGTTGGCCGACATGATCCCCTTTGTTCTTGTGTTGGCCGACATGGTCCCCTTTGTTCTTGTGTTAGCCGACATGGTGACCATGTTGGGCGACATGGCAACTTGGGTGGACGATAGGATGAGTCCTTGTGGGTGGCCGATACCCTTGCCCATGAGTGGCCGATAGGGCTAATGGCCGATAGCCCTAATGGCTGACACCATGGTGGGCGATACCCTAATGGCCGATAGCCATGTTGGGCGATACCCTACCCTATGTGCATGAGTGTGATGGTCGATAGGGTTAGTAGAGTGTGTTGGCCGATAGGGTAGTAGTGGGTGATGGTCGATAGGGTTAGTGAGGTTGGCCGATACCCATGTTGGATGATAGGTTTTAGATGAGGGTTGTGAGGCTATAGTGAGGGTATGAGTTCCTTTGGTGATAGTCTCTTTTGTGGTGGAAGAGGATGCTTATGCATAAACCAAATAAAATGATGGTGGTGTTTGGGTTATCGACAATGTAATATGTTGCCTTGCAAATAATAAGGATGCTAATGGTAGTAACAATGATGTTAGCCCTCATGTAATAGATGGATGATGTGACCCTTATGCTTAATTATTAACGATAATGAGAATGATTATAGTTACACTAGTAGGTTGTTTTATGATAATAATGTTGGTAATAATGATGCTAAGTGACAGTTATATTAAAGGTTGCCTCATGATAAAGATGACAATAGTTGGTGGCAATAGTAATGACCTTGTTAATAATAGTGTTGGTTCTGTATACTTAACATAATTTCTATATACTTTGATTGCTTGTATAACCTTGAGATTGAGAGTAAGCATCAGTATGGTTTGATTCATGATGTACTTAACATACTCGGTTACCAAATAAGTGTAAAAATTGGTAATTAGATTATCTTGAATGATCTTTCATGATAGCGAGCATATGCCTTATGTTGAATCTACGATTATTGTGTACTCTAACCTTGCAGGTGATGTTTTAGCCATGAAAGGGCTATGTGACATATGTAATGAGTAACATTGCTTTGATAATTACTCTATAAGAGTATGCATGTGATATGTCTGTCCCATGATGATGAGGTGAGCCTTAAGAGACAATGGCAGTGCATGATGAAGGGTTGAGACCCTGTGGTATGTGATGATCCTTGAGATGGATCTGGATGGTTAGCAAGAGGCCAAGTGATAACATGTGATGTTGGATCCTTAAGATGGATCAGGTTGATATGAATAGATCATAATATAATGTTCTTTACTTTCTGTTATACCTTGCATGTCATACAACTTGGTTGAATCTTGCAATCCATCTAAAAGATACTAATTAAGCACAGTGAAATACATCATGTAGTTTGCCATGGCCATAGATCCATCATCGTCAGGACTTGGTGATGGTGAAACGGGTTTTCCTACGGGTTAACCTGGAAGCGCATATTGTTGAATATGTGTAGGTTGCTCTTAGCCTGAAAATGAGGAGGTAAGAGTGTAACTTCGGTTGCAGACTCAGATACGTGTTTAGAGCATGGTGAACATGCCCTTGGCTCAGGATATGAGATGTATGGAGCATGAATACGTTAATGGACCAGAGCACGGTGAACAGGCCCGTGGCTCAGTTTTACTAGCGCCGAGACCTGTACCAAGGCGGGCTAGAGAATGGGTAGCCTATGGAGCTAACCCTGTGGCTTAGACCACTTCAGCATGTGACTGCGGACCTGCTTGTGTTGTACTCATGTACTAACCATGAGGTGGGAGGTCGTGGAGTCCGGCTCTTCCATTGACCTTGTATGGCACCAGCTTGGGTTTCGTAATCGAAGGTTGGATTTGAACGGTACGGTTCAAATCCTCAGGGCATAATAAAACGTAATACAGCCGTTTAGTATTTACTGATCAAATCAAACACGAAACATTGGTTGAGGCCTTGTTTGTTATACCTTGCAGGTTATGTGGCAATCTGTCTTATCTTGATAATCAGGTTATGTGACATTATATTCTGTTCTAATAATCTTGTTACATGTTGATATACCTTATCTTGATAATCATATTCTTTTGAAAGACATCTGGTTATGAGTTTTAGTACTGCTGGTATGCTTGCCGGTAAGAATGATCTTGCTATATATATATAACTGCTTCCGATATATCTGCTCATATTATAATTATTGTCATAGTTATTTTGCTGAGGTTCTGTAGTTGCGGTTGGGAGCTATATTTCCCGTTGGGACAATTGTTCAATTGTCTCACTCCGCTGGTTTACACCCTTTTTTAGGTGGTCAAGGTAGACGTGGTCGTGGTTGTGGTGTTGCGGACGAGCAGCTTGAGGAACAGTAGAAGGCAAGCGTTGGACATGCTGCTGTTTTGGATGTTTTGTAGTAGAGTCTAGAGTCATCCCTGTACTCTCAGGTCCTTGGCAGTGTTTTGACGATGTTTCACGAAGATCGTTCGATGATATCTGTATATCCTGCTGTTGGTCGGATGTGGGCCTTTATGTATATATGAACAGGTGGTGAACTCATGTGATGGATGGACAGCTGTTCCTGAGCTGTGGACACGTGTCATATCTTGTGTATGTACATATTTATATGACATGTTTCTGTGCAGGATGAGGACTGGAAAGTAATAGTTTCACAGTTTATCAGTTTTCCGCAATCGGTTTTAATTAACCCGTGTTTTTGATAATCTGTGGTTATGGTGTTTTCCGCACGTTTTCACGTAACACCTCGTTATCTGTGTGATAATGGGATGTGTTGCCACAGAAACTGGAAGAAGAGGCAAGTCGAGGAGGAGGCCCGGGGGGGGGAGAAGGTGACGACCCAGCAGGACGCCTGACCCCCTCTCAAGAATAAGGGTGTTCGTACTGTACTTTTTCTTATGTTGAATTACGTGATAAATAATATATCACTACAATACTTTTATAGAAGCTGGCTTATGAAGTGTATATTTTTGTTTATAAGATGGAGAATGAGCGTGGCTTTCAATTCAGGTGCAGTTTCAGGAAATTGAAGAAGGTTTGCGAAATAGCAGGCACATACCACAAAAACAAGTTTTTGGTGGTTTTTTGGATCATACTGAAATGATAGTCATAGTATGTACTATATTTAGGTATTCGATGTTCTAGTCACATGACTTATGGTTGATAATGAAATGAAAAAAAATAATTGGGTGTTGTACTTAATATGAAAAAACAATTGGGTACTGAAATGAAAAAAACAATTGGGGTATTGTACTTAATATGTAATTGTGATTAATGTCTTGTTGGTTACAATACCTATTGGGTATTAATTGTAATTGTGATTAATTGTAATTACTGATGCGATAATAAAAATAAAAGTATTGTACTTATTGATGAATTGTATATGACATTAATGGTTTATGAAAGTATTGTACTTGGTCTTATGTACCATGTTCTTTTTGAGACTAACACTTGTATCTCAATAATTGAATTTAGGTATTCGATGTTCTAGTCACAAGACTTATGGTTTATACTGAAATGAAAAAGCCAATTGGGTACTGTACTTAATATGAAAAAAACATTTGGGTACTAAAATGAAAGAAACAATTGGGTACTGTACTTAATATGTAATTGTGATTAATGTCTTGTTGGTTACCATACCTATGCTTTGCAAGGGATGAACTTGTTAGTTATGGTAAAGTACTTCGAGGTGTGACTAATGGATTGTTGAGTAACGTAATTAAGTTTACTACTGATGCGATAATAAAAATAAAAGTACTATACTTATTGATGAATTGTATATGACGTTAATGGTTTATGAAAGTGATGTACTTATTAAATGTCTTGTTGGTTAACATATTGTATTGTACTTTCGTGTATATAAGTGATACTTTGCTGAGTACTGTACTTGGTCTGATGTACCATGTTCTTTTTTAGACTAATACTTGTATTAGTCATGTACTTAGTGTAATCATTATGTCTTTTTTGTGAATATTGTACTTATTCTCATGTATGGGGTATTCAGAAATTGAAATCAAGAATAAGGTGTTCGTACTGTACTTTTTCTTATGTTGAATTATGTGATAAATAATATATCAGTACAGTACTTTTGTAGAAGCTGGCTTATGAAGTGTATGTTTTTGTTTATAAGATGGAGAACGAGCGTGGCTTTCAATCCAGGTGCAGTTTTAGGAAATTCAAGAAGGTTTGCGAAATAGCAGGCACAGAGCACAAAAAAAAGTTTAAGAAAACTGTTTTTGGTGGTTTTTTGGACATGAAGTGTCCAAAGGGTTTAGATCTTGGATTAATAGAAGATTTAGTACGGTGTGATGATGTGGAATTAAATGGATTTGTGCTTGGAAATGTGGTGGTTAAGCTAAAGACAGAGCACGTGTCAGATATCTTTGGCTTAATTTCTGAGGGTAAGTCCACTACATATCAAACAATTATGAAATACGCACTGTACTTGGTATACTACTGTGCATGATTAGATTTAATAAAATAAATTTATTAATCACTAAACAGGTGAAGAGGTCGTGTTAGACTCAATCGACAAGGTTGCTGGTAAGAACTTTGTCGTCAGAGCAAAGTACTTTGGGGCGGATCCCAAAGTAAAAAATGCAATGGAGACATTGCAAATGTTAAAGAAGAAAAAGGATGAGAAAAGCCTCAATGATTTTGTGAAGATCTGGATTTTGGTTCTACTGGCTGATTTTTTGTTTCCGTATGGGAGTTTTGCGATATGCAAAATATTTTTTGATATAGTTGATGATTTGCAGTCCATGGATAAGTATAATTGGCCAGAAGCCATCATACAATTCCTATAAAATGGACTTGTTGATGTAGTTGCTAACAGCAAGGGGTACCTCAAAGGTTGCAGTGCAATGTTAATGGTAAAATTTGACGTAATGTATGCATTTATATAATTTTGTACTATGATTAGTATAGTACTTGCAGTTAGTACAGTACTTGAGTATGATGTTAGTACTATGTTTCTTCGATGATGATTGTGTTAATATTTCTTGGAATTACTTTTCAGGCATGGTTCAGGGAGTGTCAGATTATACTTCCTCCTGAGGACAACGATGTGTTTCCATTTATTAATAAATGGAATTATGATAGTAAGTTGAGTGTGTTCTTGCATAAGAGAAAAATGAGTGTGCTGAATTTAAATGCAGAGTACATTCAAAACGATTGGATGCAGAAAAAAAAAGCAAGGGTAAGAGAAAAGTTGATGAGGGAAGCAGCACGGGAAAGTTGGGAGAATTGCAAGAGAGTTGGAAACATTGAAAGCAGATAAGAAGAGGTTGAAGAAGGATATGAAGAGATGCATTAAGAAACACAAGAAAGAGGTGAAACTTCTAGGTGTTGAGATAGATGACCTGATGAAAGATAAATGATATGAAAGTTGATTATGAGAGGTCAAAGAATGCATTAAATTTTATGCGAGACGAACTACAGATGCATGGTATTGCTGATCCGACACTTACGTTGGATGGTGATGCAAATGTGAGAAAATTGTTACAATATTATACTTAATATTGTAATTGTCAATAACCTGTAGTAATTAACAATTCTGGCTCATTTCAGGATGTTGCGGATGAAAATGTTGCATGTCGTGTGATAACACCAATTTTTGTGACATTTTTGCCCTTTATTATGTTATCAAAACTGCCCTTTTCTTCTATTTTCCTCTCTTTTATTAGTACTTTCGCAATAATTGGCCAAGCAATGCTCTTAATTCAATATTTCCATCTTTTGCAGAGTTTTTCCTCATTTTGGTACAATAAGGCCATCCCGACCGACAAATAAGTCCAAGTCTGTTTCGGCCTTCCTGACACCTGATACAACCTCTGCCCGACAGGGTGGAGTGACACAATGACACACGACAAAGGGATGTCGCGTAAGAAGAAACTAACGGACGACACGTCTTCTACCCAACAGGGAGCTAAACTCGCCACGACAACCCAAGCTTGTCGGGCGACACAACCACCCACCGGCAGGCGCGCCGCCTGTCACGTGACCGATAGTCGGCACCCCTGCGCCGAGTGACACCAGTATCGGCCGTCCACCGACCCGCGAATAAGGAGGACACATGGCACTTCGAGCACCATAACTTCCCCCAACCGCTGCCTATAAATAGCAGCTACAGGAAGCCGAAAAGACAGTTCGGACAGTGGGGGAGTTTTGAGCGATCTTCAGAGGAAAACTGTGAGAGCAAGAGTATCGTGCCCCAGTGCTTGTTCCGGGAAACTCTAGGTGAGCTCTTCCTCATCCCGAGAGGGAGGGTATGGTTCACTTAGGACCGTCCCGGGCGACATTGCGGGCCGATATCGGCCGAAGTAGATGAGCGACACAAGTGCCTGACAGTAGAACGTGTCGCTCCATGCCCGTCATGATATCGAACCCGATACGCTTTGCCTGTCATGCGTGCCACCCGAGAGGGTGCGCCGCTCGACATGAGCGTATCAGCCAGGGTCCTTGAGCGATATAGTCGGTCGTCGTAGTGTGCCGCCCGAGAGGGTATGCCGCCCGACATGGCTGTATCGGGCTAGGCTCTTAATCGATAACGGGCTGGAGAGCCGCAGTAGCCTGTCGTCCTTCTACATCAAGAAGGCAACATCTATCTTTAATTCTGTTATTTAATTTTTTATTTACGCAATGTATTAAGATCTTTAATGTTTATGGAAATAGAAAAGCTTAATTACTTGTTGCTCTATGCTTGGTGCAAAATGTTGGATGACTGCTATGTTTGATATCTGAACTCCAGCTTGCATGTTTGGATTGCATTTCGCTTAGCTACCGAATCGTGTTTTCCCGTCGCAACAACTTCGAGAGTTGTGTTGTGGCTCTAGTGTTTGGTCCGATTCTAGAGTATTAGAGTGCCTGGAACGGAGCTGTTTCAGTAACATCCCACTCTAACTTAAGTCCAACAACCTCGAGAGGGGTGTTGATGCTTGGTTAGAGGTACCCGCTCTGAGAGGAGGGGTGCAGGATGTTACTGCTACCGCTTGTTTTACTGTAGTTTTATCCTTTGTACCTTGCTCTAGCTCTAGTTTTATCTTTCTGTTTCTGTTGCGTGAAAACCCCTAAAAACTGCTAAATGACTAAAACCTTAAATCTTTCAAGTAGCTCCAGTTGGAGATAGTTTTCTTTGTTTTATTTGTGACATCTTGTTGTTTCCCTTTCGGGAATTTATCATCTCTTTATACCTGCTGGAGTGTAGCGTGTCGATTCTGAATTCTCAACACTACCACCCTTGTCCCTGTGTTCAACCCCGTATATCTACTTTGACCCCGTAAATAAAGTTGTGGGGGACTATAAGGATTTGGGTTTATAAATGTAAAAGCTCGACTATCTCAAATCCGCCTCCACTTTTGGACGCGCGATTTAGGCCGGTCAACTTTTTGGCGTCGTTGCTGGGGACAAGGCAAAAACGGCACTGTAGACGAATCTGAATCCACTAACTACACTTCCGTGCTCAAACTTAGAAATGAGTTTGACAATACTCTTTTTCTTTTTCTTATTGTTATTCTTTGCCTAAAAGTAAAAATTCAATTTTCTAAACTTGATTTTTCGTGCCATTTCAGGAACTGTGAAGAACTGTGACCTGTTCCGCCGAGCTTTGATACCATGTCTCCTTGTGAGCAGTCTCTTTGTGAGGGTGAATGTCAGGGCCGAGGCGAAAGGTCGAGCCAGCCTAACTTGGTTGGTCAGCTTTCCGCCTACATAAAGAGACAGGACACCATCATCAGCCAACTGGTGCAGGGCGCGCTTCCTATCCCTCGAGCTCTGAATTCAATGCAACGCCAGATGGCCAGCTTATAGATGCACCAGCACGAGGTAGATCAGCGACTGACCCAGATGACTGCTCTGATGAAGGATCATGTAATAAAAGCACTCCCATACCCTGAAACTGCCAGAATGGCAGTATTGATGTCTGGAAGAACGCTGGAGCGCCCTGATGAAGCCAGACCTGAACCCGAGCAAAGGCCTAAGGGTGGAGCTCCAGTAGAGGAGGAAGAAACACAGGCAGACATTCGAGAGTCTGCGCAAAGGTCCCCTGAAGAGCTACCTGGCAGAAGGAATGCTCACGCTCCTAGGATTCCGTTCCCGTACAAACTGATAAAGGAGAATCTGAAGAAGCATCATGAGAAGTTCATGGAGTCGATCAGTAAGCTGCATCTTGAAGTGCCCTTCCTTAACGCAATGGAGGAGATGCCTACATACGCCAAGTTCCTCAAGGACCTTATCACAAAGAAAAGGAGGGGAGGAAGGATTGAGACTGTGCACCTAGCTTCTGCTTCCTCTTCTTTCGTGAAGCCTGACATGCCAAATAAGAGAACGGACCCCAGAGCTTTCACAATCCCGTTCGCCATTGGGGACAATGTCGAGCGTAAGGGTCTAGCAGACTTGAGGGCAAGCATCAGCCTCATGCCCTTAAGTTTCGCACAAAGGGTGGGTTTGACTGACATGGTTCGAACCAACATGCGGATTGAACTGGCAGACCACACCTTTAAGAGACCCATCGGCATTGTCGAAGATGTGCCGATCAGGGTTGGCGATTTCTTTATCCCTTGCGTTATAGTCATCATCGACACAGCTGAAGACCCCCGCTGCCCGATCATCTTTGGGCGCCCTTTCTTGGCAACAGGGAGAGCGTTGATTGATGTCTCCGAGGGGATGATCACTTTGAGGGTCAGAAATGACCATATGGACTTCAAGCTGAAGGAGATCATGAGAAGTCCGTCCCTGTCTGAATTAGCGTGTTTCGCAGATAGCTACAATAAATTCTACGAGGAAATAGAGGAGGATATCCGGACAGTAGACCCCCTCTTGAGGGCTATAAACTGTCAGGATCCCGACCTCGAAGATCCTGAGGTCGCAAGGCATATCAACCTTTTCGACCTTTCTGACAAAGACTTGCAAGAAGAGGATAAGGTGGTGGAGTCTGTGATGTATGCCTCTCTCGAGGGGGAGCCTCAAGAGAAGGCACCCAGACAAAAGCCAGAGTTAAAAGTGTTGCCTGAAGGCCTGAAGTACGATTTTTTGGATGAAGAGCACAGAAACCCTGTCATCGTAAACGCCAATCTTTCAAGCAATCAGCTAGACCGACTCCTTGAGGAGTTAAGGCTCCACAGGGGGGCTATAGGATATTCAGTAGATGATATCAAGGGCCTTAGCCCCGCCTTGTGCATGAATCACATCAACTTAGATGAATCTACCAAGCCTCTAGCTCAACCCCAGAGGAAGCTGAACCAGATGCTCAAGGAGGTCGTCAAGAAAGAGGTAATAAAGCTTAGGGATGCGGGGATTATTTACCCAATCAGCGATAGCAATTAGGTGAGTCTGATCCACGTAGTACCCAAAAAGGGCGGAATGACAGTGGTTAAGGGTGAGAAGGGCGATGAGGTGGCAGTTAGGACCGTCACCGGATGGAGGATGTGCATTGATTACCAAAAGCTAAATCAGGCTACAAAGAAGGATCATTTTCCGCTACCTTTTATTGACCAAGTCCTTGAAAGAATAGCGCATCACGATTTCTTTTGTTTTCTTGATGGCTTTTCAGGTTTTTACCAGGTATCCATCTTTCCCGACGATCAGGAGAAAACAACATTCACATGCCTTTACGACACTTATGCCTTCAGAAGGATGCCATTCGGACTCTACAACGCCCCCGCCACCTTTCAAAGATGCATGATATCAATGTTCTCAGATTTTCTAGAAGACATCATAGAAGTTTTCATGGATGACTTTTCAGTCTATGGGAAGGACTTCGATAGCTGTCTGAAGAATCTGTCATTGGTCCTCCAAAGGTGCAAGGAGAACAGCCTAGTTCTGAACTGGGAAAAGTGTCATTTCATGGTGCGGGAGGGCATCGTCCTAGGGCATAAGATCTCAAGGCGTGGGATCGAGGTGGACGTAAGCAAAGTTGAAGCAATATCCAAGATTCCTACACTGAGATCCGTGACGGGAGTGCGAAGCTTCCTCGGGTACGCCGGATATTACCGAAGATTCATCAAGGACGTTTCGAAGATTTCCAAACCGCTGTCCAATCTTCTGGTAAAAGATGCTGAATTTGTTTTCTCTAACGATTGTCTCAGTGTTTTTCAAGCCCTGAAAAATGCTTTAATATCACCACCTATCCTTCAAGCACCAGAATGGGGTTTACCTTTTGAGCTGAAGTGCGACGCTAGTGACTACGCGGTTGGAGCAGTCCTAGGGCAAAAGAAAGATAAAAAGCACCATGTGATTTGCTACGCTAGTCGCACGTTGGATGAGGCTCAAGTGAACTACACAACAACTGAGAAGGAGATGCTCACGATCATCTTCACGTTTAATAAGTTCAGGTCGTATCTCGTCAGAGCTAAGGTCAAGGTATACACAGATCACAGGGCTATAAAATACTTAATGCAAAAGAAGGATGCAAAGCCCAGACTGTTGAGGTGGGCCTTATTGCTCCAAGAGTTCGACCACGAAATTATCGACAAGAAGGGAGCAGAAAATGTGGTCTCCGACCACCTATCAAGGATCGTGGCTGAGAGATAGGGAGGACCTCCAATCAATGACGACTACGCCGACGAGGCTCTTATGTTGGCCGAAGCTCAAGAAGAAAGCCTACCCTGGTTTGCAGACATCTGTAATTATCTTGCTTGTGGAGAACTGCCTCCTGACATCACGTACAATCAGAAAAAGAAGCTATTCGCGGATGCTAAAAAGTACTACTGGGATGATCCTCTCCTGTTTAGAAGATGCGCTGACAACTTATACAGGAGGTGCATCCCAGAGGAAGAAACTGCGGATATCCTGAAAGAGTGCCACACCTCCCCCTACGGTGGACACCTGGGTAGCAAAAGAACAGCTGCAAAAGTGCTACAGTCAGGTTTCTACTGGCCCTCTTTATTTAAAGATGCTGCACAATTTGTAAAGGTTTGCAAAGAGTGCCAGTTTACAGGGAACATAGGGCGGAGGAATGAAATGCCAATGGCGAGCTGGATCGAAGTAGAAATATTTGACGTGTGGGGGATCGACTACGTGGGACCGTTTACCCCATCCCGGGGGTATCAATACATACTTGTGGCAGTGGATTATGTATCGAAGTGGGTAGAAGCGGTAGCCACCCAAACATGTGATGCCAAGTCAGTTATCAAGCTATTCAAGAAGACCATCTTTCCTCATTTCGGTGTACCGCGCACTGTTATAAGCGACAGAGGGTCGCACTTCGGAGAGAGATAGTTTGAAGTACTCCCGCGCAAGTACGGAGTGAAGCACAAGATCGCTACACCCTACCACCCACAGACGTCAGGGCAGGTAGAGGTTTCCAACAGACAAATCAAGCAGATCTTGGAGAAAACTGTCAGCCGAACAAGGAAAGATTGGTCCATGAAGCTTGACGAAGCGCTTTGGGCCTACTGTACTGCTTACAAAACACCCATTGGAACCACCCCCTACCATCTTATCTACGGAAAGTCCTGCCATCTGCCTTTGGAATTAGAACACAAGGCCCTTTGGGCAATCAAGTTCCTAAATATGGACCTCGACAAAGTAGGAGAAAAGATGTTTTTGCAGCTTCAAGAGCTCGAAGAACTAAGAATGAATGCCTACGCAAATGCAAAAATCTACAAACAGAGGACAAAATTGTGGCATGATGCCCACCTCAAGAGAAAAGATGTAAGTGAAGGGGATAAGGTCTTGTTATTCAAGTCCTCTATTCTTCTTTTCCCTGAGAAGTTACAAATGAGATGGTCAGGACCGTTCACCGTGTCAAAGATATACCCATCAGGAATGATGGAGCTCTACGACAAAGACGATCCGACCAAAGTCTTTCAAGTGAATGGGCACATGGTGAAAAGGTTCTATGAGGATGAAGCGTTTGTCGGGAGAGCAGAGATCAACCTGCAAGATATGGGTACAGTCGAAGGCTGAAAAAGATGATCTTACGCTGGTCGAGCCGGCGACGCAAACTTCAGCACTCCTCGGGAGGAAGCCCGAGTTTTTCTTTCTTTCCTAGCATAGGATGCATTTTTCTTATTACTTGTAAAAACAAACTTTATGGATTGTAATAAGGCCCGAGTCAGCACACGCGACGAGCGTACCGACTCTTCTGTTTTATGGGTCATCGCTGAATTTTGCAAAGCATTGAGGAGTAATTCTGTCTGAGGTCAGGGACTCTACCCTAAACCGATGATGTTTTGCCCGTCAATTGCTTTTTCCCCGCCTTGTTTTAGTTTCAGCCGCCTTTTTCTAAGTCGTGTCAGGCAGTAGCTCAGCTGGCGCGCGATCACGCTTGTATCGGGCTGTAGTTTCTCGAGCACCGCAAGAGCCGTGACGGATTGTATTCCCGAGCGACAACCATATCGTGCATGGGAATAAATGCCCTTAATTAGACTGACGGGACCGTCGTCTCGGGAACGACATGTCTCAAACGGCCGATGCGCGCCCCCGAACTGTCCGATTTACCCCCAGCTGAGTTTGCTATATATAGTAAGGTGGATTTACCGTGTCGGGCTATCACACTTACTCTTTTTAGCCACCCGTATTATTCAGTAAGCCGCTTTTGCTCCCGTATCGGCTAGCTTGCCTTCACCCTTGTATCGGGCGATGGCTCCAATGAGCAAAGGTATAGCCCGACAGCCTTATCGCCTGACACGAGTTTTCATATCGCGCGCTGCTTATCGAGTCTACGAGCCTAGTCGATTTTTGTATCACCCGACGCAGTTAAGCACGACATAACAACCGGTAGTGTTTGCCCGATACGCCATATCGGGCGACACATTTTTCTTTTGTGACGTCCTGTCGGGCAGTTGCTCTTTGGCGACCTTATCGCCCGATATATCCGTGTCGGGCAGTGTGTTGTGCCACGCAGCTCTCCTCGTATTGTCCAACCATGTATCGTCTCGAGTTTTCTTTTGATGGAAGATACCCAGATTTTGAAATAAGTCAAGTTTTATCGAGTTTCTTTTGCTTTTCCTACCTAACATTTAAATGGTTAATGAACTTGATAACAGGTACGGATCACACAAGAATCAGAATTGCGGCCGCAGCTGAAGCAACAACTGTCGGACAGAAATGTCAGAACCCCGAAGAGGAGCACTTCCTTATCATAGTCTGTCTTCTGTGGTGGTTTAGGACCATCTCCAGAGACAGCACAAGTCTTACCCTGATGGCCTCCGGATTCCGTCTGGGCATTCCGGTTCCATCCTCTTAAAGAGGGGGGGAAGCATCCACAAGTGTTTTCAAGAGCTCTCTATCTACCATGCACAAGCTTCGAGCTTCCTTCTTGAGAGCTTTGCACTTGTTCCGGCTGCTTCCAGCTGGGGAAATAAAAGGGCCGCAGCAAAGAAGCATATTGCAGCTTCTCCAAGGCACAAGCGAGCCCGCTAGATAACCTTCGCTGGGCTAACATGACCTCACCCTGTATCCTTCGCTACTCTGGGACATAGTGCGGAGTAAGTTTGGGGGGGGGTACCCATGTACCAGTGAAGGAGGTATAAAAAATTTCTTCACCTCCACCCTTTGTGCCATTTTGTCCTTGCTCTTTATCATGTGTATGTACCCTTGCTCATATAAAATGTCATGATTTTGAAAATAAATTTGCTTTTATTCCCATGCATATGTACAAAGTTGCTATAATAGTAAAAACATGTTGCGACTTCTTGCAAAGTTTGTTTTCTATGTGCTTAACGAGATACAAGTTATGTTATATCTTTTTGATAATGCTGCTTCAAATGAACAAAAGATTATGTTTTGCCATGCCAAAAATTTCGAAAAAACTATAATAATCTCGCAAACAGCTAAGACACGAGTATGGAGAAGGAAAAAGCTGCCCAAACAGCAGAAATCTCTTTTGTTTTCCCTTACCCAACAAAAATCCAAAAAAAGAGAGAGAAGCCTTATGAGCGCGAATAAAAGCATGAGAGTTGTGCCCAATAAAAGAAAAGAAAAAAATATATATACACACTTGTTTTCTAAAAGTACCCATCTTTAGGCATGGTAGATCGGGGGCAGTGGTACGTAGCATGTGAAATCACTACTCTAAAGCCAACTAGCTTGGACTGCAGGGACCACTCGCCCGCTAACGAACCCTTACCTGGATGGACTGATGGGAAACAAGAAAAACCCCAAAAAAGCCTTAGCCTACCCTATACACAACTTTCTGCCCTAAAAATAAAGTTGTTTGGTGTGTAAGCTAACTTCGGAATCATACAACAAAGTCTCGCCGAAGCTGTAGAGAAGAATCTTACTTCAACAATAAGGCGGGAAAAACAAAGTCTTTTGTTCGTAGTGAGACAACATTATCTTTAAGGCATTGCGATTCTTGTTTCACCTTTTGAACAGAAAGCTACTCTGAGCAGAAGAAGCATCACTAAGTATAGTTTAAATATTGACTGAGGACAATCAAAATGCTAAGTTTGGGGGAGTTGATAACACAAATTTTTGTGACATTTTTGCCCTTTATTCTGTTATCAAAACTGCCCTTTTCTGCTATTTTCCTCTCTTTTATTAGTACTTTCGCAATAATTGGCCAAGCAATGCTATTAATCCAATATTTTCATCTTTTGCAGAGTTTTTCCTCATTTTGGTACAATAAGGCCGTCCCGGCCCACAAATAAGTCCAAGCCTGTTTCGGCCTTCCTGACGCCCGATACAACCTCTGCCCGACAGGGTGGAGCGACACAATGACGCAAGACAAAGGGATGCCACGCAAGAAGAAACTGACGGACAACACGTCTTCTACCCGACATGGAGCCAAACTCACCACGACAACCCAAGCTTGTCGAGCGACACAACCACCCACCGGCAGGCGCGCCGCCCGTCACGTGACCGATAGTCGGCACCCCTGCGCCGAGCAACACCAGTATTGGTCGTCCACCGACCCGCGAATAAGGAGGACACGTGGCGCTTCGAGCACCATAACTTCCCCCAACCGCTGCCTATAAATAGCAGCTACAGGAAGCCGAAAAGACAATTTCGACAGTGGGGGAGCTTTGAGCGATCTTCGGAGGAAAATTGCGAGAGCAAGAGTATCGTGCCCCAGTGCTCGTGTCGGGCAACTCTAGGTGAGCTCTTCCTCATCCCGAGAGGGAGGGGATGGTTCACTTAGGACCGTCCCGGGCGACACTGCGGGCCGATATCGGCCGAAGTAGATGAGCGACACAAGTGCCCGATAGTAGAACGTGTCGCTCCATGCCCGTCACGATATCGAACCCGATACGCTTCGCCCGTCATGCGTGCCGCCCGAGAGGGTACGCCGCTCGACATGAGCGTATCGTCTAGGGTCCTTGAGCGATACAGTCGACCGTCGTAGTGTGTCGCCCGAGAGGGTATGCCGCCCGACACGGATGTATCGGGCTAGGCTCTTGACCGATATCGAGATGGAGAGCCGCAGTAGCCTGTTGTCCTTCTACATCAAGAAGGCGACATCTATCTTTAATTCTGTTATTTAATTCTTTATTTACGCAATGTATTAAGACCTTTAATGTTTATGGAAATAGAAAAGCTTAATTACTTGTTGCTCTATTCTTGGTGCAAAATGTTGGATGACTGCTATGTTTGATATCTAAACTCTAGCTTGCATATTTGGATCGCGTTTCACTTAGCTACCGAATCGTGTTTTCCCGTCGCAACAACTTCGAGAGTTGTATTGTGGCTCTAGTGTTTGATCCAATTCTGGAGTATGAGAGTGCCTGGAACGGAGCTGTTTCAGTAACATTCCACTCTAACTTAAGTCCAGCAACCTCGAGAGGGGTGTTGATGCTTGGTTAGAGGTACTCGCTCTGAGAGGAAGCAGGATGTTACTGCTGCCGCTTGTTTTACTGTAGTGTTATCATTCGTACCTTGCTCTAGCTCTAGTTTTACCTTTCTATTTCTATTGCGTGAAAACCCCTAAAAACTACTAAATGACTAAAACCTTAAATCTTTCTAGTAGCTCCAGTTGGAGATAGTTTTCTTTGTTTTATTTGTGACATCTTGTTGTTTCCCTTTCGGAAATTTATCATCTCTTTATACCTACCGGAGTGTAGCGTGTCGATTCTGAATTCTCAACACTACCACCCTTGTCCCTGTGTTCGACCCCGTATATCTACTTCGACCCCGTAAACAAAGTTGCGGGGTTCTAGAAGGATTCGGGTTTATAAATGTAAAAGCTCGACTACCTCAAATCCGCCTCCACTTTTGGACGCGCGATAGCCGGTCATCGTGAATCGTGATAAGCAACCGGCGGTGCAAGCTAGTGAATCATCTTTTGATGATTTTGTGACTGATCCGCAGAAGCAGCAAATCGTGAGTAATCATGATGAAGCATCGTCGGATTTTGTTGCGGATACCGTGTGAGATGTCATTACAAGTGCAAGATCAATTGCAATATTACATTCCATTAAAAGTGTCGAGTACAGTACTTAATATTTGAATTGGTACAGTACGTTACATACTTTACAAGTTCATTTATACAATACTTTACAAAATAATTTGTACAGTACTTTATAAGATCATTTATACAGTTACTTTTTAATTTTTTACAGTTGAAGGACAATAAGAACGAGAAAGGAGTAATGGTGAGAATGGCATTTTTTCACGGGTGTGTTTATTTTTACATGACTAATATATGTTTTTTTTACCAGAAACTAAACAAACTGCTGAAGAAGGGTGCAGTGCCGAAAAAAGAAACTCAAGATTATTATTAAGGATAAGGGAAAAGGTGTAGCAGTAAGTGAGCCAGTCCGTGAAAGAGTAGATGATAGTGCTGCTGAGGAACAGATCGTTGTCGATGAGGTGATTTAAGTGCAGTGCATGATAGTTATTTTGACTATCAATTTTTTTGTCTGTATTACGCATCGTGGTAAAATCACCCATATTTCGTTCTTGCTATGTTGTTAGGTAACCATTGCCAAAAAAGATTTGGCAGTTGAAACTAAAATTCAACAAAAGGAAGTAAGTTCATACATGTTACACATTTATTGTACATTACTTGAATAATATGTGGTACTCTTATTGTACTGTACGAAACTTTATAATATTATGATGAGATTGTCAATGAGATTGGTGGTGATATTGGTGAAGGTGCATATGTAATCCAAGTTGAACAAGCTTTGGTTGGTGAAGACAATATTGTCATAGGGGTAGATGAGGTACAGGACTTAGGAATTTGTATATATACATGATTAAAATATTTTTAGTACTGTACTTATGGTTATTTGTATTATATACTGTAGTTGATATATACCTTTTTTTGTTAAATTATAGACTCAAAAATTGTCAATATCGTGTGCTTTGTCGAATGATAAAGTAGAAAAAAAAGAAAATGATGGTGACGCAATTGAAGTTGTTGATCTGCAAATATCTAATGATAAAGTTCAGAGTGCTGTTGATGAACAGAATAATAGCGATAAAGTATTGTACTTTACATGCTTTTAAGTACTGTACTTTAAATACTTTTAAATTGCATGAATAAAAGACTATACGAAATTATCTAACATTTATTTTTTGTTATGTTAGGGTAAAGATGATGAAATGGAAATGGTAAATACAGCTCCAGATGTCACAGATGTTGGCATTTCTAGTGCAAATCAAGAAGTAAGTTATTGTATACATACAGACAGTACTAACATACATTTGTTTTTTATATTCCTACGTACAGTACTAATGTATCGTTGATTTTTATATTCCTACGTACAATACTAATATACAGTTGTTTATTAGCTTCCTACGTACAGTTGTAATGTAAAGTTGTATGATCTTATTTAAAGGAGACTCAAGCTGGATTTATCCTTGACAAAGAAATTGAAACTATATATGCATCCCAAAAAATGTCGGAAGGTTCGGCGGAACTTGGAGAATCTTCAAATACAAGACTCCAGTATGAATTTGATGATTTAATGAATAAAGATGGGCAGGTGTATCTTCACTGTAGAAATTGAATTGTTTGTAAAGTTAAATAATTTATGGATGTTATTTACTCAATAAACAACAATGGATTGATGATTGATTGACCACATGGAGAAATTTGAGAAGAAAATGAGCCCAAGTTCACTTGTGAAAAATATTAAGTATAGACCACGGACAAGAAAGACTAAAATGTTGGAAGAAGTTTCAAAAGGTCCGTTCAAAAAAATGCGGGAGTTTGATAACACCGTTGTTCAGTTTTTGTCTAAAGAAGAAAAACAAACACTGATAAAGGTATATACATTGATGTACACTTTGTTCATCTTGGTGGTTTTTTTTAATCTATGTATAATACTTTAATGAATATGGTATGTTTTTTATTAGTTTTTAATTATAAAATCTATTTGCAGCTAACTTGTCAAGGGAGTGATGAAGATACAGTTGTTTTCATATCTCCACAAGCAATAATTATGCGGAAGGATCTGAAAGAACTGGTCAAAGTAGGAGGGATGGTCACGAATCAGGTAGACATACACATTGACTAATTTTATAAGTTATGTACACATCTACATACATACTGTGCTTTACTAAGCACATACTGTACATTGATAAATATTGTCCGTTATTTAATATACCATATTCTTCTAGGTGATGGAAGCTGTTATGCAGTTAAAAAGTGCATGTATGAGAAGATGAATTGTGACAATTATTTCATTTTTAATACATCACTGCCACAAGCTATAAGAGATCAAAATCATGGTGGAATGGTTACATATTTGATTTCGAAAATTGACAAGATTAAAAATGCCAAGGTTTTGTTGTTGCCTATATTGACTGGCGATCACTGGCATCTTATTACCGCATCTGCTACCAGTAAGGCTTTCATGCACTATAACAATTTAGAAATAAGACTTGAGAACAGTGAAGTTGATGAGGATGCAAAGTATGTGGTAAGTACTGTACTTTGATATGCAAAGTACTACAATATTGACCGTTTAAAATACAGTTGTATAATATTCACTACTACAGAAATAACATTCAGTGTCGCTTTTCTGGGCGTCGGTTTTTAAGGAACACGGACGCCTTATATTAAAGGCGTCGGTTATTTAGAAGAACCGACGTCTATATTCAAAGACCAGCCAAACACGGGTACCGCTTTGTATACAGCGTCGGTTGTTTATACAAAACCGACGCATTATTTCATCCAATTTTCGAGCGAAAAAAATAATGTCACTTTCGGCGTCGCGTCTATAGTTAAAACACCGACGCTTATGTGCGATGGAAATTTGCGCGAAAAGTGTCCTTTTCCGCGTCGGTCGTCCTTTAATAACCGACGCTGAATGTGGTTCCCGCCAAACATTTTCACGAAAATATCGTCCAAATGGACGTCGGATGTTGCGAACGACCGACGGTAAATATGTTTAGGCGTCAGTTGTTGTAAACAACCGACGCTATTGGGGAACTTCATAACCTTCGATCGCCCGACTCTTCCCCTCATTGCTACCCTATTTCCCTATTGCGGCGATTTCTCCGGTGATTTCTCTGCTGCTGGTACTAGTTTTTCTCCGGCGCTTCTCTCCGGTGCCCCATCTCCGGCGTCCCCTCTCCGGCGCCCCTCTCCGACGCGTTTCTTCTCTGGCACCCCTGCGCCGCCGCCACGCCTGACAACCGGCGCCCCTGCTCCAACCGCCTGCGCCGCCGCCACGCCTGACAACCGGCGCCGCCGCAACGCCTGGTGCCCACCTGCCTGCCACGCCTGAGAACCGGCGCCGCCGTACCCCCTTCTCCTTCTCCTCCGCCTGGCCGCTGCCTGCCTGCCGCCGCCTGGCCGCCTGCCTGCCTGCTGCGGCTAACGCTCCTGCTCATCGGAGTCACTGCCGCTGGTTTTGGAGCTCGTCGGCCGCCACCCACGTACTCAACCAGCTCGACCTCACCCTACTCTTCTTGCCCAGGTACCTGCAGACCTACCCAGGCGCGAAATTGGTTCTTTATGTGCTGACCTAATCTGTTGCCTAATCTGTTTGCACGAAATTGGCTCCCTACTCTGCTTGCTTAATGTGCCTAATCTGCTTTAAGTGGTCCTAATATCATAACATGATAGTTTTATTATATGATTTGTGGCACTTTAGGGTGTATATACATGCAAATTATATAAGTGATAGATGTTGGATGTTTGTCAAGGTTTCTTGAAGATTGAATAAGTGATAGATGCTGGATGTTTATTTATTTCATCTATCCATGTTGCCTATAGTTTATAACATTGCATTGTGAATTATTGCATGTTTGAAACTATGAAATTCTTGATTTATTAGATGATATTCAAGAAAACCCTAGTTTGATGAGCATGTTGTTAATCATGTTAATTATGATTCTTCTATATATTCTGATGTCATTATATAATTATGTGATCCCAACATATTAAATTGAATTAGAATGATTTCATGAATTATAGGGTTTATATAAGAATGACAACACATGTATTTGTTGGCCTAGAAACCCGTCCAAGATTTACTCAGTAGGAGTAAATCTTGGATAGTCCCCAGTTTGGGACTGTTCTTGAACACCTAATCTCACTTAGGATGTAAGTGTATAATGTGTATTGGGTTTTCGAGAAAATTTCGGCAGCATTTCCCCGTTTGTTTTCTAAGTACATATGTACTTAGAGAACAACGGGGAAATGCTGCCGAAATTTTCTTGAAAACCAAATACACATTATACACTTACATCCTAAGTGAGATTAGGTGTTCAAGGATGGGATAGGTGGTACACATTTATTATATATAAGATTGACATCAAATGTGTTTGTTGGCCTAGAAACCCGTCCAAGATTGACTAATATATACTTGTTTCCTAATATATACTTGTTTAAAAGGTTAACTGATGTTATACAACTTTTTCTGAAAATATATAACATCGTTATATGTACTTACACTTTGTTAATACTAATATTGTGCAGTCTCTGTCTTCCCATAACAATGACTATGAATTGGGCCTCTATGTCAATGTTAACGTTCCCTATTGAAGAACAATTGGACATCATCCTAGATGATCGTTCCTTAAACCAATTGGTCATACCCAAACATTGGCGTTTTCTAAAAGGAAGACACTACATGCCTGGTAAAGTGACCCTAACTTTTGGAAATTATTCACATGTAATCGAGGTTGAGTATGATTTGGCGGGAAATCTTGTATCAAAATCCGGTTGGCGTGATTGGATTGGAGAGCTGCATGTGGTCCATTGGAATAGGCTTTTTCTCCGTCCAGTTGGCGATAATTCCATCAAAGTTTGGATAACCAACAACAACTGCGAGACCCCCGATCATCTTCTGCGGTATGAGCGCACGGCGTCGCATATCAGCTCAGACAAATCTGAATCTGAGGCCCCTATCAGTTCAGATTCGTCTAAATACAGTGAGGAGCTTCGTGACACAGCTTCATCATCAAAAAGAAGTTACTGATGCATGCGGGACCATGTTGGTGTAGTATTTAGTTGTCTATCTATCTAGACTTGTCTGTAGTAATAGTTTTTTTAATTATGCGCATGTTTAGGGGTACACCAACCCCTTTGTTTAGTTATTGTTATAACTAAAGTGTGTGTTCCCATGAATGGAACTGTAAGTTGCTACATGAATGCTTATAACTGAAGTGTGTGTTCCCATGAATGTTCCCATTTACATGATTACACTACTATTTTCTCATATTGTCTTGCCTCAAAAAAAAATTCTTTTATTGTTTAGTCTATTTTAATACGACATACTTGCTTATATCTTTCTTAATGATGAACTGTAATACGACATACTTGCTTATATACTTGTTTCCTAATATATACTTGCTTTCCTAATATATACTTGCTTTCTCTGATCATAGAATGGATAGATCATGGATGTCCATTCGTAATCGTTGCACCCCAGAGTTTATATCTGGTCTTGATCAGTTTATTAGATTTGCCGAGGAACATAGGAAAAAACCTACAGATAGGTTCTACTGTCCATGTAGGCATTGCGGTAACAACTTGAAACTCAACACTGGTGAGGAAATCAAAAGTCATGTCATGTGCAACGGGATTGTACAAGGCTATACAGAATGGCACTGGCATGGAGAGATTTCAAAATCGAATCCAGTAGATGTCAATAGCAGTGCTTGGGTGGAAGAAGAAATTGCCTCCGATGACGTAAATGTGAACGAACCAGTTCCAGCAGACATTGTTGATGCGATGCTGGATAGTTGTAGGGTAGAGCACACCGATCCACCTCCTATCTTTACAAACATTGTGCATGATGTTGAGATACCGTTATACACAGGCTGTGCTAAGTTTACGAAGCTTAGCGCTGTGCTGAGATTGTATAAGTTGAAAGCTAACAATAGATGGAGCGACAAAAGCTTCACTGAATTGTTGACTTTGTTGAAAGAAATTCTTCCTGAAGGAAACGAGCTGCCAATCTCAACATACCAGGTAAAGAAAATGTTGTGCCCAATGGGAATGGAGGCCAAAAAGATACACGCATGCCCGAATGATTGTGTATTATTTCAAAAGGACTATGTAGATTTGAAATATTGTCCAAAATGTGGTGCGTCATGATATAAATTGACGACTTCGGGGGAGTCCAAAACTGGTTCTCCTACCAAGGTGTTGTGGTATCTACCTATAACATCACGGTTTCAACGCTTGTTTGCAAATCCGAAAGATGCGAAGAATTTGAGGTGGCATGCAGATGTTAAGAAAAATAATGATGGGATCCTACGACATGCGTCTGATTCCCCACAGTGGAAGAAGATTGATGTATTGTTCCCTGAATTTGGTGAAGAAGTCAGGAATCTAAGACTTGGGCTTTGTACAGACGGGATGAATCCGTACGGGACATTGAGCAGCCAACATAGCACTTGGCCAGTCATGCTTGTTATATACAATCTTCCTCCCTGGCTGTGTATGAAAAATAAGTACGTTATGTTGTCATTGTTGATATCGGGCCCTAAACAACCCGGAAATGATATCGATGTTTATCTTGAACCTTTGATTGATGACTTAAAGAAACTTTGGGATGAAGGTGTGATGACCTATGATGCTTCTGCAAGAGAGACATTTCATTTGCATGCTATGTTGTTTTGCACTATTAATGACTTTCCGGCATATGGGAATTTGTCTGGATATAGTGTCAAAGGAGCTAAAGCGTGTCCTATATGTGAAGAAAACACTGATTCAATAAGACTAAAATATGGCGGCAAGACTGTATATCTTGGTCATCGAAGGTTTCTTTCAAAATTCCATCCGTATCGTAGGAAGCGCAAAGCATTCAATGGATGGAATGATGAACGGAGTGCACCTAAACCTATACCAGGGGATGTTGTTTATGAAAGAGTAAAAGACATTGTCAATGAATTTGGTAAGAAATCACAATGTAGTATGGCCACATGGAGTGACAATTCTTCATTCAAAAAGAAGTCAATATTTTGGGATCTTCCTTATTGGAGTTCTTTGTCAGTCAGGCATTGTATCGATGTAATGCACGTTGAGAAAAATGTCTGTGATAGCATCATTGGTACTCTATTAAATATACCAGGTAAGACTAAAGATGGGATAAAATCCAGACTGGACCTACGTGAAATGGGAATAAGGTCAGAATTAACAGAATTACGTGAAATGGGTAATAAAAGAACATACTTACCTCCCGCTTGTTACACGTTGTCTAGAAAGGAGAAGAAAACTTTTTGTGAATGCTTGGTAAATGTTAAGGTGCCACATGGTTACTCATCCAACATCCGTAGATTGGTATCAATGAAAGATGTGAAGTTGATAGGTCTTAAATCTCATGATTGTCACACTCTAATGCAACAAATATTGCCCGTGGCAATTCGATCTATATTGCCGAAGCATGTAAGGTTTGCAATTACCAGACTTTGTTTCTTTTTCAACAGTCTATGCAGCAAAGTTATTGACCCTGATACTCTCGATAATTTGCAAAGAGAAGTGGTTGTTACCCTATGTCAGCTTGAGATGTATTTCCCTCCTTCGTTCTTTGATATCATGGTACATCTTGTTGTCCACTTGACTAGGGAAGTGAAAATCTTGGGACCGGTTTTCTTGCATTGGATGTATCCCTTTGAACGATACATGAGTGTTTTTAAAGGTGATGTTCGAAAC
The DNA here is from genome assembly GCA_963693085.1 of Alisma plantago-aquatica. NCBI lineage: Eukaryota > Viridiplantae > Streptophyta > Magnoliopsida > Alismatales > Alismataceae > Alisma > Alisma plantago-aquatica. The sequence goes on along the minus strand of OY856415.1, from coordinate 319,442,154 downwards.
CGTTATCGTCCTGAAGGGAGTATTATTGAAGGTTATGTGGCGAGAGAGGTTATGGATTTCTGCAATGACTTTCTCAGTGGTAATGACACTCCTGATAATGACACGAATATTGAGGAGGGCAAAGGAATTTTGGGATCACGGGTGAAAGTAATCAGCCGTGAGCAGTTGGAACAAGCTCACTTGTATATTTTACATAATATGGACGAAGTGAGTGTTTATATCGAGGAACATACCAATTTCATAAAGAGACAACATCCTCGAGCAAGTTCAATGTGGCTTGCTAGAGAGCATAATAAGACTTTTACTAAGTGGTTTGAAGATAAAGTCTTACATCAACTATCTCAAACACCAAATGATATTACAGAAACTATCAAATGTCTCGCCTTTAAACCAAAACCGAATGTTATGTCTTATGAAGGGTTTGACATTAATGGATTCACATATTACACAAAGCGCCAAGATGATAAGAGTGTCGTCCAAAATAGTGGGGTCACTCTTCAAGCGTCAACTATGTACTTTGCAAGTGCAAAGGATAAGAGTCCACGTGAAGCTAAAATGTCATATTACGGTGTCATTGAAGATATTTGGGAGTTTGACTACATAGATTTCAATATTCCGCTCTTTAAATGTAATTGGGTCGATAACACCAAAGGAGTTATAGTGGATGAATTGGGTTTCACTTTGGTGAACTTTGAAATGATTGGCGAGAAGGCTGAACCATTCATATTGGCATCACAGGCAAAACAAATATTCTATATCGATGATCCTGCAAATGATAAATGGTCGGTTGTTCTTCATGGTAAAAGACAGTTCATTGAAGATCCTATAGATGAAGAAGAGTACTATGATAAGTATGATGACTCCAGTCCATTCTCAGTTGGGTTGCCAACTCCACAAAATATTGAAGCTAATGATGACTTATATGTGCGCGGAGATCACAATGAAGGATTGTTAATTGATAAAAGATCACAATTTTAGAGACATGTATGTTTATACAAATGGTAAATGTTTTCCTTTTTCTAGTTTATACAAATGCTAAATGTTTTCCTTTTTCTAGTTAATACAAATGCTAAATGTTTGCCTTTTTAATGACATTTTCAGATGCGCGGAGGCGGCTGCAAAAATGGTAAAATACAAACGTTTAGAGTAATGTTTGCTTTTTTAATACAAATGCTAATTTAGTGTGTTTATTTTTGTCAAATTTTAGGTTGATGATGCACATGTACCCACTGAAGCACTGGAGCAACTTGATGTGCGGAGAGGGACATTCCAACTCAAGATATCGTCTACCGTTTCCTCCTCCTCCGCAGTAATATCCTCATCTCTAAACGTTTCTCGTAGGATTCTGAACCCCTTCCTTCCCTCTACTGCATCGAAGCCATGCTGCAGTTGAACCCTTTTGCCGAGCCCTACCCGGCCAAGTAGGCGTCGCCTGAAGCACCACTGTCGTCGTCGTCTCCACCTCCATCGCAACTTGCTGTGCTAGTCCTGGCAGTTTATCACCCCACATGCCTTCCTCCCCAGTTCCTGCCGCTAGACGACCACACAATGGATCCAAGAGGATATGCAGGAGTTCGCCAAAGACTATAAGCTGAGTATACTCATCCTATAGTCTGTGGCGAACGCCTGCATATCCTCTTGGATTCCATTGTGTGGTCGTCTAGCGGCAGGAACTGGTGAGGAAAGCATGTGGGGTGATAAACTGCCAGGACTAGCACAGCAAGTTGCGATGGAGGTGGAGACGACGACGACGGTGGTACTTCAGGCGACGTCTGTTTGGCCGGGTAGGGCTCGGTGAAAGGGTTCAACTGTGGCATGGCTTCGATGTAGTAGAGGGAAGGAGGGGTTCAGAATCCTACGAGAAACGTTCAGAGATAAGGATTTTGCTGCGGAGGAGGCAACGGAAGATGATATCTCGAGTTGGAATGTCCCTCTCCGCACAGGATTCTGTGAGGGAGATACTGGAGGAGAGTTCTATACCATACACAGGCGAAGAAAGACATCGATACCATACATGAGGTATTATATATAGTCTCATTAGTTAGTATAAAATATATCAATCTTATTTTTATATTATTACTTATATACATCATTCTCTTTGCAGGTGTTTAAAACTGACCACACTATAGGCAAACACTTAAAAAATGTACATGTTCCATATACGAGGGAAGCATTAGATGAAGTAAGAGAAGAATGGGCAATAGTTGTACAAACAGTGGCAACTGTAAGATATAATTGGGATGTTGATAGTGATGATGAATGATACTTTGTAAATGAATGTTTCTGAATGTTAAAACATGTATTTGAATGATTCTATATGTGTGAACGTGACAATTGAATTGATGTCTGAATGTATCTACTTGTGTGAATCTTTTTATGTTAATTTTGCAGGTTTGTGGCCTGTTTGTAGGCTGATATCAATGGATGTTGTAAACCTGCAGTTCAGAAAACTGAACTGCAGGTTCTCATCCTGCTGACCAGCCACAGCAGGCCTGCAAACAGATTTATAAAAAAATATATATATATAGGCGTCGGTTATTTACCGATAACCGTCAGCACAGACTTACAGCGTCGGTTTTTTGTTGAACACCGACGCCAAAAGTGTTCGCGCTACAGGAAATGGGAGTCATCTAGGACACTTTTCTGCGTCGGTTTTTTAGTATATAACCGACGCAGAAAGCGTCCTAGATGACGCCGTTTTCTGTGGCGCGAACCCTTTTAGCGTCGGTGTTTTATAATAAACCGACGCCTTTATGTTAAATAGGCGTCGGTTTTTTAACCGACGCTGAAGTGTCCAACCTTTTAGCGGCGCCCACATAGGCGTCGTTCAGAAACCGACGCCAAAGGGGGTTAAACAACCGACACTAAAAGGCACTTCTGTAGTAGTGATTGTATTTCTGACTTATACAGGGAAATGCAGTTAAGTACACTCTGATTAAACATGGTGGGAATGCTCACGACTGGGTCATGATCTTTGATAGGTATGCACCACAACAACCACCTACATTCAAATGAATGTGCGTTATACGTTATAAGATGGATCGATGAAATATTAGAAAATGCCTCAGTTCATAGCACCCATGGCGATGATGTCCATCCACTCAGAGGATTTAATGCTATGCAATTGATGAACTCAGAGTTCGCTATTAAGTAGAATTGAATGGCCAATGATGAATTTATTCTGTAAAGTACAATGTTGAGCAATCTATAAGTACTGAATGGTGAACAATTTAGACTCGATTGTATGTTTTTTGATTCGAATCCATTAAACTGATGTTGTATTCAATCTTGTTATAACAACAGCTTCAGTTTAGAAGCGATTTTGTGGTTTTATATTGGTGTGTTCCGTGTGATGAAATATTGTTTATGTGTATAATGTATGTGACAATTATGTTAAACTGTCGGTTGAGGTACAATACTTGTGTGTATGACGGTACTGTATGTTACTATTATGATATAGTAATGGTTGAGGTACAATACTTATGTGTATCTATTGAGGTGCAGTATATATGCATGTAGCTGAGGTACAATACTTATGTGTATCTGTTGCGGTACTTATGTAAAATCACAAACTATTCAGATTTTATGCATGTAGCTGATGTACTGTATTCACAAATAGTTTGCACGTAACCTATATACTGCCAAATGTATGATGAGGTACTATACTCGAAAGTAGTTTGCACATAACTTATCTGCATGTCATTATCCATTTTAATTAAAATAATTTGAAATATATGAGATAACATAAATACAATTGTACGCAATGACACTTATGAACTCGAAGTTCGCAATAAAAATGATTTGAATGACCAATGGGCAATAAATTTTCAATATTATAATGTTGAACAATGTACACGCGTCAATTAACTGATGTTTTATTGGATATTGTTATAACCGTAGATTGCTTTTTGAAGCAATATTGTGGATTCTATGTGATAGGGTCTTATGTGGGTACTGCATTCGACTATTAAGCGGAATTGACATGTGAAGTACAATACTTGTGTGCATGTAAAGGTACTGTATTTAGTTGTTGTACGCAACTTTGACAAAACTCAAATTAAAATGGAAGTGTGGGTATAAGAGGGACCTAAAGAAAAAATAAAAACTATACAACATATTGATTGTAAAAATGATTTGTGTTTGCATAATAGACTTTACTTGGTTGTTGATCGATACTTTGAAGTTGGTGTGTTTGAAGATGCTTTGTATATGAAAGAGTGTATGCAGGGTATATGTATAGTGAAATCACAAATTATTCAAATTGTATGCATGAAGCTGAGGTACTGTACTCGAAAGTAGTTTGCAAATAACCTATGTACTGCCATAATGTATGCTGAGGTACTGTACTCGAAAGTAGTTTGCACATAACCTATGTGCATGTCTCTAGACAATTTAATAAAATAGTTTGTAATATGTGAGAAGACATAAATACATACTCAAAGAATGATAAAGTAATTCCTAATACATTTCAGCCTCTAGGCGGACAATTATTAAACCACCCATTATGAAATCTATCGAACAATTGTGTATTTGTTGTCATAGTAGGATTGGATATATTAGGAGGTCGAACTTCTTCCGTAGTCGGTGAAGTGTAAGGAGACTCATTGAGATCTTGAACAAGTGTATTTGGACACACTTCAAATGGGTCTGGCACTTCACTGTTAATTGGATCTTGATCTAAATGTGTAGTGATGTTGTCTGTACGCACTGTGCCCGAATCTTTATTGATGTCGGTATCTGCCTTCTTTTTGGGTGTCTTTTTTTTTTATGCTGCTAGCTCTCTCTTTGATTTCTTTCGGGAACTTTAAGGCCGTCCAACACAAATAGCTACAGCAGGATCTTGTATAGCTGGTGTGTTTTCCTGATACAAAAACATATAAATTAAAAAGCTAAATGTAAAAGTACTGTACGTGGAAAGTACTGTACATGGCTTGCAAATATTAAATGTATGTATGTACAGTATGTGTCTTATCATTGTGACATGACCTTTCTCTTTCAATATACTGTTTACTCTTTGATATGCATCTACTAGCTCTCGTTTGACATGATCGTAATATTCGAAAGATGATCTTGCTAAATTAACAAATCCCCCACATATACTTAAAATGTGCTCTGCACGTTGCTCAGGCTCCTCACCAATACTAGCAAGAATGGTGTGATTAGAGTTGTAATCACAATGCATATCTTTCCGCCATCTGTCCAAAATATATTGTTGAGGGATCTTTTCCAGTTTCAAATGTCTACTAATGACGCACAAAATATGACTGCATAAAATACCCTTTGACTTAAAGCATAAATATGAACATTTGATCATGGTCTCATGACTAACGTACTGTACGTGAAACTTCTTCATAACTGATTTGCATTCCTCTGCATTTATCATCACATCTTTGTGTTCTGTAACATCAAATGACGACTGAATAGAATCCCCATATATGAGTTTGGACTCACAAAACATCATTCCTTCAAGTTCATTTTAGAATTTTCTAAATAAATTAATAGTATATGTTTCGGCGTACTGTGCTTCGATCTTAGAAGCTGTTCTAAGGTGGGTTTTTTTGTGGGCGCATTCAAAGTCTGCTAGTTTCTCTTTTTCATATTTAGATTTAAGGGAAGAATCATATTGAGAAACAAATTGTTTTAGTGATGTGCGTGAATTCACATACCCATCAAAAAATACATTCATAGATTCACTTCTTTGTTTTGTTGACATATCGACCCAGAAATAATTATCAACATAAATAGGCACCCACAGCTGTTTGAGCTCGTAAATGCTAGAAAGCCAGCTCTATTCTTTCTTACTAGCAAGCTGAATAGCACTCTTCCAGATGTTCTCAAACTCAGTTACAGAAGTACTCTCATAAACAACATCTTTAACTATTTTTGAAACGCCTGAGTTCTTTCCCAATTTCTCTGGAAGTTTTTTCATAATATGCCACATACAAAGACGGTGACGAGAATTGGGGAAAGTAGTTTTAACAACGTTCATAATATGTTGTGCCTGATTAGTGACAATCCCCTTAGGTTCGACACCACCTGAAATTACAACAAATGGAATAACATATTACGTTTGGGGAAGTACTATACATGAAATATTCGAGTATTGTACGTGATACGAAGTATTTATTTACTTACTTATACATTCCAGCCATGTTTTGAATAACCATACATAATTCTCTGTGGTCTCCTCACACAATAATGCACATCCCAGTAAAATAGAATGACCATGATGAGTAATGCCGACAAAGGGGGAAAATGGCATTTCATATCTATTGGTCAAGTAAGTTGTGTCGAATGTGATAACATCGTTAAAATATTTGTACGCATGCCTAGATCTTGAGTCCGCCCAAAAAATGTTCTGTAAAATGCCAAGGTCATCTATATCAAGTACATAGAAGAAATCATTGTTTTATTTTTTCATTGCAATGAAATATTTTTGAATTGCTTGAGCATCGCCTTTGCCAAGGCAGAGATTTCTAGACGTTGCAGCATATCATCAAATCCTTTTGCGTAAATGGAAGATTGTCAAAAGATCCAACTTCAGCAACAAAACTAGACATAGATTTGGCTGGTTGAATACCTGTAGAATTTGAAGAGTTAGTAATATACACAAAGTGCAGTAAATAGATTATTTGATAACAGTACAGTACATGTCTGTTATGTAATGTGCTTTAATAAGTACTGTACGTGGACATGTAGGAACTACTTGATAAGAGGTATTGTACGGGTGTGTATTCAACTTACTAATGTACTGTACGTGAAGTATTTATATACTAATAGTTGGATGTACGATGCATTAAATTACAAGTAATTGAAAGTACTTATTGACCCGCACTGTCGTTTAATTCTATGTGTCTTTGTATGTCTTGAGGAATCTTCCTTTTGGATGGTAAAAGTCTTACCAAGTGAGGCTCTAGAAGTTCATAGTTATGATTTTCTATAAAGACAGAAATATAATACTTGCCAATATAATTCTGACGTAGTCTTATACGAGCTGGATAGTTTGTCTTAGCGGTAGGCTTGTATCTGTACAAAGAGTCTTTTTGATCTTTTGGCGGTGGACCTGACTTGGCACAAGCAAATGTCACTCTTTTAATAAAGTTGTCACCCGGTTCTTTAACAGAGTGTGTTGTTATAAGACCAAATCCACATTTGTCTGCATAATTGGTGTAAAATTCTCGAGCTTCAGTTATAGAGTAGAATGATAAACCAATTTCTGGCTTTAACGTAGCCTCTACTTCTTGAGATGCACAGTTATAATGAACTTCATTTGGGCTTGAGTCAATCCGTACGATTTTGTTAATATATCACAAAATATTAATAATAAGAGTTATGTGTATAAGTATTGTACGCAATATTCAGTTTTTCAACCTGAGGGGCATCAGACACTACAACTTGAAATGGGTTTACACTTTCAATCGGCATACAAGAAGAATTATTGCTGCCTTTTAAATCCATCTGAAATAAATACAAGTTATAATGAATCTGAAAATTGTATAAAAAATGAATAATCTATAAAAAAATTGTATACAATTACATAAAAAGATATTTTCGAAAAAAAAAATGAATGATATGTAACTATGTTACGTACAGTACTTATACAATTGCATAAAAGAGGGCATTGTAGAAATTGTATACTGTACGTATCGTTATACAAAATACTGGAACACTCAGCAGATCTGAATTGAATCCCTTTATGGTTATGTGACTCAATTGAAGATTCAACAAGATATAAACTAAATGAATGAATCTTGACTATGATACATACAATACTTATATAATTGTATAAAAAGAAATTTTCAAAATAAAAAGAAATGAATGATTTGTAACTATGTTACGTACAATACTTATACAATTGCATAAAAGAGGAGGTTGTAGAAGTTGTGTACTGTAAGTATAGTTATACAAAATACTGGAACACTCGACACATCTGAATTGAATCTCTTTATGGTTATGTGACTCAACTGAAGATTGAACAAGATATAAACTAAATGAATGAATTCTGACCATGATATGTACAGTACTTATACGTTTGCATAACATAGGGGAGTTGTAGAAAATCTGTATTGTACGTATCGTTAGATAAAATACTGGAACAATAGACACATCTGAATTGAAGCCCTTTATGGTTATGTGACTCAACTGAAGAGTCAACAATATATCAAATAAATGACTTCATTATAACTATGGTACGTATAATATTTATACATTTGAAAGTCATAATGAAGAGGGACGTATATAACATATGAGAGTTGTAGATGTATATGATTTTCGAAATAAAAAGAAATTAATGGGAGATGCAGTTCTATATGATATTTGAAATAAATAGGCATGGAATGAATAGATTGAAACAAGTGGTGCTTAATCACTGTCGGGAAGAACTAATTCAACAATTGTACGTACAATACTTATTCAGATCTGTGTTGAAAATGAAAATGGAGTGAAGGTTGATGGGAAAAAGGGCGTAGATAATAGAAGGGATTTGCAGTTGTATATGATATTGGTTATAAAAAGGCATTGAATGAATAGATGGAAACAAGTTGTGATTCATAATAAAATAACTTACTCAATGTTGGGCAGAACTGGTACGTACAGTACTTGTTCGAAGCTGGAAGGAACATGAAAATGGAGGGGAAGCTTGAGGAGATTTGCATCTATATAAGTGATTCGAAATTAAATGGAGGGAATAATTAGAGGGAAATCGAATAATAGTGGATTTTTATTTGGTGACGAGATAATTATTTTATGCATCATTTTTGCATGTAAAAACATGCAAAATCGTTGCTGCAGATATCACTTTAATTGTGCATGCGACCGCAGAGGCTAGTGGGGGTAGCAGTGGGCTGGCCAGCAGCTGGTGGGCGCAGGAGTTAGTGAGTACCGATGTCCGGGTAGATGGCCGGGTATGTGGGTGGTTATGGGTAGAATTTTTCTTATATATTAGATTAAGGAGCCAAAAGATGAGAATATGTGTGGTGGTCAAACACACAGCTGATCTTCAACGTTTGGATCTATGAAAGTTCGGAAGGACGTTGATCTGGTCCGGAATCTCCATCACGCATTGACATCGTACAGCTGCAGCTGCTATGTAGCTTTTTCATTTTTATATTTAAAAATCGTTGTCCAGGAGGTGCCGTCTCTCCGCGATCCTCCACCATCTGACACGGCATGCGCGCGCGCACGCCAAATGTATACGATGTCACCGGGCTAGCGCAAACGCGTGGATTCACAAGTGGGTAGAACGAAAGGCGGAAAGCGTCGTCGACTTCCTGGAAACAGACCGAGTCCTTGGGAGCTAGCGAAGGCGCGCGGGTCACACTCTACCCCTAAGAAAGAACCAGCAAAGCACCTGCGCGCTTTGTTAGTTGTCCGAGTCCTGGTCGTAACTTGTGCGCGAGACTCCCGCCGGCCTGCTGCTGCCCATCTGTCTTCTTTATTATCACCTAGCTTTCCAGATGATTGCATTTCTCTGGCCGGTCGACGATAATCACGATACTACTTGATCCAACTCGATTGGCAAGTAACACGCTCTCTCATCCCCATCCTCGTCTTGCTCCTTCTTGAGCCTTGGTATTCCCGGCTGCATCTGCTGCTACTGTTGCTCTGCCTCTCCTATCTGATTCTCCGGTTCAATCAACCATCGGGCTACAAGGAGCTAGAAGAATCCTGTGTTCCGACTGAGCATCCATGGCGGTAAGTGTTGTCTTATAAAAAAGTGGGGTTTCTTCAGTTTTCGAGGTCTTCGTTGTCCTGTTCATTCCTGCCGAGTTTTGATTTGCTCAGCGCTTATGATTCATGCGCAAATTATTGGGAATACGTTCTCCGGCTTGCTGTTTTCTTCTCGGATTTATTGTTCGTTTTAAGGAAAAGAAACGCGTGAGGTGTGACTGATCATATCAATCTGTTCCGGCCCTTACATATCAACAAGTCAGGTTTGATGAAGAGAGCATGTCCAACTATCAAATGAATAGCATTCCAAGGAACTGAATTAGTTGCAAAATCATAGGTAGCCAAGATTAGTGTTTTGCCAACAGTAAAGAACGCACTAGAAAACAAGGAAGATCACAGTGGTTCAATACTGAAAAACCTATAGTATATCCTGATTTGTTGATTATACAAAAATAAATAAGTAGGATAGGTCTGTCAAGCTCTGTTTAGGCAGAGGCTGGGTGTCAGGATTGCTCGTTGGGTATCTACAAAGGACCACTTTCATCCAAGCATACATGACGGTGAGATATATAACATCCCGTCTTTCTCTCACTAACCAAGCATTGGTCTTATGTATGGGACATGCTTCTACTAGAATAGACTTATGATGTAAAATTTCAGATGCTTCTTCTATCTGTGATCATATGTTATATCAAAAACATCTTTAGCTATTTATTTTACATGCTCACAACTCATAATCAATAGGGCGGGCCAACATAGGGTTTCAGTATTATTCCCTTAATTTGTGCAAGACTGCAACTAAAAACATTTGTGTCAAAACCCTGCCTAAGTGTCACTTGGCTACTTCTCGTTAGTTTAATCTAAGTTTTCCAGATAACCCAGTGCTTCATGAACAATGACTGCTTGCTGTCGGGAACCCTGTGAAAAGGGAGAACGAGTTCATATTGATGTTTGTTTTTATTGCGAAACCTATAATTTCTAGTCAACGCTGTTCAACTATAAGCTTTTTTTTTCATTTACAGAAAAGGTCTCAAGTTCCACAATTTGGTGTGTGGACGGACAATGTTCAGTACACAGCATATTTTGAGAATGCTCGACGAGACAAGGGTAAGATGATTAACCCCAATGATCCCGAACAGAACCCAGCAGCTTTTAATCACGAGCAGAGAAGTCCGGAGAGACCAAGGAAGCCTACAAACCAAACTGTCACCCCCAATGCAAACAGCAATGCTGTAAGACAGAGTCCCCAACACAGGATGCAAGAAAGAACATTTCCAGAGGTCAGCAGGGATAGAAGTTCTTCTGAACATTCAAATGACAGATTTAATCATAGAGGGAGAAACGGAAGACCAAGCTCAGAGACCTATCCTTCACCATCACAGCCACGTCAGGCTATCAAATCTGCAGATTCTCAATATCCTGGAGCTGTACGTTTTTATACTATTCTGTGGACTATCTTAAATGCTTTCTTTTGTTGTTTGGCATTGTTATACATCGTCGTCTCTTATGTCACATGAGACAAATCGGAAAACCCAAACATGTGACTCCAATATGTATCATGCAATATCATATTGAACCAGTAAGGCATTGTTTGAGGTTAGAAATAGGTGATCATTAGATATCAAATACGAGACAAAACTGTTTCTATGATATATACATCAACTGGAGTAGTCAATTTAATAGATAACCAAATGTATCAAGTAGCTGAAATGTTGACAGAATAATCTGAATTTGATTGACTAACACTCAACTATCTGTGAGGTACGCACATATGATAGATAGTTAGGGATAGGCAGTAGTGTCTTGTGTGGCTGTTCTTAGTTTCTCAATTGAGTGGGTTAGCAGAGATTCATCATTTATACATGATTCGTGACAAATTAGGATATATTCCATCTAGCAACAAAAAACTGAGTGAAACTCATTATAATTAACGGGGGACATTTTCCCCATTTCCTACGTGGGTTTGTTATATTGCATCCCTTGGATTTTATAATGTATGATATTGCATCAATGCAGGTTTGAACTTGTTTGGTTATTATCTATTGCTTATTCAATCATGCAAAGAAAATAGTACTGTCATTAATCTAACATCCTGTTTGCAATGAAATTGTAATGCAGCATCACAGGGTTGCATCAGTACCCAAATTTGGTGCTTGGGATGAAAGTAATCCACAATCAGGCGATGGATTTACTTTAATATTCGACAACGTCAAAAATCAGAAACAACATGCTGCAACTAATTTCCAAGCAGCCCCTGAGGAACCTATGAATTATCAAAAAAGAAACCGGAATAAGCACAAGACTTCATCAACAAAAAGCAATGTAAAATGTTTTTCCCTTTTCTCCATTTGCTTTGTTTTGTATCGTTTTCTCAATTGATCAAAAGTGAATCTGCTATCAACTATTTAAAGCAACCTTACCCTTCAACTGATTATATCGTACATTTACATTCCTTTTTCATCAAAGGGGTGACATTATGACACATGAGATATCATGTTAGCCTTGTTATCCATCTTCACGTCTTCTAACATATAGCTAGCTACTTTGCAGCATGGCTAATTAATTATATTTATTGTTCTTTTTCAAGTGGCTAAGAAAAAACCGTTGGTTATCAAGTATCTTTTAGTACGCTGATTGTCTATGACATTGATCTGCAGGTGTGGAAGTGTTTTTTTCCGTAATATCTGTGAAGATCGCATGAACCATATTGATATGGGCATGCAGCAAAGAAGACTCTTGGTCAGCCATCCAACCTTTATCGGTTATCCCCTATGGTCAATGCCAGTTGTGATATCCAGTTGTTTGTTGACCAACTGTTTGTCAGTATCTCAGGATTCTTGAGTAAATGATATGTATTTTTTTATTCACCTGCATCTTTTGTGTAAATTATATATAGCATATACTTATAAATTTGCTTGACACCTTTGTCCTCAGTTGCTAAGATTGTAGCTTGAGTGTGGCCAAATGTACCTCGCATATATAACGAATTTCCTCCACAAATAACGTGCTCAACCAAACTTCTGATTTTGGAGTGGTCTACATCTAATGTCTACTTATCTTTGAGTTTGTTCATGGACTTTTGAATGTTTAATTATACTACACAAAAAGAAAGTTGTTAATCAGACAATACAAGAAGAAAAATGATAAATATGCAAAATCACGGGTCCAAATCATTTTTCCTTCTGAAAATTACAATGAGTGTCTAACTGTATCAAGAAGAATGCAGTAGAGAATATATCAAATATATATAATGGTGCCTAAAACGTAGCAAACTTATACTGTTGGTATTTTAGCTTATATAAACCGAGCATAGCAGCATGAATATGTTGAAATTTGTATATGGAAGGACTTCTTCGCTTATTATGTTATACAGCACCGGTTAGAATCTTTCAAACACATAATTACAGATCTAGTGACATCGAAGGAATCTCTTCAAAAGAGCGAAAATTTAAGAAAGGTTGATGCTTCTGCATCCTCTCATAGTGGTGTTACTTCAAACGTTGCCTTCCATGAGTAGTTCTTTACTCTTGTGTAACATTCGGTCCACAGTGGATTTGCTGCTCCTAGTTAAATCAGGAGCACGCTGCTCCGTTCTCCGGATCATGACCCATGTTAAGTCATTTTAATCACAACTGGTGGGTTACATCTACCTATACACGTGTATGGAGATCAAATGAGGAGTAGCCTACTCCCGTTGGAAACGGGTATAGCAAATCCCCTCTCCATTCGGTCTTGATCATTTTGTAGACAAAGTTGCCCTTCTCTTGACAATAAGCTCCCCTTTTAAAAGAAGTGGAGATCTCAACACCTCCTACAGCGACAATAAAATTAGAAAAATTCTACACATAAACACCCCACATACCCGGCCACCTACCCGGACATTGGGACTCACCAATTCCTGCTCCCACCAGCTGCTGCGCCAGCCCACTGCCACACCCATTAACCTCTGCTGTCGCATGCACAATTAAATGGATATTTGCAGCAGCAATTATGCATGTTTTTACATGCAAAAAGGATGCATGAAATAATTATCTCGCCACCTACTCCATGCAACTGTCATGCAAATGGCAGTTATCAATCCACTATAGCTTACAAAAAAATTCTATTGCATATTTATCCCCACTGCAGATTACGTAAGTACTGTACCTACAATAAATACATATACATTTACAAATGAATTTGAGAGGTATTGTACTTATATTTGACAAACTGGGTTGAAAATTAATAATTGAGTACAATACTTATAGATCTATTTTATAGTTGATTATGGACCAGATGTGCACTACATTTTTGTAAAAAAATTATGTCCAGGCGAAAGATGTTGTTATTGGATTCCGTATGTACTGTACTTATGATTCCAGATCAGATCAGTTATACAATTATGCTTGATTTTGTAATTTGTTAAGTACTGTACTTATACTTGGTTTTATAATTTGGTAAGTATTGTATTTCTATTTGAAAAAACTGAGTTGGAATTAACAAGTGAGTATTGTACTTATTTTGCATGGATTTCGTAGGTATTGTAGTTACGCTTCCAGATCAGTTATACAATTATGCTTGATTTTGTAATTTGTTAAGTATTGTACTTATGCTTGGTTTTATAATTTGGTAAGTACTGTACTTATGTTTGAAAAAACTGAGTTGGAATTAACAAGTGAGTATTGTACTTATTTTGCATGGATTCCGTAGGTACTGTACTTATGCTTCCAGATCAGTTATACAATTATGCTTGATTTTGTAATTTGTTAAGTACTGTACTTATGCTTGGTTTTATAATTTGGTAAGTACTGTACTTATGTTTGAAAAAACTGAGTTGGAATTAACAAGTGAGTATTGTACTAATTTTGCATGGATTCCGTAGGTACTGTACTTATGTCCAGATGACAAATGTTACTACTGGATTTCGTACGTACTGTATTTATGCTTCCAGATCAATGTTGTTATTGGATTCCGTAGGTACTGTACTAATACGGGAATGCAGGTGGGTGGATTAGAACGGGAGAGAATTATTACAAGAGAAAAAACGAATTAATACACTTTGCATGGACTTTGCATGAGTATTAATACTCTGGAGAGAAGAGTGAAGAGATATATTGTTGCATGGACTTTGCATGGACTTTGCATGAGTATTAATACAAAGACAACTGCAAATACTGCAGATTTATTTTTCCAAAAAACGGGTGGGTGGGCGGGTGTATGGGAGACTGTGTGTAGCCTAACTCTAAAACTATGTCATAGGAATACTCAAGCCCACAACAAGGAGTGGGGGCTTCTCTCTCTATAGAGAGACGTATCTGATAAAAAAAACAGAAACAACGAGAAGAGAGAGGGAGACATTGAGAGAGGGTTTTGGGAAGCGGGGAGGCTTCTATCCACCTTTTTCTATCCCCTGGTGACGGCGATGATGGAAGATTCCCCCAGGGGGCTGCTCACAGGAGATAAAAGAGTAAATATCTTATGGAAAATTATTCTACGAACACTACTTCCACCAAAATCACACACATATATTGGAAACACACAAAATAAGCAGTATTTATTACTATTAGCATTGAGGTGACATGGTCTCTTGGGTAAAAAGTCTCTAGTGCTTTTTACATGGGATGTATCCATATGCAGCTGTTGTGTACTTCAGTCACCCAACCAACCTCCACCTAATTATCATATTTATTCTCTTTCCCACAAATAAAATAGTTAATTTCTAAATTTTTCTTCTCTATTTTTTAAAACTGTATATGATATTTGATCCAATCATTTTTATGTTACTTTTTTGCCGCTAAGTCTAAAATCAATACTTAAACAAAGAGAAGGCAACACAACAAACCATCAACAACTGAACCACATGTATAGTAGGAAAGTGTGTGTCATATCAAAATTAAAATATTTTTTCTCTTCACTTATCAAATGGATATATTTTTTATCTGACCAAATTTAGATTCCTATATATTTTTATCGTTAAGTCAAAAATCGGTACTTAAATATAGTGAGCGATATACCAATTATACAAAGACACCATATCAACACTTGTCCAACTTGTTGCATAATTTTCGTAGTGCCTAAAGCCTTACTCTTCGTGAGTATAAAAAAATTGGTGGTTGATTATGTTTGACATCATATGTACATCATTATCTCATTTAGTATTTTATAAAAAATTATGTCTAGAAACAATACTAATCACACAACGACAATGTACCAAATTATCTATTGCTCTAGCCATAATATAATATTTCACGGTGTGTAAATGATTGGAATATCAGCCATTCATTATGTCGATATTGTTATTTTATTTAGTATGCATATTCTTTATTTGTGGTAAGTAATTTGATTAAAATGTACGGGCCACGTCTGTTTACATTTTGCTCCTATTTCCAAATATATACTAATTAGTGTTCATCGTGACACTAAAAAGCATGAACAATTGGACGTAATATAAAGCAGGACAATGCTTAAAATCATAAGAATTTTAATCGGAGAAATATAATATAAGACATATTACCAATTAATCTTTTTATAATTTTTACATTTTAATGTATAACTCTACATTATTACATATGACTCATACACAGTCACATACTTCTACATTCAACATAAACAAATCATATAATACCAAAATGCATTCAACACTTGACTAATTTTTATTAGTTACAATGTTAAGATTGGGTGGCCAACCGACAACTAAGGATGAATAAAACATAAGCATCAACAAAAATCTAGACGGTCACTTCCGCTCAAGCCTTGCTCTCGTGCCTCTCTCCCCTCATCACCATTCAAATCTGTGCCAGATGGGTGTTTACACCATTCATTACTGTTGTGTGATTTGCTTGGCTTGGTGTGAAGAAAAATTCTAGACATAGTTACTTTTTCACCCGCTCGCCCACCCGATTTTGGGGAATGAGAACTGACACCTGATGTCATGTTGTCAACAACAATTAAAGAAATAGAGGATGAGGGAAGTAGATGACATTTGTCCAAAACTTTCAATCTGTAGCGTATTTTTTGATGAAACAAATTGCATTAAAATTTTTGTAAAAATATTTTCCAACAAGACTAGTATTGACATACTTTGAAATAATGATAATACGTGAGAAATATAGTATTCATATTTTAGGATACCACACACATATTTCGGGCACAGACGTACAGTACTCGTGAGTACAGTACATCACCTTTGTATTTCCCCCAAAACATGTACAATAGCTACTCGTTCATCTATGGATTCGATTGAGCTAAGCAATGAGTTTAGTACTGTACTTTTGAATAAAGGGGGTTCAAGGATTAGTTGTTCTTAAGCAATAGTTGAAAGTATTGTAATTTAGTAAAATATGTATGTTTTAGTAAAATGTGAATTGGTTTATATATGTATGTTATGTGATTATCGACATTCTTTTATATATGGCATGTCTCGTACTGTACTAATAAGATCATCAAATCATGTATTGTTGTGTATCTCATACAGTACCTCTAGTACTGTACGTCTAGTACTATACTTTGTATTACAAAATGTGGTTGTTAATAATGTACTTCTTGTAGAATGTGTGTGTATCTTTGTATACATTTTTTGCCAAACGTTACATTCTAAATGTATGTAAATATTAATATAAATGATAAAATGTACAGTACTTACGGATTTGTGACAAAATATTGAGTGTGAAAAATAAGGAGGCAATTAGTATTGTACGTCTGTACATATTACGAATGTGAATACTTAAAAAAATAGAATGTGGTTGTTAGTGTTGTACTTCTAGTAGTGTATGTTTCATTACAAAATTTGGTTGTTAGTACTGTACTTCTTGTGAAATGTGTGGATATCCTTGTATATGATTTTTGACAGATGCTACATGTATGTAAAATTAATATAAATGATAAAATGTACAATACTTATTAATTTATGACATAATATGGAATATGAAGAAATAAAGAAGCAATAAGTATTGTACCTAACTGGTCAATCTGAGTACAGTAACCCGAAAATGTATTGTACTTTTGTATACTTCTCTCCTCTCTTAATATAATTCTAATATTATTTTTTTCAAAATATGTCAACATTGGTCTTGATAGAAATATATTTTTTATGATGAACCTAATGTTGTTTATTTGGACTAAAATTCCTTACAATTTAAGAATTATGTGCAAAATATTTTTCTCTCTTTAGTTTTTTTCTCTATCATGGTATATTTTCTTTTTCTACCACGTCAACATTGACCATACATCTCAACCACCGGGTAGGTGGGGGTGGGTGGGCGGAGATGTCTAGGGCAGTTCATTGTGAACCTGATGGCAATGCCGGCTTGGCTGTTGTGAACTTGATGGCAATGCCCGACGCAGCCACAAAGAGATCATCTAGATGTTGACGGTAGAGTTATTGTTGCTCTGTCGTCTTCGGGAAGATGTGCGGCCTAGACACGAGTCACACGACAACGGTCTAGGCGCGACGACGGCTTCAGCACGAGGCGTCCTGATCGCAGTCACAGCCTAACATGGGCGCAACAGCGACCTGCGCTTGACGGGGGTGTGGAGTGAGAGAGGTAGGGGAGAGACTGGAAGAAATTGGATTGGGCGGTTATATTCTTGTGCATGCTTGTTTGTCTTCGTTTACTGTGTTTATTGTTTAGTAGCACCGTGCTCATAGTACCACGCGCAAAAATTAAAATGAATGAGTGAGTTATTGATTGGTGTGGATGCTGGATAAATGGAATGTTGTATGCTGGTACTCATATCTTATTCCACGAGTGTAGCACGGTGGCGTTGAGTATTTTTTTTTTTTTTGATACTTGTTGTATCCGGGGGACCGAGGTTTGAGTCACTGTTGTGCATTTGAATTTCCACTATTGTTGTCATCCGGGTTCTGGCCCACAAGGGAGGAACTAATGTCTACTTTAACTCAAATAAAAGAGAGTAATATATTGATTGTTTGATGATCAATTTAAATGTGGTTGCAATCAATATAGGGTATGACAGTAGCATTGCATGAATAGTTTAAGAACTTTTTCAGTGTGGTGTTTTAAACAGATTTTCTGCATATTTACAGGATTTACTATTTGTAGTTTTAGAGACAAATTAAACCCACTTTGGCCTTCAACAGTCCCAATTTGCTCATGGATGTGGATTATGTTGTTCCATCCGAACGCATGCACACAGTCGACTGTTGCTACCATGCCTTACAACGACTAATTCATTTCATGCGGTGCGTTGTTTTGCTTTCTAGCGTACTTTATATTCTTTTTTCTAAGCATTCTATTCGTTCTTGTTATTTTAAACCGGGAGTGCGCATTCATTCAAGTATCACATGAATTTAGTTGCCATCTCATCAAAACATAATTATTACAAAGAATTTCTTCTCAATCAATACTCCCTATAGACTCTTTAACATTTTCAAAAGGAATAAACCAAGAGAATAACGTAATGTGCATGGTAAGAAGTTACATCAGCTCTACGTGTAATAAGGATCAATACTCTTCTAAGTCTTTCTTGAAGCATGGGAAATGATTGTTTTTTTATGCTCTATCTTACTTCACCATACATACTACCTTGGGCGCCTAGCCATGCCTAATCCACCATGTGCAGAGGAGGAATTGTATTCGAATGTTGATTGCTTAGTTGTTGTGACATTTTGTTGCTTATCTATAAACCAACACACTCCTGATGCAATCTCAAAGAGGAGACCATGGCCATTTGGAGTATTCATGAAATACGCCTGATTGCAATTCTATTGGCCATTTTTGCATGACAAGGACCTATATTATCTTTAAAATGGATCGCATTATGCCTTTTCTATACTTAGATTTACAAAATAGAAGAGTTGAGCAGCCTTCTTAACCTTTGTTGCAATAATCTTTCTATGATCATACACAACATGCACCATGCACTCATGATTTCTATTGTATAATACGGCATATTCTACGAACACTTTATTTAATAGAGACAATATACTTGATGTTATTTTTGACATATTAAAATCATTGGCACGGAGTGATTGTTTGAGGTTATTGAATCTTAGGGACTAGATTCTCAAAGAAGCTTTTAAATAGGATCGTCAAACTTGTGTAAAAGTAGTTTTGTGATGAGATTTCACCCACATAACCCCAACTTCATTCTCACTAACTATGTATTGGTTGTTAATTGCTAATTACATTTGTTCATTGCTTTTTTATAGCCTAATTATCCAAATGTTTTCCAATAATTAGAGGATGTACTTCTTTAGTTAGGTTGTTTCCAAATTTTTGTTGCATATTTTAGTCTTGGACCCTTATTGCCACGATTCCCTTATCCACTTTGCTTTTTTGTGACCCAAAAAAACTAGTTAGAATTTTCATGGTTGAAAAATGATGACATCCTCACTAAAGTCATTTGATATTGTTTCATATGGAATATATACTCAAGAATGAAAAATCATGTAATTTTTCTATCCATTTTAAAATATACCTTCTAAGGGATACATATTTGACAGCGACATCTAGCTCTTCCATCTCATTGAAAACTCTAACATCCCAAAAAGGACTTTGTAAAACCCCTTCAACATGTATAAGAGATAATGACCGTGACTAGTTTTTATAAGTCTCATCAAAAAAGGATTTACATAGAGAGAACATAAGTGATCCACTAGTATCATTATAGTCAAATTATACAAGTCTGGAAAGTCCAAAACTTTAAAAGAATAGCAATCCAGTTGGATGGATATAGTGAATCAGTGTGTTGTGGTCTCTTGCTATGATCATGACCCTTTACCCTCCTTGCAAAAATCATATTTTAGAATATTTTTTTCTTTTTTCAAATTGTTTTTATTACCTTACACATCCAATTTTTCACCCATTTGGGGTTTACAAGTAGTAATCAGTTATGTTTAGTGTTTGGGGTGCAAAATTGGACTTCATTTGGGCTTTTATGACCTGCAATGCATGGACCCTGACCCACTTTTTGGGATAACCCTATTTGTTTTGCCTAAGTATGTTGCTTAGAACCTTGCTCTAATCATCTGAGATGTTATTGGGCCATGTAGAAAGCTTACGTTTCTTGTTTGAGCTTGTTTGGATGATGTTTGAGTTTTGTGGTGTGGTTTTCGTGCAAATTGCAATTCACTCAAAGTAGGGGTTGATGTGCAAGTTTTTCACCTCTAGAATGTTCTTTCTCTCTCTTGGCTTCATCTAGAGAAGAGAGAGAGATGGGTGCCTTGTTTTGGGTCCTGGTTGTGAGGTGACATCCTTGGTGATGTGTAGCACACATGAGTGAGATGTGTTTTGCTCTTGGATGAGTTGTCTCGGGTTAGAGAACCTTAGAGGGGCTGCCCTATCAGTTTGTGAGTCTGTAGGGTTGTTCCCTATTGGTTTGCGAGTGTGTAGGGTTATGCCCTATCAGTTTGTGAGTGTGTAGGGTGATGCCCTATCGGTTTGTGAGTGTGCATGGTTTTGGGATATGGGGTGTGTCCTTGGTAAGGAGACCAATAGGGTGAGATTTAGCCTTGACCATATCACCATGTATTACATGTTGTTGCATGTGGCCCCTTCTTCGTGGACAAGTGTCACCTAAGCTCCTAAGGTGATGACACCTCTTCCATGACCTCTCTCTCATCCCCCTAGTATATAATCTTCTTTCTCTCCATGCAATATGATCCTTTTGGCCATCCTTGCTTTCTCTCCTTCTTGGTGGGCGAGTCCCAAGTTGTGGAGTTCCTTGATCATCTTCTATCTTCTATACTGGTTAGCTATGTTTCCTAGCTTTCTTCTTCTTCTTCTCGACCATGGACCTTGGATATCTCCTTTTCATCTTGAGCCATCTTAATCATGGTCTCTTCTTCTTCCTTGGAGGTGTTGTGGTGATAAAGTTTGGTGGATCATCTTCTACCTTGAGCTCGTGAGCTTGAAGCTTGACCTTGGAGCTTGAATCTTGATGGTTATCTTTGAGGCGGATTATATAACTCTTAACCTCCTTTGTTATTTTCACTCTTTCATGTATTTATGTTGGTTCTCATCTCTAGATCGTTTATCTCATGAGTGCTAGTAGTTTTTGGATGGTTGTGAGAACTATTTTGACGAGGGAGTTTTGTTTAAGTTGTTGCCTATACCTTACACCTTCTTGCCATGATAATAGATGGCCTTGTGGCCGATCTTGCTAAGGATGAAGATGACCAAGTCAACACATGCATGTACTAAGTTGTGAGTGGTCTTCATAACTTGTGATATCCAATTCGACACACCATGTGACAAGTTGTCATGACTTGGAGATGCTTAGGTCGACATGCCTTGATGGAGATAACCTGTCATGCCCTAGAGATACTTAGACCAATATGATGCTAAACTGATATGCTATGAGGGTGTTCGCCCGTCATGACTAGGGTGATACTTTGGAATTCTAGCCCCTGACACCCTTGTTTAAGTAAGAGGCCTACATGCCTAACCCTAACCCTAACAACCCATCACACCTTCAAGTAGACTAGCCCGTCACACCTTCAAGTCGAGCAGCCCGTCACACCTTCAAATGGGGTTTCTAGTCACACTTTCTAGAAGGGATAAACTGATACACACCATGAGTGCTAAACCGATACACCTCTTGTGTGGTTAATCCAACACTCAAGTGCAGCTAACTCGTCACACCTTATGTGTAGTGAATCCAACATGCTTGGACATGAGGGTCTAAATCGATACACCTTGATGGTTTAAAACGACACACCATAATATAGTCTAAATCGATACCTTGTGATGGTGATCATATTACATCATGTTTATGATAGGGTTACATGGTATGATATGATATCCTATCGGGTGGTTGTATGGATAACAAATGAGTGTTGTTTTCTATAACGTGTAATCTCTTAACATATTCTATAATGATGTAGGCAAGTGACAAATGGAGGCTGGTTTTTGATCCAACTTTGTAAACCCTAATTAGTTAAAAGAACCCTAACCCTAATAATGTAATGTGAATGGAATGAATCTTGATGAAATGGTAGTGGCATTGAAGTATTATCCTTCTTGTTACAAGTTTCTAACCATGCAAGTAACACAAGTTGATATACATAGCTAGATAAGAGCTATGGTGTTTATTGTCACGACAGTCACCAAACCGACAAACAAATCATTACTAATTAAACGGAATTAAACATAAACAACAGATTAACAAAAATCACTAAAAATTAACACCAATTTACAAAGAGATCCA
The DNA here is from genome assembly GCA_963693085.1 of Alisma plantago-aquatica. Taxonomy (NCBI): domain Eukaryota; kingdom Viridiplantae; phylum Streptophyta; class Magnoliopsida; order Alismatales; family Alismataceae; genus Alisma; species Alisma plantago-aquatica. The sequence goes on along the minus strand of OY856415.1, from coordinate 319,419,336 downwards.
TTTCTAGGAAAACTCTTACTGGAAGATCCAAAACCTTATATACATCGTTGTTCACATTATACATACACTGTACCATTTCTTCTTGAGGACAACATATAACAATTGTTTTCTCAAAACATATACTTAAAGCAACATCAAACCTCGAGGCATACAAGACAAAATCTCATATTGTTTATTAAACCAACACGTACTAAATCCAGGGACCTGAGAGTACAGAGACGACACATAGGACTTCTATCTACAAGACACGACAGACAATACACTCAACCTGAGCTGTCACTGATGTCCCTGCTGCTGTTTTTCTTTCTCTGTAGTACGGTCTCAATCCCCCTCGTGCACGTCCACCTAAAAGAATGTGGATCCCACGGGGTGAGACAATTGTCCCAGAGAGAGATATAACTCTCCGCCAACAATTGTTATTATCACAGTTAAATAGTATAATACTGAGTAGAGGATAAGCAGTTTAGAATATTCTCATCGTTTAAAGCATTACAACTATCTATGATAGAGCAGTAAATCATCTGCTCACTTTATAAGGAATATGAAGAACATGTATAATATTTACCCATCATACTATATCAACATCTAGAGCTTATCATGTGATGCTCATTATCATGGTATGTCATCCATGAATCATTCCCATTTCTAACTGTTGGCCTCAGCCAATGTGCTAACCAGATATTGAATTGTACCAGTCATGTGAGTATACATCATCATATTCTGTCCAGGCATTGGACTATGACAATCATGTGCAACCATTCCAGGCATTGGACTATGCCAATCCTTTGATAACAACCGGGTGATGGATATTACCAACCCTGTGAACAACCTAGTATTGGACTCTACCAATCCAGTGATTAACAACTAGGTGTTGGGTTATTACCAACCCTGTGAACAACCTGGTATTGGACTCTACCAATCCAGTGATTAACAACCATGCATTGGGGTTATTACCAATCCTGTGAACAACCTGGTATTGGACTCTACCAATCTAGTGATTAACAACCAGGTATTGGGGTTATTACCAATCCTGTGAACAGCCCGATATTGGACTCTACCAATCCAGTGATTAACAGCTAGGTATTGGGGTTATTACCAATCATGTGAACAGCCTGGTATTGGATCTACCAATCCAGTGATTAACAACCACATATTGGGGTTATTACCAATCCTGTGAACAGCCTGGTATTGGACTCTACCAATCCAGTGATTAACAGTCAGGTATTGGGGTTATTACCAATCCTGTAAACAACCTGGTATTTGACTCTACCAATCCAGTGATTAACAACTAGGTATTGGGGTTATTACCAATCCTGTGAACAACCTAGTATTGGACTCTACCAATCCAATGATTAAAAACCAGGTATTGGGGTTATTACCAATCCTATGAACAACCTGGTATTGGACTCTACCAATCCAGTGATTAACAGCCAGGTATTGGGGTTATTACCAATCCTGATTACAGGCTTTACGCCTCTGCCAGGTATTGGACTTTAACCAATCCTGATTACACAGCCTGGCAGTGGACTCTAACCACTCCTGATTACATTCTTTATGCCTCTTCTAGGTATTGGTCCGTAACCAATCATGATTACACAGCCATGCATTGGACTTTAACCAATCCTAATTTCATCCCATGTCTATTTACACAGCACTGGGTACATCATTCTTTTACTAGCATTAAAATTTGGCCATGCCAATCATGCTCAATCACATTCTTTATGAAATACAAGTATTCCTCTTTTCTCCACACATGTATGATCAAGGTTCCATTATTATTATTTTATCCTTTTGTTATTATTATTATGTTACTAAGTTTCCATTTCTTGGTTTATTATGAACATTATCATCTCTTACAAGAGACTTTTATTATCATCTTGGTACCTTTCACTAGGTATCAACTTACTCATGTGATTCACAAGGCCCATTAAAATATCTTGTTACCTCTCACTAGGTAACAACTAATCTCATGGCTCACAAATCCCATTAAAAACATCTTGGTACCCCTCACTAGGTAACAACTTATTCACATGGCTTACAAGGCCCATTAACATCTTGTCACCTCTCAATAGGCAACAACTTATTCACATGACTCCCAAGGCCATTAAATCATTATACTTGTTGTATAAGTATTTAACATGCCTTACAAGGCTTATGCAAAAAGAAAATAACAACCTTCCCATCATTAGGTTTAGGGTTTCCCTTTATAACTGATTAGGGATTCATGTTCATATTATTGATTCAAACCCTAATTCCTTGCTCCACACATCTAGGAGAAAACATTGATATCATAAGTATTCAATTATACTTATTTATTCTCATCATTTATCATTAAATGATTATCAACACAAGGCATGAGTTTCTTTTCTCATCCTTAACAGAGCATGATTACATCATACTTCATTAACTTGGCTTAACCCTTTCTCAAGGCATATAAGCCTACACTTATCATAGTGAATTAATCTCATTACATCTCACTGTAACAATTGGCATGACACACTTGATGTGTTACTCATCCAAGTACATTAGATTTGAGGTGCATCAAGGTGTATCAACCTTGAGGTACTGGATGTGATATCTATCATGTCTTGATGTATCACTTCCCTCATCACCTTTAACTTACTTAGGTTCATCAACTTATCTTGTATTAGGGTATGTCCCATCCTAATACTTTATGCACTAGCTCATCACATTTTTCATGTACTGTATTGGTCATAAGTCACACATTTGAATTGTCCAACCATCATCAATTGATATGGACTCATCTCTGGTTGAGGCATTGTTGATATAAGATTGTCCTTTATTAATTACTTTAGGGGTTTCAACTATCAAGTTATTAGCCACACCATTACTTGGTGTTACACTCATCACTCCTAAGAGTGTCTTGCCCTCACCTTTCCAAGGTGTCTCGGTTAGAGGTGTATGAGCACTCACCATATCGGGCTAAAAATATATGAACACCTTTCATATCGGGCTAGAGGTGTTTGTATGTGTTACCCATTTCGTGCATGAGGTATCAACTCATTACCATGTCAGGTTAAACATCAACTAGGGTTGTGTATTAGGCTACCATATCGTGCAATAGCACTTGTTACTCTTCACTTATATTGGATTACCCAAATTAGGGTTTCACATCAACTTACAAGTATACAATTGACCTTGTATTGTGCATGGAGTCTATACTTGACTCCCTATCGTGCAAGAGGTGTATACTACACCCCCATATCGTTCAATAAGGTTTACAAACCTATTCATATCGTTTTAGTGAAGTAGCTGCATCACCATATCGGGTTAGGGGTGCTTGCTTATGTGCTTGCACCCGATATCACTTTTATAAAGTGATACCATCATATTCAAGCTCTAGAACTTAGTTCTAACTGTTATAGTTCATGGAAACAGGTCTAAGAAACTTCTAGAACTCATAATTTCATCAACTATTTCAAGAAATTTCGGAATTAAAAGTATTTCACTAATTATAGCAATTTAGGTGAAGAATAATAACATGGTTGAGTTCAAGTTATATAACCCGCGTTAAGAACCACTTCAAAGCTACAAGATCCAAATTTCCATGTTCCTAAGGTTGAAGATGGCTTATTAAAAGTCCAAGGCTCGTTCATAACTCCTTCATATACAAGGAATCACCATGGATAAGCAATTGGTGAAGAAGAAAAGAAAGGAAGATCAAAACCCTAAAATCATGCTTCAATCCAAGGTTGAAGATGATCATGGCCTCACCTTAGGGTTAAGTATGAGCTCCTACTTGCTCCTTAGCACCCTTGCACGATACCATATTGATCTTGCACTATATGCCACCACCCATGCATGATATGACACTCACTTGCACGATATGCCACTCAAACTACTCTACTATGGCTGATATCACCCTATATGGCCGATATCACCTACTTGGGCGATATGATCTTGCCATGGGCGATATCCCAAGGCCCATTCACGATACAACAACATCCCTTCATGATATGGGATCTATATGCATTATACCTTAGGGTAGGAGGGTGGTAAGGGTCGCAAAATTGCACTATGGGGTGAAACTAGGGGTATATATACTTGTTGCACATGATGGAAGGTAAAAACGAGGTGTCATTATTTTTAACTAGTAGGTGTCACGTGTCCATGCATGGGTGACACGTGTCCATGCATGCATAATCATTTATATTTTCTTTCAAAACAGTTCAGAATCATCTAGAGATGCAAATTCGTCCATTACTTATCCTTTTGAATAAAATATATCAATTAATTCATCACTTTTTGCACAACTCGATACAACTTTGTTAAGAAAGTTGTAACTCGATACAAACCACCTCCTTGAGGTGATTTGCACGATATGGACTTTTCCAAGAGTTCACAAAATTATATGGGACACCTCCTTGGGATCCATGGATGATAGGCACTCATATATAAGCTTTTCAACTTGATACAACTCAAGTTAAGCTTTCAAATTCAACCCTTTTCTTGGTCATTGCTTCACCAAGATTACCATCATTCATAATGGAACCAAACATGGTGTATCCTACTTCATCTCTCCTCTACATGATTCTAGGAGGGAGTAGGAACACTCTAGAGGTGGTAATTTTCATATCAACCCTACATTTTGGGTAAATTGCAATTTGTACCAAAATTGGTGCACAAGGTACCAACATTGTTCAAACAAGTTCAAACTTGGAATTTAGGCTTTCCACAAGCCACCACCTTGCATCATTATCTCTCTTATGATGATAAAACATATAAGTCACGTTCAACATGTGACATTTTGCAATATAACCCTCAACTTGGGTAAATTTCACTTTGGTCCAAAATAAAGGAACATTGCTCAAACAACATTCAATCGGGACCAAACTTGAAACATAAGTGTTTCACATGATAATAAAACACCTTAGAGAATTATATTAAAGTTCTAAGAAACTTTATTAGCCAAAACAAATAGGGTTACCTCATACCCCAGGTTAGGGTCGTTACATTTATGATATGTTTGAATGAGCCTTATGAGGCATGTGAGATGTTGGTATCATTGAAAGAGGAGGAAATGGTCTTATGACTTAGTAATGGTTTATTGACTTATATGAGATGATAATTTTCGTAGTACTGAGATGAGAGGTTGCTACCTCAAAGTATGTGGTCCTTATGATGATATTATGGTGAATGACAAGCATCAAGTGATAATGTGATGAGATCACATATATGCTCAAATATGTTCTGGTAATGTGTTATGCCCTTATCTTTGTAGAACTTGCTTAAAGTTTATACATTGTAACTTGATTGATGCTAAATGACCTAACTAATCAAGTGGAACCTAATCATGTAGCTTACCCTAGGCCATAGATCCATTCAATGTCAGCATTTGCTGAATGGTAAAATGAGTTTAACTTGGAGCACATATTTTTGAATATGCAGGGGTGAGGATGAATATCCCCTTACATCCCAGATATGTGACACGGGATTGGATGTGGGCCATACCCTCGAAGAGTGTGGCTTCAGGACATAGCTCAATGATATGTGACACATGATTGGATACGGGCCATACCCTGGAAGAGTGTGGTTGCGGGTCGTAGCTCAGTTTCACTAGCATCGTGACATGTACCAAGGCAGGATAGGTTTACGCAACTGGACTATATGTCGCTGGAACCAGTCTTACTGATGATGTCACTGTAGGTTTCACTCATGTACTAACCAGACGTGGTGAGGTTGTGTATTCTGACTCTTCCACTAGACCTGGTATTGCATCGATTTTGACTTAGCAGTGGTCAGTTGGATTTGGGTGGTACGACTCAAATCCTCAAGGAAAAATAAAATATGCAATCAGTTGTGTTGTATACTTGTATATGATCAAACACAGAAACATTGGTTGAGGCCTTGCTTGATTTGTACAGTAGTGTTGGTAGAAGATATACATGTTATTCATATTTCTTATATAATGTTATGATGTTTCATAATCAAATAGTAATTGCTTATTCCATTAATAATGATTACCTTCCCGTCATGATTATAATCTTATTGTTGCTTTAATCTTCTTATTCATGATAATAATAGAGTTAGTGGAGAGTTATATCTCCCGCTGAGATTTGGAAACTCAACCTGTGGGTTTCCCACGTCCTTTTTAGATGGACGTGCATAAGGAGGTAGAGATCATGCAACAGAGGTTGAGGAGCAGAAAGAAAGATGGTATCTGACAAGGTTGGAATTGTTGTTGGATGTCTTTTGTTGTTAGAGTCCTAGAGTTGTCCCTGTACACTCGGGTCTTTGGGGATGTTTTATAGACACACTTTGAATATGTGGTTGGCTTGTGTGCCCTTTATGTACAGTTGCAACAGATATATGTATTTATCTTTTGGAATAGGTCTTCTTGTAACAGGCTAATGGCACACACAATAAGTGCTTTGAGGCATGAAAGATCTCATATGTAAAGGTTTTTTCTATTTGGTGGTTTTATGAAAATGGTTTTAATTTCCAGTATTCTCCAATAATCTATTTTTTAAATCTTTCTTCCACAGTTTTGTTTTCAGTAATCTCATTTGTGTGGCACGGGGCATACAAGATAGGTTGGTATTAGAGATTTAGGTTCGCTGATTCTACAGGGACTTAGGACTAGGGTTTGTGTCTATTCTTACGTCCTCTAGTATGTATTATAGTGACTTCTGCTTATATAGAAGAAATCAAGAAAGCTTAAAGATGTCTGGAGAACATGAAGAACATGCTACTGAAAGTAGTGTTCCTGCACCAGGTGGTGATGCAAGAAACCATGTACGAGAAGATCGGGTGCCTGATGTAACGACCCTGACCTGGGTTATGCGGTAACCCTAATTGTTTTTGCTAATAAAGTTGTTTAGAACTTTAATATAATCCTCTAAGTTCTTTATCAACATGTGACACACTTATGTTTCAAGTTTGGTCCCAATTGAATGTTGTTTGAGCAATTTTCTTTTGATTTGGACCAAAGTGCAATTTACCCAAATTGAGGGGCTATAATGCAAAATGTCACATGTTGAACATGCCTCATGTGTTTTAGCATCATTATAGAGAGAATGATGCAGGGTGGTGGCTTGTGGAAAGCCTAAATTCCAAGTTAGAACTTGTTTGAACAATGTTGGTACCTTGTGCACCAATTTTGGTACAAATTGTAATTTACCCAAAATGTGGGGTTGATATGCAAAATTACCACTTCTAGAGTATTTTTTACTTACTCTATGTATCATTTATAGGAGAGAGAATGAATGAGATACCATGTTAGAATCAATTATGAATGATGGTAATCTTGGTGATGTAATGACCAAGAAAATGGTTGAATATGAAAGCTTAACTTGAGTTGTATCAAGTTGAAAAGCTTATATATGAGTGCCTATCGGCCAAGGAGCCATAGGACAAGCCTCATATCATTTTGTGAACTCTTGGAAAATTCCATATCGTGCAAAGCACCTCAAGGAGGTGGTTTGTATCGAGTTACAACTTCCTTAACAAAGTTGTATCAGGTTGTGCAAAAAGTGATGAATTAATTGATATATTTTATTCAAAAGGATAAGTAATGGACGAATTTGCATCTCTAGATGATCCTCAAATGTTTTGCAAGACAAGATAAATGATGATGCATTCATGGAAACGTGTCACCCATGCATGGCACGTGGCACCTACTAGCTCAAAATGTTGACACCTCATTTTTGCCTTCCTTCATGAACAACAAGTATATATACCCCTAGTTTCACCCCTTGGTGCAATTTTGTGACCCTTACCACCCTCCTACCCTAAGGTATCGTGCATAGAGCTCTCATATCGTGAAGGGATGCTGTGGTATCATGCATGGGCCTTGGTATATCGCCCAAGTAGGTGATATCGGCCATATAGGGTGATATCGGCCATAGAGTGAAGTGTTTTGACTCCAAGTGAGTGCCATATCGTGCAAGTGAGTATCATATCATGCAAGAGGGGTGGCATGTCGTGCAAGAGAACAAGGGTATCGTGCATAGGCCTTGGGTATCAGCCATAGAAAGTATATCGGCCATAGCATGTTGATATTTCCCATAGCAAGTTGATATCGACCAATTGAAGTGATTTTAGCCACAAGTGAGGGGGTATCGGCCACAAGCATATAATACTGGATATATATCATATCCAGCATTTCAAGTTTGATGTACCTTGATGCACCTTAAATCCAATATACTTGGATGAGTAACACATGAAGTGTGTTATGTCAATTGTTACATTGAGATGTAATAAGTTTAATACACTTTGATAAGTGTGGGCTAATATACCTTGAGAAAGGGTTAAGCTAAGTTAATAAAGTATGATGTAATCATACCCAGGTAAGGATGAGAGACAAACTCATACCTTGTGTTGATGATTCATTTAATGATAAATGATGAGAATAAATAAGTATAATTGAATACTTATGATATCAATGTATTCTCCTAGATGTGTGGAGCAATGAATTAGGGTTCGAATTAATAATATGAACTTGAAACCCTATCCAGCAATAAGGGGAAACCCTAACCCTAATAATTTTTGCCTAGTGAGAGGTGACAAGATGTTTAATGGGCCTTGTGAGCCATGAGAATAGTTGTTGCCTAGTGAGAGGTGACAAGATGTTTAATGGCCTTGTGAGCCTTGTGAATAGTTGTGGCCTAGTGAGAGGTGACACTTGTGAGTCATGTGTTTAGTTGTTGGCTAATGAGAGGTGACAAGATATTAATCTAAAGATTGATGTAAGAATTGGTAATGTTTAAAATAAACCAGGTTAATGGGAACCAGGTAACATATAATAGTAATAAATGGTTACAAAGATAATAATGAAATATTGGTCATACATGCATTATGGTCATAGCCAAAATAAGGGCTATGGTGCTTTGAATATGTTAAAATGAGACATGAGGAATACTTGTATTATATAAAGAATGTGAATTGATATGATGGCTTTCCCCAGGGTATAATGCCTAGTAAAAGGATGTGAAAACAAATGATGAATTTAAGGGATTGATATCCCATAATGAATGTGTAATCAGGAGTGGTTAGAGTCCACTACCTGGCGGTGTAATCAGGATTGGTTAAATTCCAATACCTGGCAGAGGCGTAAAGCCTGTAATCAGGAGTGGTTAGAGTTCACTGCCTGGCGGTGTAATCAGGATTGGTTAAAGTCCAATACCTGGCAGAGGCGTAAAGCCTGTAATCAGGAGTGGTTAGAGTCCACTGCCTGGCGGTGTAATTAGGATTGGTTACATACCAATACTTGGCAGAGGCATGAAGCCTGTAATCAGGAGTGGTTAGAGTCCACTACCTAGCAGTGTAATCAAGATTGGTTACAGACCAATACCTGGCAGAGGCATGAAGCCTGTAATCAGGAGTGGTTAGAGTCCACTGCCTGGCGGTGTAATCAGGATTGGTTAAATTCCAATCCCTGGCAGAGGCATGAAGCCTATAATCAGGAGTGGTTAGAGTTCACAGCCTAGCGGTGTAATCAGGAATTGTTACAGACCAATACCTGGTAGAGGCATGAAGCCTGTAATCAGGAGTGGTTAGAGTCCACTTCCTGGCAGTGTAATCAGGATTGGTTAAAGTCCAATACCTGGCAGAGGCATGAAGTATGCAATCAGGATTGGTTAGAGTCCACTGCCTGGCGGTGTAATCAGGATTGGTTAAAGTCCAATACCTAGAAGAGGCATGAAGCCTGTAATCAGGAGTGGTTAGAGTCCACTGCCTGGCAGTGTAATCAGGATTGGTTAAAGTCCAATACCTGTCAGAGGCATGAAGCCTGTAATCAGGAGTGGTTAGAGTCCACTGCCTGGCGGTGTAATCAGGATTGGTTAAAGTCCAATACCTGGCAGAGGCATGAAGCCTGTAATCAGGAGTGGTTAGAGTCCACTGCCTGGCGGTGTAATCATGATTGGTTAAAGTCCAATACCTGGCAGAGGCATAAATCCTATAATAACACAAGATTAGTTAAATCCCAATGCCTGGAATAATAACACAGGATTGGTCATAACCCAATGCCTGGAATAATAACACAGGATTGGTCATAACCCAATACTTGGAATAATTACACAGGATTGGTAATAACCCAATGCCTGGAATAATGTCACAGAATTGGCATAGTCCAATGCCTGGAATGGTTGCACATGATTGGCATAGTCCAATGCCTGGACAGAATATGATGATGTATACTCACATGACTGGTACAATTCAATATCTGGTTAGCATATTGGCTGAGGCCAACAGATAGAAATGAGAACGATTCATGGATGACATACCATGATAATGAGTATAATAGGATAAGCTTGAGATGTTGATATAGTATGATGGGTAAATGATATACATGTTCTTCCTATTCCTTATAAAAAGAATAGATGATTTACTACTCTATCATAGATAGTTGCAATGCTTTAAAAGATGAGAATATTCTAAACTGCTTATCCTCTACTCAGTTTAATACTATTTAACTGCGATAATAACATTGTTAGCGGAGAGTTATATCTCTCGCTGAGACAATTGTCTCACCCCGTGGGATCCACATTTTTTTAGGTGGACGTGCACGAGGGGGATTGAGACCGTTCTGTAGAGAAAGAACAACAACAACAGGGACAGCAGTGACTGCTCAGGTTGAGTGTACTTTCTATCATGTCTTGTAGATATAAGTCCTATGTGTCGTCTCTGTACTCTCAGGTCCTTGGAGTTGGTTCGCACTAGTTTCATGAATGGTATGAGATTTTGGCTTGAATGCCTCGAGGTTTTATGTTGCTCCAGTATGTGTTTTGATAGTGAAACTATTATATGTTGTCCTCGAAATGAGATGAAGCAATGTTGTATAATGTGAATCATGATATGTATGAATTTTGGATCTTTTAGTAAAAGTTTTCTAGACAAGGATCTCCTTGCAAAATGGTTTTAAATTTTAGTGATTTTTGTTAATCCGTTGTTTATGTTAATTCTGCTTAATTAGTAATGATTTGTTTGTCGGTTTGGTGATTGTCGTTACAAAGTTTGGTATCAGAGCTTAAGGATCGATGAGTCTACAGAGACATAGGACTAAGGTGTTGAGTCTGTGTTAGTGTCCTCCAGTATACCCTATAGTGACTTCTGCTTATGCAGAAGAAAGGGTAAAGTTTAAAAAGGACTATAGAACACGAGGAACACATTGCTGAGAACAATGTTGTTGCACCGAGAAAGGGTACAAGGGATCAGGTAAGAGAAGAATGAATGCCTGAGAATTCCCATCATGACCCAATCAGGATAAAGAATCCTATGTTTATGCTCTTGTTGGGAAGGTTAGGACAATAGTTATACATATAGTAGACCGGATAATAACATTACAACCTAGGTTACCAGTCCTCCATGCAGAAACTTTGGGCTTTGGAAGGGGTTCCTGAATGACATAGTCATGTTGGAACAGTGGAAAATGTGGGAAAGATTAACATATGGCAAGAAAGTACACTATGTCATAAGTTTAGACAGATAGTATATCTGTGAAGGCAGTGCCCAAGGAGGGGCAATGAGATGAGAATTAAGGAAAGGTCTCTATAATTCTAGAGACATTTTCCTAGCTGTTTTAAAAAGCCAAAGTTTTTGGTACCCTAACTTTCCCCCTGTAAGAACTCCTGACTTAGCTTCTATATCGGTAATGAGACCGATAAGACTATGGTATGAGGATAAGACATGGACATGTTGAGCATACTGACGTGTATTTTACTACGCGCTTAAACGCAAGTATACGCGTCGAGTAATATAGGCCTTGTGAGGCCTGAGTCAAACTCAGGGATACATGAATTATTGGGGACTTTTACTAACTAATCGCAATCAGCTAGACCGATTAACAAAGTAGGGTTTTGTTGTTCAAATTAAAAAGAAAATAAAAATCAAACAAAGAAAACAATCGATTAAAGGTTAATTTAATCAATTCAAAAGGATATCTTTAGGATGGCAGTTTCACCGCGGGTCAACATTGTATTAGGTTTTATATAATTCCTCACACTTCTCTCTCTATCCGGGTAGTGGCCTGAAATGAGAATTACCCACTGTCGTGGTGTAATTCACTACTTAGGTTTAGGTTGATTCCACCGTCGTAGTAATCATTCCCCTAAACTAAGTGCATTATAAACGGTCCCTCAGTTCCCACCATTAATTTTACAACTCCTTTGTCAAGGGTTTTATTGATTAATGTAGGATTCGTCTCTTTTCAACCGTTAATCCTTCTGTCGAAGTGATTAAGGGTGTTAAATTATTATTATGGTGATCAAGCATAACAATAGAAATGGAGAAAACGAATCTATACCACGGATTTGAGAGAGAAACTATGAATTATCAATATAAAAATGTCATACAATGTATTCTCGGTCTACTCCCGGTCCTAAAGATTGAGGGTTTTAGCCTCTCATGTTCATCTCACACGAATACATGGTAGAAATTGGGGAATTCATAAGAAAAACGGGAAATAAATGGGAAAACCCCTGAACGGAGAAGAACCGGTGGATCCTTGGAGTAAAACACGAGCTTCCCCGCCTGTCGGTGGTGGAAATCGTCTTCGGCAGCGTCCGAATCACCCGGGATGAGCTTCTCGGCCTCCGTTCTCCTTTTCTCCTCCTCGGCACTCGTGCAATCCAAAAAAATGAGAGCCTCTTTTCGTCTGGGCGGCCGTCATTAGGTATAAGTCCCTAATTAGGTCATCAAATAACAACAGCCGTCCGATCGAGATCAAAACAGATCCAACACATATCTGCCGGCATCGATACCATCGACGCGGGTCGATAGTATCGACGCAGTGGATTAGCGGCAGCTTTCCTTTCTTTTATTCTGAGCGCCTGTGGTGATCTCGATACCATCGACTTGGGCGTCGATGGTATCGACTCCTGTAGCGTCGGTTTTGTCTTCTAGCGACGCTGTAGCTCTCCTTGTGTCGATGGCATCGACTTTCGTCGATGGTATCGACTGCATCCTCGCCAGCAACCTGAAGTGATCTCGATGCCATCGACTTAGGTGTCGATGGTATCGACTCTGTATTGCTCTTCTCGGCTGACAACCTGTGGCTTGGTCGATGGTATCGACTTCCGTCGATGGTATCGACGGAAGCATATACTTGTTTTTCATGAAATTTCACAACAAGACCAAGTAAATCCACACAATTTATAATAAGATTATAAATGATGCTCACAACAGTAAAACAAAGGGGATTTGATATAATATGATGGCAAAGACCAAATTAAGTGAATTATGCAATATTATCTAGGAAAATGAGTAATTAGAGCACAAAACACATATGAAATAGGTCTATAAATGCGACTCAAAATCATCACATCAAACTCCCCTAAGCTTAAACATTGCTCGCCCTCGAGCAACTAATCCTTAGAATAGGATTGCAGATGTCAACTAACAATCAACATACCAACCTACATCACACATGACTCCCACTGGACGTTCTCAAACCGGCCTTTCCTAATCACAGAACAGTAATTACCCTACAGGCGACAATAATCATCAATAAAAGAAATTATCCTTCAAACCGATGAACACTATCACATAAGGCAGTTAACATAATAAAATTTGCCGATTCAGCATTGGTGCATCTTGTGATCGCCTACACTACGTTGCTCGCCCTAACTACCATCTACATGGAAGCAATTCTCCTGATAAACATGAGTGAGGAGAAAATCACGGTGGCCTACCAATCCGAGCAACGGGTGGATGGAATGGGTGGTTCATGGAAGAATTTGGAAGTATTACACAGTTTCAAAATGCATAAAACAAAATGCCCTAAATGATGTGAATGCACATTAAAAATGCCCTAATGCCTATAATTGGGTGGAATGATGCATGCACTAACCTTCCACCTCAAAAAGAGATAGAAATCTAATTAAGCCACATCATGTACTCAATTTCCTTATTATGCAAGTGATATCATGTTCCTTTCTCCCTCTTATTCCATTTCCTTCTAAATTCTCTTTTTTTTTTCTTTTCTCAATTTTTTCAGATTTTCAAAAAAAAAATTTCTTTTTTTTTCTTTTAGCCCACATATCCATAATTGCTTAGAGATACATGTGTTAGGCTATTTTCTTCATGATTGGAAATCTTTGTACTATTTCGAGGGTATGGAACAATTTAGATCACTTTTTAAGACAACCTGAGGTACATGGTGTACTTATGCGTGAAAATCATGAAAATTATGAGTGCAACTACATGACATGCACCTAAAGGTAATGTGCATGAATCACTATACATTTTTTTTCCGTTTTATGCAAAAGTATGAAAATAACAATGCAAATCCTATCTACATGCTATGCACGCAAGAAGGAATTAAAACTGTACTTTACTTCCAATTCTTTTGTAGATTATGGAAAAATATGAAGTGGAATGATCACAAGATTAAGTTACTGAACCTTAGAAAAATATCATGTGTCCCTCCTTATTGAAATGTGTAGTAGTTCAAAGGGTTCTTTCTCTTATATCCAATTAAGGTCTCATTACCATTTGATTAGGTTAGGCTCAAACAACCGTTACTATCCACTTTTCATGAGTCAATGGGGGTGTGGGTGTGACATATTGCTTCAAAGTTGACATAATCAATCATTTTCATAGGACAAGTTCCCCAAGGACAACCAAGTTAAGCTATCCAAAAGACACAGAAATTTTTAAATTCCCTTAAATTTCCCATGAAAACAGCGAGATGACAATTTTTTTAAGACATCCACGATTACACTAGATAGATGTGGATCCTAAACAAACTAAAATTGCAAGAACAAATAACAAAGAAAAAACTAAAAACAACTAAAGAAAAGATAAAAGATAGAGCTGTTCCAGCCACCCCCCTAAGCTTGAATTCGACTATGGCCTCATAGTCAAAAACCAACTTAAGGGTGGAACAGTGATTCCCTGATCAATCCTGCGGAGGCGGTGGTGGGTATTGCGGTGCCGTAGGATCCCAAGACAGGTACTCCCCCTGGAAGCTTGGATCATATTGGGTCCTCGGCGGAGGCTGTGGATAGCCTCCAAAGTAGTCTTGACTCCAGTAATGGTCGAAGAAAGGCTCCTGTTGCGTCTCTATCCGCTGCAACCGGGTGTGCATTTGCTCTTGGTTGGCGAGGATGAGCCGCTCGTTCTCGAACATAGCCCGTTGGTTGTCAAGTACCCGACTCATAGTCTCATGAATGCCGGTATACATAACCATGTGCTGCTGCTGAGTCTGCTGGATGTCCTGCAACATGGTGTACATCCCCTGCATGGAATAGGGATCCTCGGTTGGCTGCTCGTGCTGTGGTGATGGCGGAGGGGGCTGAGATGATGAAGATGCACCCGGATGCATCCTAGGACGCTTCCGTGGTGCCACACGTGCTCGAAGAGGTGTGAAAGCCTCCTCTTCCTCTGCAGCCTCGCCTTCTTGCTTGTCACCTCCGCCTTCTTCCTCGGAGGACTCGATGGCTATGATTGGCCACCGGAAGTGCTGCTTGCCCTCTATGTTGAAGACGTCGTCCGATAGGGAGCTCTCCTGATAAGCTTGGTTGACGTGGCAATGAGCGTACGCCAACCCGTCCCGGAGAAGAATGAGGTTTGAACGGTGCAAGTGTTGCACGTTCACCTTGCTCCTCGTAGAGATCGGAGTCATGGACTGAAAGTTCAGCCCCAAGTAAAGCGCCAACTTGGTGACAAGACCACCAAAATGGATTGGAGCCTTCCTTGTGCTCCTCTTCACCGCCAGGATGCGCTGTAGCCAGAACACCCCCCAGTTGCATGGTTGACGCTTCAGGAGTGCGTAAAGGAAGAACAAGTCACTCTCCTGAAACTTTCTCAAAGCAAGATCACTTCGAGCGAAGAAAGTCAAGCTCAACATCCTATGCAAGACCCGGACGAACGGGTGCTCAAAATCTGCTACCGCTGCATTGTGGTATCTCACGGTCTTCCCCGCCGGCACTGTAACTAGCTCGGAGAAGATCTTTGCATAGTCGGTGCGGGAGTCCGGCCTTCGGTGATCATGTGGAGAGTGGATCCAGTTGAAGATTTGATTGAACTGGACCAGTGTGAGATTGTAGTTGTTGTTGAAGAGTCGGAAGGACACCCTTCCCTTGATCCATTCCCGGTCCGATGCTACCACGTCATTTGGTACGACGCAGACGTCGAGAGACGCCATGAACTCTGCCACCAGTTCCTTGTAGGTGGGCCATTCGCCGAAAAACGGCTGCCCATCCGCATGGTACTGCATCTCGTCAGGGCGTAGGCTTCTACTGGTGTTGCGTGCTTGTCCATGAAGCACATAGGCCAAGTTGGCCTCGAATCCCAACTCCTGAATCATGCCCCGGTCCACATACCGGGTTGGCTCGAACTTTCGCTTCATTATCTCCTCGTAGACCTTCCTCACCTCCATGTTGGCATGAATTAGGCGTGGACGAGGGATGGAAGCGGTTGGGGGAGGAACGAACTCCTCGATCTCCATAGGGTGTGCGCTTGAGGACGACGCTCCGGCGACGTGCACCATGGTTGCGAGAAAAGATGGGATTAGAAGAAAAGAGCTCGGTGAAGATGGAGAAGAAATTCTCCGCTCGATGAAGATCTCCGCTCGATGATGCTTCTCTTCAGTCTTGGAGGGCTCGGGGGAGTGCTCGGCGCAAAGGAGGATACTTGCTCTGAAGGTGTGACGTCAAATGACGTTGCAAGTCCCCTTAAATAGGCTTTATCGGCGCCCCTGTTGACCCATCGATACCATCGACGCGGGTCGATGGTATCGACACATCTCGCGGGTATCCGCCTCCCTCGCGAGTATCGACGGCTGACGTTTGCTGGATCGAGAAACCCGAATTGCTGACGGGTCGATACCATCGACGGAAGTCGATGGTATCGACGCAGCACCCGGATCGCTGACGTGGCTGTTGCGATCGTCGTCGATGTCTGTGTGCGGATCGGTGACATGTCCGTCGATACCATCGACGGATGTCGATGGTATCGACTTGCTTTTATTGCGACACCGCCGTTGTGTTGCATTCAGCTTGTGATGATGTCGATACCATCGACGAGGCCGTCGATGGTATCGAGTTGACTGAGAAAAATTCGTCTCGACACTTTTATTGCGACCTGTCTGTGACCATGTCGATACCATCGACGGGGGTGTCGATAGTATCGACGCAGTGCGATTCTTGCTGGTGTTAACCTGAACCCATGTCGATACCATCGATGAGTGTGTCGATGGTATCGACCCTGCCTGTGCCTGCACATTCAACAAACGGATCAAGGTATCATTTTTAAACTAAAATTTAAATGAAATAAAAGCAATCTATGACTAAAATTAAACTATCCTAATGTACCGATGGTTGGGTTGCCTCCCAACAAGCGCCCTTGTTTAGCGTCTTAGGCTAGACGTCTTCCCTTCATCTCATTCATGCACAAGTGAAATGAGTTTGACCTCATTCACTTTCCTCTTGTAATTCTCACCAAAATACAACTTCAAGCGTTGCCCGTTCACCAAGAACGTGGCATCTCCATCACGCACAAGAATCGCTCCGTGCGGTTTCACCTCCTCCACAATGAAGGGTCCACTCCACCGGGATTTCAGCTTCCCGGGATGCAGTTTGAGACGGGAGTTGAACAATAGAACGCTGTCTCCCTTCTTGAACGTGCGCATCTCAATATGGCGATCGTGGATCAGCTTTGTGTGCTCTTTGTAGATGCGAGCATTCTCATATGCCGTCATGCGTAGCTCATCCAATTCATTCAATTCAAACATCCTTTTTCTCCCGGCCTCATCATAGCGCAAGTTCAGCCTTCGTAGCGCCCAATGGGCCTTGTGCTCCAGCTCCACCGGAAGATGGCAAGCCCGCCCGTACGCCAACCTAAAAGGCGTGGTGCCTATAGGTGTTTTGTACGCCGTTCGATAAGCCCAAAGCGCGTCCGGTAGCAATACACTCCAATTCTTCCTTGTGGATGCTACAGCCTTTCTAAAATCTTCTTGATTTCTCTATTTGATACCTCCACTTGTCCTTGCGTCTGTGGATGATATGGGGTGCCGATGTTGTGCTTGACCCCATATTTCTTTAAAAGTGTCGCGAATTTCTGATTTCGAAAATGTGTGCCTCCGTCACTTATGATCATTCGGGGAATCCCGAACCTGCAGAAAATGTTCTCTTTGACAAACCTGCACACTACATTCGAATCATTAGTCCTTGTGGGGATTGCCTCCACCCACTTCGACACATAATCTACAACAAGTAAGATATAAAGATTTGAATTTGAGGACACAAAGGGTCCCATGAAGTCAATGCCCCATAAATCAAATACCTCAACTTCCTGAAATACATTCAGGGGCATTTCTTGTCTCCTTGAGATGTTACCTGCGCGCTGGCACAGGTCACATTGCCTAACAAAATCATAGGCATCCCGGAACAAAGTGGGCCAATAAAGGCCGCTCTCCAACACCTTGGCTGCTGTCCGTGAGCTAGCATGGTGTCCTCCTGTAGGCGACGCATGACAGTGGTGGAGAACACTCTCGTACTCCACCTCTGGCACGCACCTGCGAAGAATACCATCCCTGCACTGCTTCAAGAGAATCGGGTCATCCCAAAAATAATATCTCAATGAATGAAAGAATTTCTTTTTCTCTTGATAGGACCAATCCTCCGGGATGATCCCGCAAGCCAAATAATTCACAATTTCCGCAAACCATGGTTCTTTAGAATCAATTTTTAAAAGTTGTTCATCGGGAAAGGTCTCGGTAATGGGTATGTGCAAACCTTGTTCATCAACCCTCTCTAACCTAGACAAGTGGTCAGCCACCACATTTTCAATTCTCGACTTGTCCTTGATTTCAATATCGAATTCTTGTAGGAGCAAAATCCACCTAATTAGTCTAGGCTTCACATCCTTCTTCTCCATCAAATACTTTATTGCAGCGTGATCAGTCCACACAACCACCTTAGAACCCACTAAGTACTGCCGAAATTTTTCAAAGGCGAACACGACGGCCAGTAACTCCTTTTCCGTGGTTGTGTAGTTCAATTGAGCATCATTAAGCGTTTTTTAGGCGTAGAAAATCACATCAGGCTTGTTATCTACCCTTTGCCCCAAAACAGCTCCCACAGCATAATCGGACGCATCACATATCAACTCGAATGGCTTTGTCTAATCCGGCATTTGAACAACCGGAGCTGAAATCAACTTTTCCTTCAAAACCTCGAATGCGTGAAGACATTTCTCATTGAAATAAAAAACTGCGTCTTTTTCCAACAATTCCGATAATGGCTTTGCGATTTTTGAAAAATCCTTGATAAATCGCCGATAAAACCCGGCGTGTCCTAAAAAGCTTCTCACCCCTTTTACAGAATTTGGTGGGGGTAGCTTAGAAATCACCTCAATTTTTACGGGGTCTACCTTAAGACCCTTCCTAGACACCTTGTGTCCTAGCACAATTCCTTCCGTCACCATCATGTGACATTTCTCCCAATTGAGGACCAAGTGTGTGTCCTCACACCGCTGCAATACCTTATCTAAGTTATAAAGGCATTCATCAAAAGACGCTCCATACACCGAGAAGTCGTCCATGAAAACTTCAAGACACCGCTCTACCATGTCAGAGAATATGGCGAGCATGCAGCGTTGAAAAGTCGCCGGCGCATTGCGTAAACCGAACGGCATACGTCGGTAGGCAAAAGTCCCATAGGGACATGTGAACGTAGACTTCTCTTGATCCAAAGGATCAATAGAAATCTGGTTGTACCCCGAATAGCCATCTAGAAAACAAAAATGCGACCGACCAGCTAGACGTTCCAAAATCTGATCGATAAATGGCAATGGAAAATGATCTTTAAGAGTTGCGGCATTCAATCGGCGGTAGTCAATGCAAACACGCCACCCGGTTACCAATCGGGTGGTGACAGGTTCATTCAAAAGATTTGTAGTGACAGTGATTCCCCCCTTTTTAGGGACTACCTGTGTGGGACTCACCCACGTCGAATCGGATATGGCATAAATGATCCCTGCAGCAAGAAGCTTTATGACTTCCTTCTTGACAACCTCCATCATGCTTGGATTTAGACGTCTTTGAGGCTGTATGACTGGCTTGGCTCCCTCCTCGAGCCGTATCTTGTGTTGACAAAGTGTAGGGGAGATCCCCTTGATGTCCGCCACATACCACCCAAAAGCTCCACGGTGGTTCTTGAGCACTATCAGTAGTTGCTCCTCCTCATCCGCACTCAAGTATGCAGATACAATCACTGGTAACTTGTCCTCCTCAGCTAGAAAGACGTACTTCAGATGCGGGGGCAATGGCTTCAACTCCAGATCAGGTGGGCAAATAAGAGATGATTGTAGCGGTGGGGGCAGTGTACCCAAATCTTCATAGTGCCTCGTGTAGAAACATGGAAGCATTTGAAGCATTTTGGCACACTCCTTGAGTGAAGTACTCCGCATCCAATCATAAGTGACATTTAGCAAACACGCCTCCAAAGGCAGTTCCGGATATGCATCAAAGACGGAAGTAATAATCACATCATCCTCCCACGAAGGTGGAATGTCCTCATTCTCATCATTTGGAAACCCAACAGCCTTGCATAAAGAGACAACTTTCGTTTGCTCCATAAGGTCCACCGCTAAGGTCCCATTATCTATCCTGCTCATCACATGAGCCATATCCAAAAATGGCTTCCCAAGACAAAGTGAGATATTGTGTTCCACATGCTTCACCATGTTGCACTAAGCTTTTGCTTTATTAGATGCATTGCCATTGGGCATGACCATCTCAAAGCGATCATCCGCAATGCCCAAGGTCAAGCGACCTCTCCCCATCTCCAAGATCATATCAGCTGTAGCTTGGAATGGGCGACCAAGTAGTAACTCATTGCCGTGCTCGTCCTGCATTTCCATAACGACGAAATCAGCCGGAAAAACAAAGCGGTCTACCTTTACCAAAACATCCTCACAGATTCCATACGGTTTCACCACAGAATTATTGGCCAATTGGATGGTCATGTTACTTGGCCTCGACTCCTTCAATCCAAGTTTCTTGAACGTAGAAAGGGGCATCAGATTGATGCTTGCCCTGGAATCACAAAGTGCCTCTCCAAATTTGAACTTCCCGATAAAACAAGAAATATTAAAACAACCGGGGTCCTGTCTCTTTGGCGGCAAAGTGCCCATAATAAAAGCACTCACTTGCTCCTTCAATACCACAACCTCAGTGTCGGGTATTTTCCTCTTCTTTGTGATTACATCTTTAAGAAACTTCCCATAAGACGGTATTTGCTCAATTGCCTCTAGCAAAGGAATATTCACTGATAACTTCTTAAAGCTGTCCAGAAATTTCTTAAACTGTGCATCCACCTTTCTTGCTTTTGCACTATTGGGATAGGGGACCGGAACGGTATGTGCCCTTTGGTGAGGTGGCACATAGGGAGTTAATTTCTGTGGTTCCTCCTCAGTGGCTTGTTCTTCCTTACCATCTTCAGCTATGTCCTCAATTTGCTCTATGACAGGTGCGGGCTGCTCTTTGACTGTTGCTTCTTCAACTGTGTCCTGCGGTGTGCTTGTGTCATCCGCCCTTGGATTTAACACTTTCTTACCGCTCCTCAATAAGATGGCCTTGGCCTGTTGGTTTCCCCCGGGAACATTGGTGTTCCCCGGAAAACCCGGATGTGCCAGCTTCTTCAAGCTTGCAATCTCGGCTGCCATCTGCGCCATGGAAGTCTCTATAGTTCTCATTTGAGCCCCGTGGCTCTGCAACGTCTGCCCAAACTGGTTCATGTATTCACCTTGTTGCTTTATTTGCTGCCCAAAAGTGTTCATCAACTCTTGATTTTGCTTTATGACTTGATTGAGCAACTCCGTGCTCTTATCCTCCGTGACCGGTGCAGGCTTGGCGTCCGGATCCTGCAGAAAGTTATTTGGATCCTTCCATGAAAATTTCTTGTCCTTCCGCCATGAATAATCACTGTTCCTGTACCCCTGCTGTTGCCTCATGTACTTGACCTGAGCCTCATCCTCGGACTCATTGTCTTCCTTCTGCAGCAACCTCTTTGCGAGAAGATCCATCTTCTCGTTCAGCTCTCTCATTGCCTTTGACTCACTGGAAACTCTTGCTTGCTCAACTGGGCCTCTTTCTCTTTCTCCCCAAGATTGCTTTTGTGCCATATTCTTCAGTATTTCCCAGCATCTTGTATCAGTGTTATTTAAGAAAAATCCGGAGCCAGCCGAGTCCAAATTGCTTCTATCATGCTCGGAGAGAGCAAAGTAGAAGATCTTCACTTGGGTTTCCTTGTCCAGTCCATGGTGTGGACATCTCCTCAACATGACTTGGAATCGCTCCCAAGTCTCAGAATAAGTTTCACCCGCCTGTTGGGTGAAATTGTGGATCTTCCGGATCATATCATTGGTCTTCTCAGGAGGGAATAACCTCTCGAAGAAAACCTCCACCATGTGATCCCATGATTCAACAAACTCGTCGTCGAGGTTATGAAGCCACTCTCTTGCCACTCCATCCAAGGAACTCGGGAATAACTTGAGGTAGAGCACATCCTGTGGAAATCGATCTATCTTCACCATATCACAGTTCTCCACGAACTGGCTGATCTGGGCCACTGGATCTTCATTTTTCAATCCGTGAAATGCGTTTGATTTAACCAGGTTAATCAATGCTGGATCAATCTTGTAGGTTGGAATGTTTAGCCCCTGTTTCTTTATAGACCCCTTTGATGCCGAGGAAGAAGACGCCTTGATCTTCTCCCATATTATCTGTGCTTCAGCCATTGCTTCTTCTTGTTCTTGCTCAGATTCAGAATTTATATCACTTTGGTGCTCCTGCTCGTAGTAGTCCTCGTCCTCTGGTCCCGCAGATGGAACCTCAGCTGTGCAATTCGCGTAGTCGGTACTACGCGTATGCACCATGCAAAGTACCTGAAATATGAAAATCGGGGTTCAGTACAATGCTTCGAACGAGTAAACACAATTATAGAGAAATATAGGAATTTTTAAAATTGTTTTAGAATAAAATAAAAAAAATGTGGCCTAGAGTGGCCGCTCTTAGCACTCAAAGTGCCAATAATTCGCCGTATCCCCGGCAACGGCGCCAAAAACTTGACGTGTATTTTACTACGCGCTTAAACGCAAGTATACGCGTCGAGTAATATAGGCCTTGTGAGGCCCGAGTCAAACTCAGGGATACGTGAATTATTGGGGACTTTTACTAACTAATCGCAATCAGCTAGACCGATTAACAAAGTAGGGTTTTGTTGTTCAAATTAAAAAGAAAATAAAAATCAAACAAAGAAAACAATCGATTAAAGGTTAATTTAATCAATTCAAAAGGATATCTTTAGGATGGCGGTTTCACCGCGGGTCAACATTGTATTAGGTTTTATATAATTCCTCACACTTCTCTCTCTATCCGGGTAGTGGCCTGAAATGAGAATTACCCACTGTCGTGGTGTAATTCACTACTTAGGTTTAGGTTGATTCCACCGTCGTAGTAATCATTCCCCTAAACTAAGTGCATTATAAACGGTCCCTCAGTTCCCACCATTGATTTTACAACTCCTTTGTCAAGGGTTTTATTGATTAATGTAGAATTCGTCTCTTTTCAACCGTTAATCCTTCTGTCGAAGTGATTAAGGGTGTTAAATTATTATTATGGTGATCAAGCATAAAAATAGAAATGGAGAAAATGAATCTATAACACGGATTTGAGAGAGAAACTATGAATTATCAATATAAAAATGTCATACAATGTATTCCCGGGCTACTCCCGGTCCTAAAGATTGAGGGTTTTAGCCTCTCATGTTCATTTCACACGAATACATGGTAGAAATTGGGGAATTCATAAGAAAAACGGGAAATAAATGGGAAAACCCCTGAACGGAGAAGAACAGGTGGATCCTTGGCGTAAAACACGAGCTTCCCCGCCTGTCGGTGGTGGAAATCGTCTTCGGCAGCGTCCGAATCACCCGGGATGAGCTTCTCGGCTTCCGTTCTCCTTTTCTCTTCCTCGGCACTCATGCAATCCAAAAAAATGAGAGCCTCTTTTCGTCTGGGCGGCCGTCATTAGGTATAAGTCCCTAATTAGGTCATCAAATAACAACAGCCGTCCGATCGAGATCAAAACAGATCCAACGCATATCTGCCGGCGTCGATACCATCGACGCGGGTCGATAGTATCGACGCAGCGGATTAGCGGCAGCTTTCCTTTCTTTTATTCTGAGCGCCTGTGGTGATCTCGATACCATCGACTTGGGCGTCGATGGTATCGACTCCTGTAGCGTCGGTTTTGTCTTCTAGCGACGCTGTAGCTCTCCTTGTGTCGATGGCATCGACTTTCGTCGATGGTATCGACTGCATCCTCGCCAGCAACCTGAAGTGATCTCGATGCCATCGACTTAGGTGTCGATGGTATCGACTCTGTATTGCTCTTCTCGGCTGACAACCTGTGGCTTGGTCGATGGTATCGACTTCCATCGATGGTATCGACGGAAGCAGATACTTGTTTTTCCTGAAATTTCACAACAAGACCAAGTAAATCCACACAATTTATAATAAGATGATAAATGATGCTCACAATAGTAAAACAAAGGGGATTTGATATAATATGATGGCAAAGACCAAATTAAGTGAATTATGCAATATTATCCAGGAAAATGAGTAATTAGAGCACAAAACACATATGAAATAGGTCTATAAATGCGACTCAAAATCATCACATCACATACTAAACTTTTTTTTCTTAAAAAAAGGGAGGAAATGACTCAACAACTGAGGTAGACTCGGTAGGGCTTACAAAAGTCACAGCCCAATAAAGTAAAAAGGCAAAAAGTAACAACATGAAACAGTTGGAATCTATGCTTGAGTCAACCAGAAGTGGTGGATGACTGTGAGGGATGACAGTCAGATAGAGCTTTCTCATTCTAATATGCCTTCTCTAGATTTTATCTGATAATTATAAGAAGGTAGTTGTTTTTGAACTTCCTTTAATTAGTCCTATGAGGACATGAGGAAGAGATAAGAAGGATGAGAATCTATATTCAGATTAGTATTCTCTTATATGTTTTGAAATTTCTCTCTTCATGTAGAAAAGGAAGAGATGTAAAAGAAACACCCAGAAAAAATCTAAGATACTAAGTAGAAAATTTAAAGAGATGTTAAAAGTATGAAACATAATATAAAACAAATGCATACTACCTAATTTCAGTTCTTGAATACCCTGGCCAGATATTCATTTATTGAAGACAGGGTAAGTATGGAACTCTTAGATTGTTATCTTTCTGATTACTATGATCAAGTAGTCATTATGAGACAATCTAAAGAGCTTGATGAGGTAGAAGATGTGGCATGGATATTTCTACCACATACTAATTCATATATGGAAAAATATGAGTTAATCATAGATCAACTTATAAACAAAAGAAGAATACGTGATGTGTTTCCCGCACATGTACTGGATACCAAGGTAAGGGAATCTGGTATCAGATAAAGTATGTTGACCACCTGGAGTGGTTAACTGTGAAATTAAATTGGTTATATAATATAGCATGGACATCATATGTTAGGGGTTTATGCCTTGCATAAACATGACATTGAGATGTTATGAGACTTGATGAGATGATGTATGAATAATATCTGTCTCCCTTTATCAGGGATTTCATGGATGAAATCCTTGTTAGGGGTTTATAACTTGTAACGACCCTGACCGGGGTTATGAGGTTACCGTAATTGTTTTGGCTAATAAAGTTGTTTATAACTTTAATATAATCCTCTAAGGTTCTTTGTTAACATGTGACACACTCATGTTTCAAGTTTGGTCCCGATTGAATGCTGTTTGAGCAATTTTCCTTTGTTTTGGACCAAAGTGCAATTTACCCAAATTGAGGGGCTATAATGCAAAATGTCACATGTTAAACATGCCTCATGTGTTTTAGCATCATTATATAGATAATTATGTTTGGTGGTGTCTTGTGGAAAGCCTAAATTCCAAGTTTGAACTTGTTTGAACAATGTCGGTACCTTGTGCACCAATTTTGGTACAAATTGTAATTTACCCAAAATGTGGGGTTGATATGCAAATTACCACCTCTAGAGTGTTCCTACTTCCTCTATGTATCAGTTAGAGGAGAGATAATGAATGAGACACCATGTTTGAATCAATTATGAATGATGGTAATCTTGATGATGAAATGACCAAGGAAAGGGTTGAATATGAAAGCTTAACTTGAGTTGTATCAAGTTGAAAAACTTATATATGAGTGCCTATCGACCAAGGAGCCATAGGACAAGCCTCATATCGTTTTGTGAACTCTTGGAAAATTTCATATCGTGCAAATAACCTCAAGGAGGTGGTTTTTATCGAGTTACAACTTCCTTAACAAAGTTGTATCGAGTTGTGTAAAAAGTGATGAATTAAATGATATATTTTATTCAAAAGGATAAGTAATGGACGAATTTGCATCTCTAGATGATCCTCAACTGTTTTGCAAGACAAGATAAATGATGATTCATGCATGGAAACGTGTCACCCATGCATGACACGTGGCACCTACTAGCTCAAAATGTTGACACCTCATTTTTGCCTTCCTTCATGAACAACAAGTATATATAACCCTAGTTTCACCCCTTGGTGCAATTTTGTGACCCTTACCACCCTACTACCCTAAGGTATCATGCATAGAGATCCAATATCATGAAGGTATGCTTTGGTATCGTGCATGGGCCTTGGGATATCGCCCATGGCAAGACCATATCGCCCAAGTAGGTGATATCGACCATATAGGGTGATATCAGACATAGAGTGAAGTGTTTTGACTCCAAGTGAGTGCCATATCGTGCAACTGAGTATCATATCATGCAAGAGGGGTGGAATGTCGTGAAAGAGAACAAGGGTATCGTGCATAGGCCTTGGTTATCGGCCATAGCAAGTATATCAGCCATAGCAAGTTGATATCGACCAATTGAAGTGATTTTGGCCACAAGTGAGGGGGTATCAACCACAAGCAAAGTTGTGTCGGCCAAGAGGAATTCCATATCGCCAAAGAGTTTTAGGGTGTCGTCCAAGGAACTAAGGAACTCAAAGCGTAACCCTAAGGTAAGCTATAGTTGTCTTCAAGCTTGAATTGAAGCATGTAATTAGGGTTATGATCTACCTTTCTTTTCTTCTTCACCAATTGCTTATCCATGGTGATTCCTTGTATATGAAGGAGTTGTGAACGAGGCTTGGACCTTTGATAAAGTCATATTCAACCTTAGGAACATGGAGATTTGGATCTTGAAGCTTTGAAGTGGTTCTTAAGGTGGGTTATATAACTTGTACTCATCCATGTTATTACTCATCACCTAAATTGCTGTATTTAATGATCTACTTTTAATTCCAAAATTTCCTGAAATAGTTGATAAAATTATGAGTTCTAGTAGTTTCTTAGACCTGTTTACATGAAATATAATAGTTATAACAAAGGTCTAGAGCTTGAAGATGATGATATCACCTTATAAAAGTGACATCAGGTGCAAGCACAAAAGTAAGCACCTTTAACCCGATATGATGATGCACCTTCTTCACTTGAACGATATGGATATGAATGAATACATTGTTGCACGATATAGAGGTGTAGTATACACCTCTTTCACGATAGGGAGTCAAGTATAGACTCCATGCATGATACAAGGTTAAATGAATACTTGTAAGTTGACATGAAACCCTAACTTGGGTAACCCAATATGAGTAAAGAATAGCAAGTGATATTGCACGATGTGGTAGCCCGATACAAAACCCTAGTTGATGTCTAGTCCAACATGGGTAACACATATAAACCCCTCTATCTCGATATGATGAACATATGCACACCTTTAACCCGAGACACCTTGTAGAGGTGAGGGCAAGATACTCTTAGGAGTGATGAGTGAAACACCAAGTAATGGTGTGGCTAATACCTTGATTGGTAAAACACCTAGAGTGGTTGATAATGGAGAACGTTATATCAATAATGTCTCAACCTGAGATGAGTCCATATCAATTGATCATGGTTGGATAATTCAAATGTATGACTTATGATCAATACACTACAGAATGAATGTGATGGGCTAGTGCATAAAGTATTAGGATGGGAAATACCCTAATACAAGATAAGTTGATGAACTTAAGTAAGTTAAAAGTGATGAGGGAAGTGATACATCAAGACATGATAGATATCACATCCAACATTTCAAGTTTGATGTACCTTGATGCACCTTAAATCCAATATACTTGGATGAGTAACACATGAAGTGTGTTATGTCAATTTTTACATTGAGATGTAATAAGTTTAAGACACTTCAATAAGTGTGGGCTAACATACCTTGAGAAAGGGTTAAGCCAAGTTAATAAAGTATGATGTAATCATACCCTGGTAAGGATGAGAGACGAACTCATACCTTGTGTTGATGATTCATTTAATGATAAATGATGAGAATAAATAAGTATAATTGAATACTTATGATATCAATGTATGCTCCTAGATGTGTGGAGCAATGAATTAGGGTTTGAATTAATAATATGAACTTCAAACCCTATCCGGCAATAAGGGGAAACCCTAACCCTAATAGTTGTTTCCTAGTGAGAGGTGACAAGATGTTTAATGGGCCTTGTGAGCCATGTGAATAGTTGTTGCCTAGTGAGAGGTGACAAGATGTTTAATGGCCTTATGAGCCTTGTGAATAGTTGTTGCCTAGTGAGAGGTGACAAGATGTTTAATGGGCCTTGTGAGTCATGTGTTTAGTTGTTGCCTAATGAGAGGTGACAAGATATTAATCTAAATATTGATGTAAGAATTAGTAATGTTTAAAATAAACTAGGTAAATGGGAACCCTGTAACATAATAGTAATAATAAATGGTTACAAAGATAATAATGAAATCTTGGTCATACATGCATTATGGTCATAGCCAAAATAAGGGCTATGGTGCTTTGAATATGTTAAAATGAGACATGAGGAATACTTGTATTATATAAAGAATGTGAATTGATATGATGGCTTGCCCCAGGGTATAATGCCTAGTAAAAGGATGTGAAAACAAATGATTACCTTAAGGGATTGATATCTCATAACGAATGTGTAAGAAGGAGTGGTTAGAGTCCACTGCTTGGTGGTGTAATCAGGATTGGTTAAAGTCCAATACCTGGCAGAGGCGTAAAGCCTGTAATCAGGAGTGGTTAGAGTCCACTGCCTGGCGGTGTAATCAGGATTGGTTAAAGTCCAATACCTGGAAAAGGCGTAAAGCCTGTAATCAAGAGTGGTTAGAGTCCACTGTCTGGCGGTGTAATCAGGATTGGTTACGGACCAATACCTGGCAGAGGCATGAAGCCTGAAATCAGGAGTGGTTAGAGTCCACTGCCTGGAGGTGTAATCAGGATTGGTTATAGACCAATACCTGGAAGAGGCATGAAGCCTGTAATCCGGAGTGGTTAGAGTCCACTGCCTGGCGGTGTAATCAGGATTGGTTAAAGTCCAATACCTGGCAGAGGCATGAATCATGTAATTAGGAGTGGTTAGAGTCCACTGCCTAGTGGTGTAATCAGGATTGCTAATGGACCAATACATGGCAGAGGCATGAAGCCTGTAATCAGGAGTGGTTAGAGTGCACTGCCTGGCGGTGTAATCAGGATTGGTTAAAGTCCAATACTTGGAAGAGGCATGAAGCCTATAATCAAGAGTGGTTAGAGTCCATTGCCTGGCAGTGTAATTAGGATTGGTTAATGTCCAATACCTGACAGAGGCATGAAGCCTGTAATCAGGAGTGGTTAGAGTCCACTGCCTGGCGGTGTAATTAGGATTGGTTAAAGTCCAATACCTGGCAGAGGCATGAAGCCTATAATAACACATGATTGGATAAATCCTAATGCCTGGAATAATAACATAGGATTGATCATAACCCAATGCCTGGAATAATAACACATGATTGGTCATAACGCAATACCTGGAATAATTACACAGGATTGGTAATAACCCAATGCTTGGAATAATGTCATAGGATTGGCATAGTCCAATGCCTGGAATGGTTGCACATGATTGGCATAGTCCAATGCATGGACAGAATGATGATGTATACTCACATGACTGGTACAATTCAATATCTGGTTAGCATATTGGCTGAGGCCAACAGATAGAAATGAGAACGATTCGTGGATGACATACCATGATAATGAGTATCATAGGATAATCTTGAGATGTTGATATAGTATGATAGGTAAATGATATACATGTTCTTCCTATTCCTTATAAAGAGAATAGATGATTTACTACTCTATCATAGATAGTTGCAATGCTTTAAAAGATGAGAATATTCTAAACTGCTAATCCTCTACTCAGTTTAATACTATTTAACTGTGATAATAACATTGTTAGCGGAGAGTTATATCTCTCGCTGGGACAATTGTGTCACCCCTTGGGATCCACATTTTTTTAGGTGGACGTGCACGAGGGGGATTGAGACCGTACTGCAGAGAAAGAACAACAGCAACAGGGACAACAGTGACAACTCAGGTTGAGTGTACTTTCTGTCATGTCTTGTAGATATAAGTCCTATGTGTCGTCTCTGTACTCTCAGGTCCTTGGAGTTGGTTCCCACTAGTTTCATGAATGATATGAGATTTTGGCTTGAATGCCTCGAGGTTTTATGCTGCTCTAGTATGTGTTTTGATAGTGAAACTATTATATGTTTTCCTCGAAATGAGATGAAGCAATGTTGTATAATGTGAATCATGATATGTATGAGTTTTGGATCTTTTAGTAAAAGTTTTCTAGACAAGGATCTCCTTGCAAAATTGTTTTAAATTTTAGTGATTTTGTTAATCCGCTGTTTATGTTAAATCTTCTTAATTAGTAATGATTTGTTTGTCGGTTTGGTGACTGTCATTACAAAGTTTGCTTAAGGTTCGATGAGTCTACAGAGACATAGGACTAAGGTGTTGAGTCTGTGTTAGTGTCCTCTAGTATACCCTATAGTGACTTCTGCTTATGCAAAAGAAAGGGTAAAGTTTAAAAATGACTGGAGAACACGAGGAACACATTGTTGAGAACAATGTTGTTGCACCAAGAAAGGGTACAAGGGATCAGGTAAGAGAAGAATGAATGCCTGAGAATTCCCATCATGACCCGATTAGGATAAAGAATCCTATGTTTATGCTCTTGTTGGGCACGTTAGGACAATAGTGATACATATAGTAGACTGGATAGTAACATTACAACCTAGGTTACCAGTCCTCAATGCGGAAACTTTGGGCTTTGGAAGGGGTTCCTGAACGACATAGTCATGTTGGAACAGTGGAAAATGTGGTATATATTAACATATGGCAAGAAAGTACACTCTGTCATAAGTTTAGACAGATAGTATATCTATGAAGGCAGTGCCCAAGGAGGGGCAATAAGATGAGAATTAAGGAAAGGTCTCCATAATTCTAGAGACATTTTCCTAGCTGTTTTAAAAAGCCAAAGTTTTTGGTACCACTAGTGCAATAAACGTCAAGTGCACCAGTGTTGTAATCACTAAGTAAAGGCAAAAGCCCTAACTTTCCCCCTGTAAGAACTCCTGACTTAGCTTCTATATCGGTAATGAGACCGATAAGACTATGGTATGAGGATAAGACATGGACATGTTGAGCATACTAAACTTTTTTTTTCTTAAAAAAAAGGAGGAAATGACTCAACAACCGAGGTAGACTCGGTAGGGCTTACAAAAGTCACAGCCCAATAAAGTAAAAAGGCAAAACGTAACAACATGAAACAGTTGGATTCTATGCTTGAGTCAACCAGAAGTGGTGGATGACTGCGAGGGATGACAGTCAGATAGAGCTTTCTCATTTTGATATGTCTTCTCTAGATTTTATCTGATAATTAAAAGAAGGTAGTTGTTGTTGAGCTTCCTTTAATTAGTCCTATGAGGACATGAGGAAGAGATAAGAAGGATGAGAATCTATATTCAGATTAGTATTCTCTTATATGTTTTGAAATTTCTCTCTTCATGTATAAAAGGAAGAGATGTAAAAGAAACACCCAGAAAAAATCTAAGATACTAAGTAGCAAATTTAAAGAGATGTTAAAAGTATGAAACATAATATAAAACAAATGCATACTACCTAATTTCAGTTCTTGAATACCCTGGCCAGGTATTCATTTATTGAAGACAAGGTAAGTATGGAACTCTTAGATTGTTATCTTTCTGATTACTATGATCAAGTAGTCATTATGAGACAATCTAAAGAGCTTAATGAGGTAGAAGATGTGGCATGGATATTTCTACCACATCCTAATTCATATATGAAAAAATCTGAGTTAATCATAGATCAACTTATAAACAAAAGAAGAATACGTGATGTGTTTCCAGCACATGTAATGGATACCAAGGTAAGGGAATCTGGTATCAGATAAAGTATGTTGACCACCTGGAGTGGTTAACTGTGAAATTAAATCGGTTATATAATATAGCATGGACATCATATGTTAGGGGTTTATGCCTTGCATAAACATGACATTGAGATGTTATGAGACTTGATGAGATGATCTATGAATAATATCTGTCTCCCTTTATCTGGGATTTCGGGGACGAAATCCTTGTTAGGGGTTTATAACTTGTAACGACCCTGACCGGGGTTATGAGGTTACCCTAATTGTTTTGGCTAATAAATTTGTTTATAACTTTAATTAATCCTCTAAGGTTCTTTGTTAACATGTGACACACTCATGTTTCAAGTTTGGTCCCGATTGAATGTTGTTTGAGCAATTTTCCTTTGTTTTGGACCAAAGTGCAATTTACCCAAATTGAGGGGCTATAATGCAAAATGTCACATGTTAAACATGCCTCATGTGTTTTAGCATATATATAGAGAGAATGATGTAGGGTGGTGGCTTGTGGAAAGCTTAAATTCCAACTTTGAACTTGTTTGAACAATGTCGGTAACTTGTGCACCAATTTTGGTACAAATTGTAATTTACCCAAAATGTGGGGTTGATATGCAAATTACCACCTCTAGAGTGTTCCTACTTCCTCTATGTATCATTTAGAGGAGAGATAATGAATGAGACACCATGTTTGAATCAATTATGAATAATGGTAATCTTGATGATGAAATGACCAAGAAAAGGGTTGAATATGAAAGCTTAACTTGAGTTGTATCAAGTTGAAAAACTTATATATGAGTGCCTATCGGCCAAGGAGCCATAGGACAAGCCTCATATAGTTTTGTGAACTCTTGGCAAATTCCATATCATGCAAATCACCTCAAGGAGGTGGTTTGTATCGAGTTACAACTTCCTTAACAAAGTTGTATCGAGTTGTGTAAAAAGTGATGAATTAATTGATATATTTTATTCAAAAGAATAAGTAATCGACGAATTTGCATCCCTAGATGACCCTCAACTGTTTTTCAAGACAAGATAAATGATGATTCATGCATGTACACGTGTCACCCATGAATGACACGTGGCACCTACTAGCTCAAAATGTTGACACCTCATTTTGCCTTCCTTCATGAACAACAAGTATATATAAACCCTAGTTTCACCCCTTGGTGCAATTTTGCGACCCTTACCACCCTCCTACCCTAAGGTATCATTCATAGAGCTCCCATATCATGAAGGGATGCTGTGGTATCATGCATGGGCCTTGGGATATCGCCCATGGCAAGAGACCATATCGCCCAAGTAGGTGATATCGGCCATATAGGGTGATATCAGACATAGAGTGAAGTGTTTTGACTCCAAGTGAGTGCCATATCGTGCAACTGAGTATCATATCGTGCAAGAGGGGTGGAATTTCGTGAAAGAGAACAATGGTATCGTGCATAGGCCTTGGTTATCGGCCATAGCAAGTATATCGGCCATAGCAAGTTGATATCGGCCAATTGAAGTGATTTTGGCCACAAGTGAGGGGGTATCGGCCACAAGCAAAGTTGTGTCGGCCAAGAAGAAGTCCATATCGCCCAAGAGTTGTAGGGTGTCGTCCAAGGAGATAAGGAACTCAAAACGTAACCCTAATGTAAGCTATAGTTGTCTTCAAGCTTGAATTAAAGCATGTAATTAGGGTTATGATCTACCTTTCTTTTCTTCTTCACCAATTGCTTATCCATGGTGATTCCTTGTATATGAAGGAGTTGTGAACGAGGCTTGGACCTTTGATAAAGTCATATTCAACCTTAGGAACATGGAGATTTTGAGCTTGAAGCTTTGAAGTGGTTCTTAAGGTGGGTTATATAACTTGAACTCAGCCATGTTATTATTCATCACTTAAATTGCTGTATTTAATGATCTACTTTTAATTCCAAAATTTTCTGAAATAGTTGATAAAATTATGAGTTCTAGTAGTTTCTTCGACCTGTTTACATGAACTATAATAGTTATAACAAAGGTATAGATCTTGAAGATGATGATATCACCTTTTAAAAGTGATATCGGATGCAAGCACACAAGTAAGCACCTTTAACCCGATATGATGATGCACCTTCTTCACTTGAACGATATGGATATGAATGAATACATTGTTGCACGATTTGGAGGTGTAGTATACACCTCTTGCACGATAGGGAGTCAAGTATAGACTCCATGCATGATACAAGGTTCAATGAATATTTGTAAGTTGACATGAAACCCTAACTTGGGTAACCCGATATGAGTAAATAATAGAAAGTGCTATTGCACGATATGGTAGCCCGATACACAACCCTAGTTGATGTCTAGCCCAACATGGGTAACACATATAAAGCCCTCTATCCTGATATGAATGGTGTGTATATACTTCTAGCCGATATGGTGGTGCCTATACAACTATAACCCGATATGGTGAACATATGCACATCTTTAACCCGAGACACCTTGTAGAGGTGAGGGCAAGATACTCTTAGGAGTGATGAGTGAAACACCA
Source organism: Alisma plantago-aquatica (assembly GCA_963693085.1). NCBI lineage: Eukaryota > Viridiplantae > Streptophyta > Magnoliopsida > Alismatales > Alismataceae > Alisma > Alisma plantago-aquatica. The sequence goes on along the minus strand of OY856415.1, from coordinate 319,384,513 downwards.
AGTAATGGTGTGGCTAATACCTTGATAGGTAAAACACCTAGAGTGGTTGATAATGGAGAACGTTATATCAATAATGTCTCAACCTGAAATGAGTCCATATCAACTGATAATGGTTGGATAATTCAAATGTATAACTTATGATCAATACACTACAGATTGAATGTGATGGACTAGTGCATAAAGAATTAGGATGGGAAATACCCTAATACAAGATAAGTTGATGAACTTAAGTAAGTTAAAAGTGATGAGGGAAGTGATACATCAAGACGATAGATATCACATCCAGCATTTCAAGTTTGATGTACCTTGATGCACCTTAAATCCAATATACTTGGATGAGTAACACATGAAGTGTGTTATGTCAATTGTTACATTGAGATGTAATAAGTTTAATACACTTTGATAAGTGTGGGCTAACATACCTTGAGAAAGGGTTAAGCCAAGTTAATAAAGTATGATGTAATCATACCCTGGTAAGGATGATAGACGAACTCATACCTTGTGTTGATGATTCATTTAATGATAAATGATGAGAATAAATAAGTATAATTGAATACTTATGATATCAATGTATGCTCCTAGATGTGTGGAGCAATGAATTAGGGTTTGAATTAATAATATGAACTTCAAACCCTATTCGGAAATAAGGGGAAACCCTAACCCTAATAGTTGTTGCCTAGTGAGAGGTGACAAGATGTTTAATGGGCCTTGTGAGCCATGTGAATAGTTGTTGCCTAGTGAGAGGTGACAAGATGTTTACTGGACTTATGAGCCTTGTGAATAGTTGTTGTCTAGTGAGAGGTGACAAGATGTTTAATGGGCCTTGTGAGTCATGTGTTTAGTTGTTGCCTAATGAGAGGTGACAAGATATTAATCTAAAGATTGATGTAAGAATTGGTAATGTTTAAAATAAACCAGGTAAATGGGAACCCTGTAACATAATAATAATAATAATAATAATAATAATAATAATAATAATAATAATAATAAATGGTTACAAAGATAATAATGAAATCTTGGTCATACATGCATTATGGTCATAGCCAAAATAAGGGTTATGGTGCTTTGAATATGTTAAAATGAGATATGAGGAATACTTGTATTATATAAAGAATGTGAATTGATATGATGGCTTGCCCAGGGTATAATGCCTAGTAAAAGGATGTGAAAACAAATGATTAATTTAAGGGATTGATATCCCATAACGAATGTGTAATCAGGAGTGGTTAGAGTCCACTGCTTGGCGGTGTAATCAGGATTGGTTAAAGTCCAATACCTGGCAGAGGCGTAAAGCCTGTAATCAGGAGTGTTTAGAGTCCACTGCCTAGCGGTGTAATTAGGATTGATTAAAGTCCAATACCTGGAAGAGGCGTAAAGCCTGTAATTAGGAGTGGTTAGAGTCCACTTCCTGGCGGTGTAATCAGGATTGGTTATGGACCAATACCTGGCAGAGGCATGAAGCCTGTAATGAGGAGTGGTTAGAGTCCACTGCCTAGCGGTGTAATCAGGATTGGTTACAGACCAATACCTGGCAGAGGCATGAAGCCTGTAATCAGGAGTGGTTAGAGTCCACTTCCTAGCGGTGTAATCAGGATTGGTTAAAGTCCAATACCTGGCAGAGGCATGAAGCCTGTAATCAGGAGTGGTTAGAGTCCACTACCTGGTGGTGTAATCAGGATTGGTTATGGACCAATACCTGGCAGAGGCATGAAGCCTGTAATCAGGAGTGGTTAGAGTCCACTTCCTGGCGGTGTAATCAGGATTGGTTAAAGTCCAATACTTGGCAGAGGCATGAAGCCTGTAATCAAGAGTGGTTAGAGTCCACTGACTGGCAGTGTAATCAAGATTGGTTAAAGTCCAATACCTGATAGAGGCATGAAGCCTGTAACCAGGAGTGGTTAGATTCCACTGCCTGGCGGTGTAATGAGGATTGGTTAAAGTCCAATACCTGGTAGAGGCAAGAAGCCGATAATAACATAGGATTGGTTAAATCCCAATGCCTAGAATAATAAAACATGATTGGTCATAACCCAATACCTGGAATAATAACATAGGATTGGTCATAACCCAATACCTGGAATAATTGCACAAGATTGGTAATAACCAAATGCCTAGAATAATGTCACAGGATTGGCATAGTCTAATGCCTGGAATGGTTGCAATGGATTGACATAGTCCACTGCCTGGATAGAATATGATGATGTATACTCACATGACTGGTACAATTCAATATCTAGTTAGCATAATGGCTGAGGCCAATAGATAGAAATGAGAATGATTCATGGATAACATACCATAATAATGAGTATCATAGGATAAGCTTGAGATGTTGATATAGTATGATGGGTAAATGATATACATGTTCTTCCTATTCCTTATAAAGAGAATAGATGATTTACTACTCTATCATATATAGTTGCAATGTTTTAAAAGATGAGAATATTCTAAACTGCTTATCCTATGCTCAGTTTAACACTATTTAACTGTGATAATAACATTGTTGGCGGAGAGTTATATCTCTCGCTGGGACAATTGTCTCACCCCGTGGGATCTACATTTTTTTTAGGTGGACGTGCACGAGGGGGATTGAGACCGTACTGTAGAGAAAGAACAACAACAACAGTGACAACTTAGGTTGAGTGTACTATCTGTCATGTCTTGTAGATAGAAGTACTACGTGTCGTCTCTGTACTCTCAGGTCCTTGGAGTTGGTTCGCACTAGTTTCATGAATGATATGAGATTTTGTCTTGAATGCCTCAAGGTTTTATGTTTCTCCAGTATGTGTTTTGATAGAGCAACTATTATATGTTTTCCTCGAAATGAGATGAAGCAATGTTGTATAATGTGAATCATGATATGTATGAGTTTTGGATCTTTCAGTAAAAGTTTTCTAGACAAGGATCTCCTTGAAAAATGGTTTTAAATTTTAGTGATTTTTGTTAATCTGCTATTTATGTTAATTCCACTTAATTAGTAATGATTTTTTTGTCGGTTTGGTGACTGTCGTTACACCTGAAGTCCCCCAGTTTGACCCAGCCATGATTGGAAATCCTACCTTTCAATCTCTTTTAGGGCAGTTTATGGCTACTATGAATCATATGGTGAACAAAATGCTTGCACCTCAGCCTAGGGCATTGGTTCCCCATACTGAATCTTTGGGTACTTGGAAGACTTTTGAGTAACTTCACCATGTTGGGGTGGTGGAGTATGCTGGGATAGGTGGATATATGGCTTATAGAGCTTGAGAAAGCCTTTAGAATCCTTAGTGTCCCCAAAGTGCATAAGGTGAAGCATTCGGTCTACCTTCTAAAAGGGAGTGTTGGCCGCTGGTGGGCCATAGAGGAGGAGAAGAGGCTGGGTGTTGTGCTCGATTGGGAGGAGTTCTAACGTGGGTCCGTTAGTGGGTACTTTCCACAGACATACCTTGATTAGAAGATTAGCTAGTTTGAGAGGATTCGATAGGGATTCATTACGATCAATGAGTATGAAGCAAGGTTTAAGGAGTTTTTGAGGTTCTGTCCTCACATGGCTGCTATGGAGGATGAGTGGATTCATCATGTTGAGAAGGGGTTGAATGCTCAGTTGTCTACCCCAACAACTGTTTTGGAGATTTAGGACAAGTTTTCTATGTTTGTGGAGTCTGTTTGTAGGATCGAGTGATATGTGAAGGAGAAATGAGAGGCAAGTGTCCAGAAGAGGCCTGCATAGCTTCCAGGACAGTCTTCGAGAGGCTTTATGAAGTTGAGCTTTTCTACACTGCCAACATCACAGAGGTTCAGTGCTCTGACGTAGTGGTCAACTAGAAAGGGCATAGACTAAAGCTTTCCACCTGTTGGAGCTCACAACACAACATCAGTATCGGTGACAGGGACTTCCAAGTCATAGTGTGGGAGCCGGTCTTGCCATTAGTGTGGACAAATAGGACATCTGAGGTGAGAGTGTCCAGTGAGAGATGATGAAGTCACCCAACAACTGAGATAGAGCTAGCATTACTCTCAAAGACAACAGAAAAATGGTGTAGGAGGACGGGGATGTGGCCAAGCATCTCATGTCGGATCATCTGCTTAGGGAAGTAGAGGATGGGGGAGATAATAGGAAATGGCTAGATTCTACGCTATGAGTCAGCCAGAGGTGGTGGTTAACCTATGAGTAGTGACAAGTTAGATGGAATTATTTCATTCTGATTTGTCTTCTTCTTGCTTTGTATCTGTTCTGGTTGATCCGGGTGTAACACACTCTTTTGTCACTCGTGAAGTGCTTGATAGTTGTCTTTTATCTGTTAGTCATAAGAAGAATAGCTTGTTGTTAAAAACCCCATTATTCAAATATGTAGTGTTGTAGGAGGTATGTCCTTCCAGTGTCCTCTCCTTTTTGGGGCACAACATTCAAGTGGATCTCATACCACTTGATATGCATGGATTAAATGTAATCCTTAGAATGAATACCTTGGAGAAGTATAGGGTGCTCTTGGATTGTAGTTCCAATCAGAAAAGGTTTGTAGATGACGGTGAGATGTGGATCTTCTAGGGAGATAGGAAGATTCTTCCGACGTGTTCGGTTTCAGCCATGATGGTGAGAAGCTTTTAAAATAGGGTTGCGAGGCATTCTTGGCACATGTGATGGATATTGAGGTGAGGAGTCCTAGTATTTAGGAGGTTCTAGTTGTGAAATAGTTCGAGGATGTGTTTCCTAAGGAGTTTCCACGTGTTCCCCCACCCCAAGAAATTAATTTTGAGATTAATCTGGTTCGCGACAAGCAACTGATAACTCAAACACCATACAGGTAGGCTGCGACAGAGATGTCAGAGTTGAAGAGACAGTTGCAAGAACTGCTTGACAAAGGTTTCATTGCATTGAGTACGTCTCCATGGGGTGTTCCAGTGTTGTTTGTAAAGAAGGAGGATGAGTCTATGAAGTTGTGCATAGACTATAGACAGATGAACAAGGTGACGATAAAGAATAAGTATCCCTTGCCAAGGAAAAATGACTTATTTGGTAAGTTGTGTTGTGCGACAATGTTCTCAAAGATAGATCTGAGGTCAGGATATCAACGGTTGAGGATCAAGGGGCATGACATACCTAAGTCGACTTTTAGGACGAGGTATGGTCACTATGAGTTCGTGGTTATGTCGTTTAGGATGACCAATGCACCAACAACATTCATGGATTTGATGAATAGAGTGTTCAGGCCATTTCTTGATCAGTTTGTGGTGGTCTTCATAGATGACATCTTGATATATAGTCATGATAGTCAACATCACGAACATCATCTTCGCCAATCGTTGACCATGCCAAGACAACATTAGCTTTAGGCCACGTTTAGCAAGTGCGAGTTCTGGTTGAAGAAGGTAGCTTTCTTGGGACATGTCATATCTTCCAAGGGAGTACGTGTGGATCCTAAGAAAGTGGAGTCCATGATAGAGTGGGAGCAGCCAAAGATGTTGACGGAAGTGAAGTTTTTAGGTTTAGTAGGCTATTATAGGAGGTTCATCTAGGACTTCAGTGCTATCGCTTTACCTCTAACAAAGTTGACCAGAATGGATGTGGCATTTTTCTGGGATGACATATGCCAACGTTCTTTTCAGACATTGAAGGAGAAGTTAACAAGTGCACCTATTCTAGTCTTACCCAAGGAAGGAAAAGGATACATAGTCATCTGTGATGTGTCCAAGAATGGCTTGGGTTGTGTGTTGATGCAGAAAAAACAAGTGGTTTCTTTTGCTTCCCAACAGCTTAAGAAATACGAGGAGAATTACCCGACCCACGATCTGGATTTAGCTATAATAGTTCATGCATAGAAGATTTGGAGGCACTACCTGTATAGAGAGAAGTGTCAGATCTTGACGGATCACAAGAACCTAAAATACATCTTTTCACAATAGGAGTTTAATATGTGAAAACGACGCTAGATGGAGTTAATTAAATACTATGGTTACACGATTGATTATCATCCATGGAAGGCAAATGTCATGGTAGATGTGTTAAGTAGGAAGTCTTCATCTTCACATATGGATAGAGCCATGTTGAGTTCTTTGATGTGCCACAAGCGAGACATGTTGGTCTCCTTGTGTCAAATGAATGTTAAGTTGGAAGTTTCCTTACTGGTAGGTCTGTTGGTACATTTACATGTGAATCCTATGCTAAGATACCAGATTAAGGAAGCACAACAAACTTATGCCATGATACAGTAGATTAGATCAAAATTTGGAAGCGAGAAGTGTAGTGGCTTCCACAAGTCATATGATGGGACAATTCGTTATCATGGCAGAGTAGTGGTTCCTAATGCTAATGACCTAAGAAAGATGGTATTGGAAGAAGCTCACTCATACATGTACGTTATACACCCTGGTATCACCAAGATGTATCATAAACTAAAGGATATGTATTGGTGGTTAGGCTTGAAGAAGGATGTGGTTGAGTTTCTTGAGATATGTGCCATATGTCATCAAGTTAAAGCTGAGCATCGAAAGCGTGCGAGGATGTTTCACTCACTGCCTATACCATAGTGGAAATGGGATCATTTGACTATGGACTTTGTGGTTCATCTTCCTAGGATAGCCAAGGGTCATGATTCCATCTTGGCGATTGTTGAAAAATTGACTAAGTCAGTGCATTTGCTTCCTGTAAAGATGACTTTCACAATAGAGAAACTTACACATATATATGTTGATGAGATAGTGTGTTTGCATGGTGTTCTAGAAATTATTGTGTCTGATAGAGGTCCCCAGTTCACGAGTCACTTTTGGGAGCGACTGCACATAACTTTGGGTAGCATTGCTTTTCACCTAGAGACATATAGTCAATCTAAGAGGACCATTTAGACCTTGGAGGATCTATTGAGAGCATGTGTTATTCAATTTTTAGGAAGTTGGGACATACACATCAGTTTGATAGAGTTCGCCAATAATAACAACTATCAGAGTAGCATCAACATGGTACCTTATGAGGCATTGTGTGGGAGGTGTTGCAGATCTCCGTTGTGTTGTTATAAGATAGGTGAATATCAACTTCTTGGTCCTAAGCTTGTACATCTGACAAAAGAGAAGATCAAGGTAATCCAACAACAGTTAAAGGTAGTACAAGATAGACAGAAGTCATATATAGATAACTGTCATATACCCTTGGAGTTCCAAGTGGGAGACAAGGTATGTTTGAAAGTCTCTCCTTGTAAGGGTGCTCTGAGGTTTGGGAAGAAAGGTAAGTTGGCTACCAGGTTTATGGGACCTTACCCAGTGGTGGCATGTGTTGGGAAGGTATCCTACAAGTTGGAGTTGCCACCTGAGTTGCATAAGTTGCATCTAGTGTTTCATGTGAGTATGTAGAAAAGTGCCATCTGGATAAAGAGTTGATGTTGCAGCTTGTAGAGGTAGAGATTGATGAGGATATGACCTATGTGGAAGGACCGGTTTTGATCCTTGACCAGAGAGTGAAGCAGATGAAGAGGAAGTACCTAGTGTTCGTAAAGGTTCTTTGGCATAATCTTGGCATTGAGGAAGCCACATGGGAGCTCGAAGAAGAGATGAGGAGGAAGTATCCCTCCCTTTTCTCTCAGGATTTTGGGGGCTAAATCCATGTTAGGGGTTTATGAATTATAATGACCCTGACCCAAATTTTGGGATAACCCTATTTATTTTGCCTAATTAAGTTGCTTATAACCTTTCTCTAATCATCTGAGATGTAATTAGGGCATGTAGAAAGCTTACATTTCTTATTTGAGCTTGTTTGGATGATGCTTGAGTTTTGTGATTTGGTCTTGGTGCAAATTGCAATTCACCTAGAGTAGGGGTTGATGTGCAAGTTTTCCACCTCTAGAGTATTCCTTCCCTCTATTGGCATCATCTAGAGGAGAGAATGAGATGGGTGCCTTGTTTTGGGTCCTGGTTGTGAGGTAACATCCTTGGTGATGCGTATAACACATGTGTGAGATATGTTTTGCTCTTGGATGAGTTGTCTTGGGTTAGAGAACCTTGGAGGGGGCTTCCCTATCTATTTGTGAGTGTGTAGGGTTGTGCTCTGCCATTTTGTGAGTGTTTAGAGTAATTCCCTATCAGTTTGTGAGTTTGTAGGGTGATGACCTATCCGTTTGTGAGTGTTCATGGTTTTGGCATATCGGGCATGGCCTTGGTAAGGAGACCAAGAGGGAGAGATGTAGTCTTGACCATATCACCATGTCTTGCATTTTTTTGCATGTTGCCCCTTCTTTGTGGACAAGTGTCACCTAAGATCGTAAGGTGATGACACCTTTTCCATGACCTCTCTCTCATTCTCGTGGTATATAATCTTTTTTCTCTCCATGCAAGATGATCATTTTGGCCATCTTTACTTTCTCTCCTTCTTGGTGGATGAGTCTCAAGTTGTGGAGTTCCTTGATCATCTTCCATCTTCTACCTTGGTAAGCTATGTTTCCTAGCTTTCTTCTTCTTCTTCTCCTTCTTCTTCTTCTTCTTCTTCTTATTCTTCTCGGCCATGGACCTTGGATATCTCCGTTTCATCTTGAGCCATCTTAGCCTTGGTCTCGTCTTATTCCTTGGAGGTTTTGTGGTGATCAAGTTTGGTGGATCATTTTCTACCTTAAGCTCGTGAGCTTGAAGCTTGACCTTGGAGCTTGGATCTTGGTGGTGATCTTTGAGGCGGGTTATATAACTCTTAACCTCCTTTGTTATTTTCACTCTTTCATGCATTTATGTTGGTTCTCATCTCTTGATCATTTATCTCATGCATGCTAGTAGTTTTTGGGTGGTTATGAGAACTATCTTGATGAGGGGGTTTCGTTTATGTTATTTCCCATACCTTGCAATTACTTGCCATGATAGTAGATGTTCTTGTGGCTAATCTTCCTAAGGATGAAGATGACCAAGTACACACAAACATGTACTAAGTTGTGAGTGGTCCTCATGACTTGTGATGTCCAAACTGACACACCATGTGACAAGTCATCATGACTTGGAGATGCTTAGGCCGACATGCCTTGATGGAGCTAACTCATCATGCCCTAGAGATGCTTAGACTGATATGATGCTAAACTGATATGTTTAGCCCGTCATGACCAGGGTGATACTTTGGAATGCTTGATCGTGACCCCCTTGGTTAAGTAAGAGGTTGATATGCCTAACCATAATCCTAGCAGCCCGAAAAACCTTCAAGTAGAGCATCCCATCACACCTTCAAGTAGAACATCCCGTCACACCTTCAAGTGGGGTTTCCCGTCACACTTTCTAGAAGGGATAAATTGATACACACCATGAGTGCTAAATCGATACACCTATTGTATGGTTCAATCCGATACTTAAGTGCAACTAACTCGTCACACCTTATGTGCAGTTAACCTGACATGCTTGGACATGAGGTTTTAAACTGATACACCTTGGTGGTTTAAACCGACACACCAAAATATAGCCTAAACTGATACCTTGTGATGGTGATCATCTTACATCATGTTTATGAAAGGGTTACATGGTATGATATGATATCCTATAGGGTGGTTGTATGGACAAAAAAGGAGTTTTGTTTTCTATAACTTTTAATCTCTTATCATATTCTATAATGATGATGGAAAGTGATGAATGGAGGTTGGTTGTTGATCCAACTTTGTAAACCCTAATTGGTTAAAGAGAACCCTAACCCTAATAATGTAATGTGAATTGCATGAATCTTGATGAAATGGTAGTGTATTGAAGTATTGTCCTTCTTGTTACAAGTCTCTAACCATGCACGTAACACAAGTTGATATACATATCTATATAAGATATATGGTGTTTATGATATGTTTGAATGGGCCTTATGAGGCATGTGATATGTTGGTATCATAGAAAGAGGATCAAAATTGTCTTATGACCTAGTAATGGTTTATTGCCTTATATGAGATGACAATTTTCTTAGTAATGAAATGAGAGGTTGCTACCTCAATGTATGTGGTTCTTGTGATGATAAATATGGTGAATGAAAAGAATCGAGTGATAATGTGATGAGACCACACCTTATATGCTCAAATATGTTCTGGTAATGTGTTATGCCCTTATCTTTGTAGAACTTTTTCAAAGTTTATATGTTGTAACTTGATTGATACTAAAAGACACTAAATGATCTAACTAATCAAGTGGAACCTAATCATGTAGCTTGCCATGTGCCATAGATCCACTCAGTGCCAACATTTGCTTAATGGAGAAATGAGTTTAACTCAGAGTGCATATTTTTGAATATGCGGGGGTGAGGACAAATATCCCCTTATCTCCCATACATGTGACACGGGATTGGCTGTGGGCCATTGTAAGGACCCTGACCTCCGTTTAGGGTTTATCCTGTTTGCTTTGCCTAACCCTGGTGTTTAGTTGCTTGCTAATCACCCTTAGTGGTGATCAGGGTTTGCTTGTGCTTGTTGTGTGTTGGAGGTGCTACTTGCAATTAACCCAAGTCTAGGGTTGTTGAGCAAGTTTGTCACCTTGAGAGGTGTTTTTCTCTCTCCTTGCTTCCTCTAGTACTGAGAGGAAGGGTTGGGCTCGTTGCTTGAGTTGCCTTGGGCTTGGATGAGCCTTGGTGGGCCTTGTTGTGACTTTATTGACCTTGTTGGACCTTGTGTCGGCCTTGGGTGTGTCGTCCATGCCTTGTATCGGCCATAGGTGTGATGCCCAGGGAGGTGTGTCGGGCATGGTGTTGGGGTGTATCGTCCATGGACCCCCTTTTGACCCTTTGACCTCATTTGTGTCACCACTAGTGGACACTTGGCTCTTGATGCTTGCATGTGTGAATGGCCTTGGACATGTGTTTAGGGCAAGATAGAGAGGTGGCATTTCCCATGGACAAGTGTCCCTAGGTGGGCGACACCTTGCCTTATCTTACCTTGGTTTCTCCTCCACCCTCTCCTATATATGTGTTCCCTTTCTCTTGCTAAGGATCCCTTTAGTTCCTTAGTTTCCCCTCCCCTTTGGTTGCATGACACCTCTTACTTTGCAAGATTGGTGTCCAATCCTTATCTTTGGAGTCTTCTTCTTCTTCCTCTTGAGGTGGCTGAAGGTGTGCTTGGTGCTAGGAGCTTGGAGCTTGCTTAAGGCGGGTTACATAACTCCTAACCCTAATCATATTACTTTATTCTATATCCTTGTATGTTTTCTTGTGTTCATAATCGGCCATGTATGTTGCTAGATATGGTTCTTGCTTAGTTGCACCTTTAATCTTGTTTAGGGTTTCCTTGTTGAGCAACACTCCTTTCCCTCCTTGGTCTAGAGAAGTGAGCTTGAGCTCTAGTAATATGAGAAATACCCCTCTCTAGTTTAAGTTGAGAGGTGAGCTTGTGTTCTAGTTGCTTGAGCAACACCCTCCTCTCACCATGGATTTGAGAGGTGAGCTTTTTGGTAGATGTAGACCTATGTTGAGGTTGATCCTAGTGGTTTCCCGAGTTGTGATAGAGGTTGTACAAAGAACCCTCTCTTAGTTGTTGAGAGGTGAGCCGATCTTCTTGATCAATCTAGGGTTTGGTGCCCTTGTACTTGAGGTTGATGACGATCTTGTTGAGTTGTATCCTGTACGATATGGCTTGGGGATGGTGTTTCCCAATACCCTCTCTTGGGATAGAGTTCTGGTCGATAGGATGAGGTTGTGTTGGGTGATACACCTTGGTCTTTGCCTTGTGGGTTGGTCGATAGGATGAGGCTAGCTTGGTTGGACGATAGGCTTTCCTTTGCTGCCCGTTTGAGTTGTACCCTTAGCCGTTGTGCCTAGATGAGTATGGTTGTTAGTCGATACCTTTGTGTGTCGGGCAATATGCCTTGTTGAGTGCCGTGCCCGATACACCTAGCTAAGGTAGTGGCTTGGTGCACGATATACCTTGAACGTTATGGAGCTCTATGGGCTAGCCTTGTGTTGGGATCCATGGTTTGGTGGTGATGCCTGATACAATGGCACACATTGATGCACGACACACATGGATGCATGACACATATGGTTGCATGACACACCTTGGGGTGGTAACCCGACATCCTTGCTTTAGGCTTGGCCATTATATGGCTAGAATGCTTGGGCGACATGAGGGAAGTTACCCTGCCCGTCACACTTCTTGTGAGGGTAGTGGGTACTTCTAGTGAGCGTAGTGGGTACTTCTAGTGAGGGTCATGTTCCACCTAGAAACCCATCTTATAGTTCTTTACCATGCAATCACATCCTTGTTGCTAAGAGTTATGGTTTATGGTTTGTGAACCTTTGACATGTTTGATAGTAGTGAGGTAATTGATATAGTAGAACACACCTATGTAAATATGACATATCTGAAACTATAATGACATGATATTACATGTGTTTATGATCATCTTGAATCATGTAGATATATGATGGGTAAATGACAAGTTTGGAAGTATATGAGTTGCTTCGCATAATGATGTGACCCATGTCTATGGTCACAGGTATGAGGCATGAATGATAAAGCATATAATCACCAATGTTGCCTTATGTTTGATAACGTGATCCTTCTGTTAATCCATGATGGTTTCAGTTATCTCTATGATTGTGTATACTAACCATGTAGGTGTTTCATGTGGATGCATAGCCACGAAAAGGACTATGAGGTATATATATGTTTGAATGACACTCTTGTTGATGAGATAACATGCATCACTTGTGTAATGTGTTTAGGTCTGAGGACCTGAGTTTGGCTAAAGTGCCTAGTTGAGGAGTTATCCTCTGATGATGAGATCTGGGATTGTTATCCCTAGTGATGGAAATGCCTTGTGAGGCAGTGGTTTCTTGTGATGAGGGATTGAGATCCCGGGATATTGTGATGGTGGTAACAATAATGTAGCTTAATGTTATATATGTGATACCACTTGTTTTCCTCAACAATCCACTTAAAATATACTAATGAATTACAGTGGAACATATTATGTAGTTGCCATGGCCATAGATCCATCATCGTCTGTAGATGGTGATGGTGAAACAGGTTCTCCTGCGGGTTAACCTGGAAGTGCATATTATTGAATATGTGTGGTTTCTCCTAGCTGAAAATGAAGAGGTTAGAGTGCAACTTTGGTTGTAGACTCAAGATGTGTATAAGAGCATGGTGAACATGCCCATGTCTCAGAGTGATAGAGCATGAATGCGTTCATGGCTCAGGGAGAACGGTGAACTGGCCCGTGGCTCAGATATACTAGTGCCGAGACCTGTACCAAGGTGGGCTAGAGAACAGGTAGCCTACGGGAGCTGACCCTGTGGCTGAGGCCACTTAAGCATGAGACTGCAGTCCTGCTTTGGTTCTCATGCACTGACCACAAGGTGGGAGCTGACCCTGTGGCTGAGGCCACTTAAGCATGAGACTGCGGTCCTGCTTTGGTTCTCATGCACTGACCACGAGGTGGGAGGTCGTGGAGTCTGACTCTTCCATTGACCTTGTATGGCACCAACTTGGGTTTCACAACCGAAGGTTGGATTTGAGTGGTACGGCTCACTTCCTCAGGGCATAATAACACGTAATCCAGACGAATAGTATTTATTGCCTAAGGCAAAACACGGAACATTGGTTGAGGCCTTGGTTGAGTAGTTGATCTTGTTGTACCTTGCAATTACTTATACATTCCTTATGTTAAGTGGTAAGATCTTATAAATCTTATCTTGTCAACCATGTTCCATAAAGAAATACTTGGTTATATGCCTTCCGTATATCTTGGTAAGCTCGTTGGTAATAACAACCTTGTTCAATATGCTGCTCTTATTGTACGTCTTATCAGTTATCTGCTGTTGTTGCCTTAATCTTTCTGAGGTTTTATGGTTTCGGCAGGGAGTTATGTTTCTCACTGGGACTGTGTGTCTCACCCCATTGGTTTACAACCTTTTTAGGTGTTCGCGCTAGACATGGTGGTGGTCACGGGGTTGCGTCCGAGCAGCAAGACGAGCAGTAGAAGGAAAGAGATGGATATGCTGCTGTTTTGGTTGCTTTGTAGTAGATTCTTAGAGTCATCCCTGTACTCTTAGGTCCTCGGAGGCGTTTTGACGATGTTTTACGATGTATAGCTAATGAAGCTTTGTATATCTTGCTGCTGGCCGGATGTGGCCTGTTATGTATATATATAAAAAGGTGATGAACTCATGTGATGACAAGACAATTGATCTGTTAAAATGTGAACACATATCTAGACATGTAGATGTTTATATAACCTGTCTTCTTGTAGGATGAGGATCTGAATGTAGTGGTTTCTTGGTTTATCTGCTTTCTGAAATCGGTTTAAATTAATCCGTATTTTTGGTAATAGGTGGTTTATGGTGTTTTCTGCACGTTTTTGCATGGCACCTCATTGTCTGTGTGATAGCAGAATGTGTCGCCACACCCATACCCTAGAAGAGTGCATCTTTGGGCCATAGATCAATGATATGTGACACAGGATTGGCTGTGGGCAATGCCCTGGAAGAGTGTGACTGTGGGCCATAACTCAGTTTCACCAACGTCGTAATCAGTGCCAAGGCGGTCTAGGTTTGCACAGTTGGATTATATGTCACTGGAAGCAGTCTAATTGATGATGTCACTGTAGGTTTCACTCGTGTACTGACCATGAGGTGGTTAGGTCATGGATTCTAGCTCATCCACTAGACCTAGTATGGAACTGATTGTGACTTAGCAGTGGCCAGTTGGATTTGGGTGGTACACAAATCCTCGAGGCAAAATAAAATATGTAATCAGCCGTGTAGTATGCTTGTATAGGATCAAACACGAAAACATTGGTTGAGGCATTTCTTTATTTTGTACAGTAGTTTTGGTAGAAGATATACATGTTCTTCATATTCCTTTTATAATGTTAAGATGTTTCATAATCCAATAGTAATTTCTTATTCTGTTAATTATGATTACTTGTATGTCATGATTATAATCTTACTACTGCTTTAATCTTCTTATCTGTGATAATAATAGAGTTGGTGGAGAGTTATATCTCCCGTTGAGATTTGAATCTCATCCTGTGGGTTTCCCACATCCTTTTTAGGTGGACGTGCACAAGGAGGTAGAGATCGTGCAATAGAGGTTGAGGAGCAGTAAGAATTGCCATAGCTAACAAGGTTGGAAGTGATGTTGGATGTCTTTTATTGTGGAAGTCCTAGAGTCGTCCATGTACACTCAGGTCTTTGGGGATGTTTAGTAGAAATTCTTTTGATATGTGGTTGTCTTGTGTGTCCTTTATGTATAGTTGTAATGGATATATGTATATATTTTCTGGAATAGATCTTCTGGTAATAGGCAAATGGCACACAGTAAGTGCTTTGAGGCATGAAAGAACTCATATGTAAAGGTTTTTTTTTTCTATTTTGTGGTTTTATGAACATGGTTTTAATTTCTAGTATTTTCCAGTAATCTATTTGTTTAATCTTTCTTATGTGGTTTTGTTTTGAGTAATCTTGTTCGTGTAGTGTAGGGCGTCACACACATCAAGCTAATTTATGAATTGGTTAAGATACTTAATAACTATTCCTGTTAGAAACTAAACTCTTTAGCAACTAAAAGCAATAACATTTTAGGAGAACATTTTTGAATCATAATAGAGATAGAGAGGGGGAGGGGATGTTCAATGAGAATATAGAAGGAGTGGGGGAGGGGATCTATAGCCCTTAGAATCCAATTAACCCTAGTTTTGGGTGAGAGAAAATGCATAAGGCATTGGATGGATATGACAGCTAAGTCCAAGTTAGATCAAGATCCTAGAAGAGAAGGGTACTCATGACCAAAGTTGGATCCGAAAGGTAAGAACCTCAAGGTAGTTATATATAAGATAAACATGAAGAAAGAACTTTCCTCATGTTTTTATGGTTATCTTAGTCTTCTTGGTGATTTTTCTGCCTAAATTTAGTTTACGCTATTAGGATTATCCTAATAATATAAAAAATTGGTAGCTTGATTAACATGAGGGTAAGGAATCTGTATGTTTTTGGGATTTAAATTATATGATTATCCAAATATCTATTGTTTGGGGTCAACTAACATTTCACATGCTACTATTTCATTAATGTTTGAACTTAGGAAAATAGATTCACATTGTTATGAATTGGTGTATCAATGGAGAAAATTTAAGGGTTAAGTGTATAGTTAGAAACTGTAGAAATATTTATTAGAATATACACATTGAGACTATAGATAGAGAGGGAGAGGTAATTGAGAAGACTTAAATGTGGGTCCATAAATGGAGACATGTCTAGGTCATCAGACTTTAGTAATTTATAATACCCAAGTGTTTAAGACTCCTGCAACTAGCACATGGTCGAAGTAGTTTGGGGTCGAACACGGGGATTGGAAGAATAGCGCTTTGTAACTCAAGTTTTACTTGTCTAAGCACGTCGAAAAGTCAAAGGATAAGATTTTGTTGTAACGAGAAAGAATTCTAAAAAATTAAGCTAAAAACCTATCTCTAAGGGGAGTTACTAGAAGGATTAAAGTTTTGGGTTTTAGTAGTTTTCAAAAGTTTTTGTATAAAGGGAACCAAGGAGATAAGATTGTATTCAGAGTATAGCACAAAGGAAGAAAATATAATCGTAACAAGCGGCAGCGACCCTCATTCTGCACCTTCTTCTCTCAAAGAAGACGCCAACTAGCCATGTACTAAGTTCCCTCTCTCAAAGGTACCAGGAATGGGCTAGAGTGGAAAGATAGGCCGGGGCAACCAGGATCCCAGGTACTCTCGTATACTTGAATCATACCAAGCTCTAGATTTTACAACATCCCTCTCTCAAAGGAGTCAAAACAGAAAACATGATTCGATAGCTAGTCAAAAGCGTGAATGAGAAAGAAGAGACTAGAACTCATATGCTATAAAAAATCATCCAACAAAATAAAGCCATATGCAAAACAATATGAGGTAAACTCCTTGGATTCTAATAGTCCTAAAGAAGCATAAAGGTTTAGTTACAATGATGTATTTAAATTGAAGTAAATGTTGTAAAGGGAAGATAGATATCAGTCTCCTTGATTTAGGAGATCGAAGTACATAGTAGAAGACACTTAAGATAATGCTAACCTGGTACCGGGTAAGGGCCATGTTGGTCTATAGCCATGACGGGTATAGGAAAAATTGGGTTGGGGACCGTGTCTGGTTAGGATACATATCAGGTAAACATTATCTTAAGGCTCTCAGATTCTTTGTGTCTAGTATAGGTGGGTAGGCCGTCTTGGGTTGAATCCTAGATTGGAACCCGACATGCTAGAAGTAGCGTTGAGGATCATATTGTGCTTCTTTCTACTACCATAATGGTTTTGAAATGAACTCCTCCATTCCCTCTCGGGATGGGGGTGTGTTCACCTAGTATCACCTGATAGATTCTTGGAAACTCGATGCACTAGCTCCTTTACTCTGGCAGTTAGCTCTCGCAGGGTCTCACCCATCCCATCGTAGGCTTGTAGCTGCTATTTATAGGCACCAAGTTGATGGGAGTTGTAGCTTTAATTGGACCATGTGTCCTTTGTCCTTGGCTCTTTTCTTATGGATTCAGGAGGGGTCAGTATGTCTTTCGCCCGACACGCATGTCGGGCCATCAATCGTGTCAGGCAATGAGTGCATCGTGCACAGCCGTGGCGGGTTGGGACCTTGGCATGCTTCTACACCGAGGGGTAACCATAGCGTGTAATCGATCTAGTCGGGTGGTGAACTATGATGAGTAAGACACCATATAAGGTAGAGAGCTGCAACGGCCAGGGCTCCCATGTGACACACCCACGTCGGGTTGTCGTCGTATCGGGCAGCGAGTGTGACGGGTAGGAGGGCGTGTCACCTCGCGTGCTACTGGGTCGGGATAGGTACTTCATTGCTGATGGGCTTAAAGGGCCCATTGGTGCTTTTTTTGTGGAAGAAATAAGAAGAGCCTGCAAAAGATGGGGAATATTAGCATGGGGATAGTGGGCATAATTTCTTCACAATAATAAGATAAAATGAAGAGGAAGTTAGGTTTGGAGGCTATTTTGGTAATGAAATATAAGCTCTAGCAGCCATAAAATGGGTGATATCAACTCCCCCAAAACTTAACATTTTGATTGTCCTCAATCAATCTGTACTTATTTAAAAAAAAATTGTTTGTAGTACCTTTAAAGCCAGACGTAGTCTTTGGGCAAAGGTTAAGTGGATTTTTGGGATGTCCTAAGGAAAATTACGTTTGACCATGAATGATGGACTTATTTTTCTTGCCTTATTTAACAAAAATTTCTCCCCAGCTTTTGTGAGATTTTGGTGCACGATGTTGAAGTTAGCTTTCACACCAAACTGCTTGAATCTTAGAGGTAGAAGGTGGGGTTTTTGGAAGGCTTAAGGCTTTTGGGTTTTTCTGTTTCCCATTGGTCCATCTAGGTATGGGTTCGTTAACGAGCGAGTGGTCCCTACAGTCCAAGCCAGTTGGCTTTAGAGCAGTGATTTCACATCCTATGTACCACTTCCCCAGATCTACCATGCCTAAAGATGGGTACTTTTGGGAAGACAAGTGTTTTTTTTGGCACAACTCTCAAACTTTTATTCACTCTCATAAGGCTTTCCTCTCTTTTGGGATTTTGATGGGTAGGGAAAAGGGAGTTTGCTGTTTCCGTAGCTTTTTCCTTCTCATGCACATCTCTTAGCTAGAACGAAATTATTTTTCAAAGTTGGCATAGAAAATTTATAGTCTTTGTCATTTAAGACTACATTTTCAAAAGAGCATAGCAGAAATGTACACAACCTTAGGCATGAAGAGAACAAACTGGAAGTCATACCAAGTATTTATGATAAAGTAATTTTTACAATTCTGAGGAACCGACAGTTGTGTATATATGGTGTATGTATTGCTTACTATCAAACATTTATATACATGTATACACAGAGTATGATGAAGGGAGGAAGGAAAGGGAAAGAAGGAAAAAAAATTAGAGTACCTCCCTCACTGATGCTATGAAGTCCTAACCCAAACTTATCCCACACTCTACCCCAGAGTAGTGAGATGAATAGAGGAGAGTATTCAGAGATCAATGAGGGTTCAAAAGATGCATGCGCCTTCAATGGTTAGGAGCTCCATGACATATTCTCCTTGTTGGTTGTGGTAGTCGATGCCATGAAGCTTCTCTGGTTCTTTCTTCATTGTTGTTGTGTAGGATGTCCAGTGAAACATGTATATTATATAGTCATTTGATAGAGGAGCTTGTTGTGGACTGTGATGGAAGAAATAGAAGTCATGCCAGGTTGCCGCTGGATCTTCAAATGTGGCTTTGTCATGGCCACCACCTCAGTGTAGTATTTCTTTACTAATCAGTTGATTGGTGTTTCTGGCATTGTAGCAAACTCTGTTGGCCAGTCCGTGTTGGCATCTGAGCTGTTGTAGAAGACACCAACACGGGCATGGGTGTATATCATGATAAGCATCCAGTGGTTGTCATGCAGCATAGGGAAGAACATTATGCATGACAAACGCTTTTTGATTTGAAGTTGGAACAACTCACATGCCCCAGATTCATCGACTAGGCAAAGATCATTGAACATCATCAGAATGTGCTATGTAGAGTTGTCCAATCTTATCTTCTAATATAAGTATGTAAGCTGACACAATCGTCATATATAGACATCCGCCAGCCATGACTAGGTCCCATAGGTCATCGAGGGGGACAACTGTGTTATGCTTCTCATAGATGACGTATGCAGTGTTAGAATCAACAAGTTGTAAAAGTATATGATTGACCTATTTCTGAGATAGAGAGTTGCAGGTAGAACGATCAAAGTTGCTGATGACAGAGTTGGATATGACATGCAAGATAGAAGCGCCTTCAGCGACGAGCAGGGCTCGCAAGTGCTCCATCTGCTTGCCTATCCTAAATATGTCAGAGGAGCCCTCGACCTTTATTCTTTTAGGACTGGTGGGTAGAGAAGAGTGAGAATCAGAATCAAAACTATAGTCTGTCTCCAGCAGATCCTGAAGAGGCTCTGGATCTCAGAAATAGCGCTTATACTTTATCAGCAGCAGTGCATAGATGTTCCTGAGGTGATAGAAATTTGTTTCCTAGAGCTGTAGTATATATCTGAAGATGTTGAGAAGTTCCATGGTGCATAGGATGATGAAGGCACTATTTCTGCTTCCTGGGTCTTCTTGGACTGGGAAGTCTTTTATCGCGTAGAAGTTCCAGATGCCGCTGTGGCACTGGACTCCTTGTGTGATGACCCGGTGAAGGCACAGAGGCAGAAGCCTAAGGTCCATATCTTCAGGGTGGATGAAGATGTGCTCTAGGTGGGGGACCTCCACAGTGCAACAACTGAATAAAGTGATGTCGTGGGAGAGGAGGTCGACCATGAAGATCAACCAGTGCTTTCTGTGCTTGTAGGGGATAGCACCATGTCGGGGTTGTGCTCTTCTATGTGTTTCAACATATCAACCATCAACCTCATTTCATCTATCCATTCCAGTAGCCGTCTGCCCAAGGCTGGAATGGCATTATAAATTGGTTGCCGGCTTGTCTTGAGTGCTAAATTCTCTATCATCACGCTCTCTAGGACTTTGAATAGGATCTTCCCTACAACAGCTTCTGAGCTGAGCATTCCTTTGAGTGTTCAACGTTGTATGGAGAAGTATATGTTGCTTAAGAGGATGGATTCTTTGTCAGTTTGCAGCCTTAGGACCATATTTAATAGTTGTTGGTCCAAGATCATCAAATAGCAGATGGAGCGCCTGTCGAAGTCAGCCATCGCGGAGACTGGAATCTCGGACGATGTAGAGAAGGCATCAATCGACGAGGTATTCACTTTTGGGGGTTGCTCAACAAGGGAGTTGTACAACTCACCCCTCTCTCCCTCAGATGAATCATCTCCTAGGCCTTCAGACATTTCTTCTATGGTATCAATTGGCTATAGAGATTGTGGAGGGGCAGAAGTGTCGACGTCGCGAGTACTCCCCTATTCTCTGGGGTCCCCGTCGGCGGTTTTGTTGGTCATCTCCTCAACAGGCGTCGTTGGGGGCCCACTGGCGTCGGAGGAGGACGATGAGTTGGAGGGAGAAGGATATGATGTTGATGATGGAGAAGAGGACACTGGCAGTGATGGCAATTTTCGGGATCTCCTTGAGTGGCGACGGACATCCCTCTCGTCGAGCCTCTGCTTGATGACGTCTAGGCATAGTGTCACCTGCATTGTGTTGTTCATTGCTTCTAGTTGGCCGGGGAAACCAACTAGGGTCCCATGTTTCATGTAGATTCTCTAAGACCTTCTGTGAGAACCTGGTTATCTTGTTTTGGCATTTAATCGTCCTTTCTATAGGGATGAACTTAGCAATAAATGCATTGGCTAGATGTTCCCAATCGGGGAGGCTCCCATCTTGGATACTGGTGTACCATTCCAGAGCTTTGTGTCTCAAGGAGAAAGGAAAGCACTGGGTGTAGATGTAGGAAATCATGACCCTATTGATCTTGAAAGTATTGCAAGTCCTTTTGAATGTTGTAATGTGGTTGTTCGGGTTCTCTTCAATGGTGTTCCCTCCAAACCAGTTGTGCTGCAGGAACTGGAGAAAAGTGGGCTTCAATTCAAAGTTGGCCACGTTGAGAGGTTGCTCCACCACTGGATTCCTCTCTTCATTTGCTCTCACTTGGACAAAAGAGAAAAGAGACCGAGCTTTGGGTGCTTGTTCAGCCATTTCTTGTCAGACACAAGGGTTCGAAGAGGTGTAGAAGTACATGAAAAGAAGAAGTGTGGAAATGTGAGTGTGTTGTATAAACTATGTGCAGTAGATATTTGCAATATTATATGCATATGTACAAGGTTTATGGCAGAGTGCAAGTAAAACTCGAGTTCGTAGAACAATATTTGTTGCTGAATCTCCGACAATGGCGTCAAAAAGTTGACAAGCCTTAAACATGGGTCCATAAATGGAGACATGTCTAGGTCATCAGACTTTAGTAATTTATAATACCCGAGTGTTTAAGACTCCTGTAACTAGCACAAGGTCGAAGTAGTTTGGGGTCAAACACAGGGATTGGAAGAATAGCACTTTGAAACTCAAGTTTTACTTGTCTAAGCACATTGAAAAGTCAAAGGATAAGGTTTTTTTTGTAACGAGAAAGAATTATAAAGAATTCAGCTAAAAACCTATCTCCAAGGGGAGTTACTAGAAGGATTATAGTTTTGGGTTTTAGCGGTTTTTGCGGAAGTTTTGTATAAAGGGAACCGAGGAGAAAAGACTATCTTTGGAGTATAGCACGAAGGAAGAAAACCTAATCGTAACAAGCAGAGGCGACCCTCATCCCGCGCCTTATTCTCTCAAATAAGATGCCAACTAGCCATGTACTAAGCTCCCTCTCTCAAAGGTACTAGGTGTGGGCTAGAGTGGAAAGATAGATCGGGGAAGCCCTGATCCCAGGTACTCTCATATACCTAAATCAGACCAAGCTCTAGAGTTTAGGACATCCCTCTCTCAAAGGAGTCAAAACAGAAAACACAATTTGGTAGCTAGTCAAAAATGTGAATCAGAAAGAAGAGACTAGAACTCAGATGCTATAAAGAAATCATCCAACAAAATAAAGCCATACACAAAACAATATGAGGTAAACTCCATGGATTCCAATAGTCCTAAAGAAACATAAACGTTTAGTTACAATGTTGTATTTAAATGGAAGTAAATGTTGTAAAGGTAAGATAGGTATCAATCTCCTTGATTTAGGAGATCGAAGTACACAACAACAGATACTTAAGATAATGCTAACCCGGTATTGGATAAGGGACCTATCGAGATACGACTGTGTCGGGTTCTTGACCATGTCAGGTCATGAACCGTGACGGATAAGGGGCGTATCAGGATAGGACCTCTACCCAATATGGTCGTGTGGGGCTGCTGGTCGTGTTGGGCTACAACCATGATGGGTATAGGCCATATCGGGTTGGGGACCGTGTCTGGTTAGGATACATATCAGGTAAACATTATCTTAAGGCTTTAGGGTTCTTTGTGTCAGGTATAGGTGGGTAGGACATCTCGGGTTGAAGCCCAGTTAGAACCTGACATGTTGGAAGTAGCCTTGAGGATCATATCATGTTGCGTGCTACAACTAGAACAATTTCCAAGTGAACTCCTCCCATCCCTCTCAGGATGAGGGTGTGCTCACCTAGTATCATCTGATAGACTCTTGGAAACTCGATGCACTAGCTCCTTTACTCTGGGAGTTAGCTCTCATAGGGTCTAACCCGTCCCGTCGTAGGCTTGTAGCTGCTATTTATAGGCAGTGAGTTGATGGGAGTCGTAGCTTTAATTGGACAATGTGTACTTCGTCCGTGTCTCTTTTCTCATGGCTTCAGGAGGGGCTGATATGTCTGTCACCCAGCATGCATGTCGGGCCATCAATCATGTCAAGTAGCGAGTGCATCACAAACAGCCGTGGCAGGTTGGGACCTTGGCGGGCTATTGCACCGAGGGGTAGCCATATCGTGTAATCGACCTCATCGGGTGGCGAACCATGATGAGTAAGGCACCATATCGGGTAGAGAGATGCAGCGGCCATGCCTCCCATGCGACACACCCGCGTCGGGCTGTCGTCATATCAGGCATCGAGTGTGATGCGTAGGAGGGCGTGTCACCTCACGTGCTATTGGGCCGGGACAGGTACTTCATTGCTGATGAGCCTGAAGGGACCATTGGTGCTCTTTTTGTGGAAGAAATAAGAAGAGATCCTACAAAAGATGGGGAATATTAGCAGGGGATAGTGGGAATAATTTCTTCACAACAATAAGATAAAATGAAGAGGAAGTTAGGTTTGGAGGATATTTTGGTAATTAAATATAAGCTCTAGCAGCTATAAAATGGATGTTATCAGTAATCTATCCTATAGAGTCATATTGAATGTGATATCAGGAGAGAGAGAAACACAAATGGCATTGGATGGAATCAACTCTTGATTTCGGGCAGGACCATGCATCTTAGGAGAGGGGGGTACACATGATGAAAGATAGAATGCCCTAGATTCAAAAGTTTAGAATACCAAGGAAGTTATACATAATAAAAAAACATATTCGATTTCCCCATCCTTTTAGGTTTCTTAAATAACATTAAAATTTATAGGTTAACTGATTTGAGGATAAGGAATCAGATTGTATAATTAATTTTTCATATTTGACTTATTTAATTTTCTATATATCTTATATCAATCATCCTTTTATTTCATTATTTTATAAAGTTAGGCAAATGTAACCACATTGTTGTGAATTAGTGTATCAATGAGGTAAATTTGGTGTCAAATGCAGTTGGGTCTATTTTTAGGGCCTATGTTCAATTTATTTAACTCAAGTTTGTAATTTTAGAAGTAGGATATTTTTTGATATCTTATGTCACTGGGTTGAAATTGATGGTTGTGATCGTCACTCCCTTTTTAGAGTGGGATGAAGTGATATAATCTTGGTTGGCATGGTATAAAATCATGATAGAGTGCTCAAACATTAAAGAATATGCATAAATATTATATGATTGGTAGGTGTACATTGAATGTTAAGTGAATATTAATCATCATGGCGTGGACCAATTCACAGTATATCATTAATTTGGAAGTTACTAGTAGCATGAGAAAACATGCAATTAATATGGGTGCATGGCCTAAGCTTGTGTACATGTAGCATTACATGTCTGTAGGATAAAGTTGAGGTGGAATATTAATTTCATGCTTGGACAACATTAAGCACATTGTTCCAAGTTGGATGTTCCTTACATGGAAACATATATATTAGAAGCATGGTTTGACGATTTGGAATCCATCACATGGGAAGTTGGATATTGGGCATAGATCATAGTTCTGACAACGTTAAAGTGAGATCCTTAGATATTATGAAATTAGAGTATCTTAGGTGCACAACTATATCGATTTGATTTAGATATCCCTTTATAGTAGGATATATGTCTCAAAGTTTGGGACCTAAGGCTCTAATTGTCTATCTTGGGTTGCATAACCTTTCAAGATTATCCAAAGAAGTAAAACTGTTATTAATCTTTTGGAAGTTGGATCTTGGGCATAGATCATAGTTCTGACAACCTTAAAGTGAGATCCTTAGATATTATGAAATTAGAGTATCTTAGGTGCACAACTATATCGATTTGAATTAGATATCCTTTTAGAGTAGGATATATGTCTCAAAGTTTGGGACCTAAGGCTCTAATTGTCTATCTTGGGCTGCGTAACCTTTCAAGATTATCCAAAGAAGTCAAACCATTATTAATCTTTTAGAAGTGTCCATGTACATTTTGAATTTGGGTAGTATATCAATTAAAAAAGGAGACTAAACATATTTGGGCATCCTATGACATAAAAAAATATGTTTTTGACTTTTGGGTCATAAGTGCATTACACATTGAGAAAAATATGACAAAAAACTAATCTCGTCTTTGAATCAAAAAATGAAAGAGATAATGCCATCTTGTTTTATGATAAAAATAACAAAACTATACATGTCTATTTAAATATATGAGAAAATATTGAAAAGACTAAAAAATAATTAATCGATGGTTAGATGAGAGAAGTAAAACATGGTCATGCAATCGGGCAAGAAAGCCCTATTTAGGACTCATTTGGCTCATGGGAAGGGAACATAGGACGATTCCAAGGATCAAATGAGTTCGAATGTAAATTACTCACATATGTGATATGTTTGGAAATACGAGCACAGAGTATAGTAGTGAAAACAATTTTTTTTATCTATCTATATTCCTATACCAGCAAGATCACGTCAACTACTAAGAAATAGGAAGGATGGTTTAGTGAGTTATACCAGGCCATAAAGCAAGTCCAACAACAAAAATCACTTCTATGCAACTGTGAACTAGTTACCCTTGGATAATGGTTGTGCAGCTCCTGGTCTTCACCACGAACAATGAACAAGACAACTTCTGCAGTGCCCATGTAGTCTTGCCATGGACTACAGGATGACTTTGCTCTCCTAGCAGCATCCAAAGGACTCTGGCCTCTAGAATAGTTCACATGAACTAACTAGAACTTATGTCATTCAACTGGGACAGATAAGAAGGAGTTGTCCCTCCTATTAACATATTAGTCACCAACTTGCTCTCCCACAATGACAACTCTCAGTTGTTCTCTCCCGTAGTTATCCCTCCCTAGTCAGATAGGACTTTCTTGGGCTCTCTCAGTTACCACAACTAGAGAGGCCAACAATTTTCATAGGAACTAATTTTTAGTTGTATGTGTTGTGTTTTGAGAAGCCTCTAGTACCCCTCTATTTATAGGTGGGGTTTGGGTCTGGGTTCCTAGTCTATACAGGATTGTGCAGGACAAGAAGGGACCAAAAGATCTTGAATTTTAACAACCTACAACAGTCCAAACAGTCGTTTGGTGACCCAGATCATTTTTTGGTCATACGAGATGGTCATCTTGCACTACCACATGACCGTATGGCTATTTCCCAATCACACATGAATTTGGCAATTTTAATTCAATTAATATCACATATTGATTCCTTGCACCACAAGTAATATGCAATCTAAACAAGTTTGGGAAACATCTAGATCGTTTGTCCCAAACAATACATCTCACCGATGTGAGACACTTGTCACATTCACCCAGATAGTCGTCTGGTGAGCCTAAGTCGAGCCGGTCAGTTCAACAGATTGAACCGGTCGGTTCACTCAATTTGGGACAAACATAGACAATTCGAATCTGATTAGCATGGCAACCAAATGTCCATCTCAACACTTGAGACACCCATCTAGAACGCCCAAATGGATGTCTCACTCTATGAGATGGTCGTTTGGCAGTTCAGTTAGCCAATCCATTGATTTTTTGTGTGAATTGAATACCTAAACACTTTAGTAATCAATCCAATCATCATTCAAGATAAACTCCTCTTCCAAATGAGTTCCTATGGGTGTGACCCTATAGGTCCCAAATCAAATCGGCAGTGAATGTTCGTAACTAACTTATGACATAACAAGCAAGGAGCGGTGCCTAGTCAGGCATCAATGCTACCCAAGTGAATGGAAATTTGGAGAACAACTTCAACCTACAATATGTGTAAGATGTTGTAGTTATTGTATAATTTCTTTGTCACTGATATCTAGAATGAACTTATGGCATGGACTTGTCATCCTCTCAAGGTTCAATCCATGTTCCTTGAACCAAGAGCAGACTGTGTAAGATAATGTTATAACCTCAATTTTTCTTGTATTGATTGAAATGCTTTTTTGTAAATAAAAGCATTTTGAATGGAAATTTATGCTTTGTTTTTAAAGAATGGATTCTTTTGCAAAATTTCCCTTGGGTGTATGATTTTGTGGTTTATAATTAAATCAAATAAAGATTAAAAGGGAAAAAAGATAAAAGAAATCCCATAATAAGTAAAAGGAAAAAGAAATAAAAGATAATTGTGTGCATGTGTGAGAATTCTGTAGAGTTCTCTAGAAAATGGTATGGATGACCACTATTGGTTAGTTTTTGGTGTCACTTGGTTTCTAATAAGAAAACAAATCAAAATAAAGAAAATATAACATAAATAAAGAGAAAAATGAATTTTAATTACATAATATATGCCTTTTGAGTGGATGGCTTGCATATGAAGAAAGGTCTCTTTCTTTTTCGAATTTCAGTTCCAAACTTTGCATACAAGTGATTTAAGTCATAGAGTTTACCTTAAAATTTGGTATTAAAAGGATGTGTGGGTTAAGAGATGGATTTTGTATCCCTAAAGTGAGAAGAATGTCATTCAATGTCACATTTTCGAATACAATTATAATTTCCTTTAAGTTAACTTTTTTCTGGCACGTGAGATGAGGGCCGTTGGATTTGATATCCAACAGTGCAGTGATTATCACCTACCCTCGGCCAAGAGAGGAAATAAGTTCAGTACAAGAAACTTTTGGGAATCGATTTCTCTAAGATACATAAGGTGAGGAGATTGGGAAACATGATCAATGACTTCGGGAGAAAACATCACACCTAACCATCCCCTGTTCTACCTAGTTTGGAGGGCTCTAGACGTTTCACCCAATTCACAAGGGGAGGCCATATCCAACCCTAGGACACAAACCTATATAAAAGGGCACACTCACCCTCAGTGAGATCACCAAACTGACTGCCAGCCATGCCCGACTCTTAGACTCACTTGCCTACTATCAATGTTGCTGATAGCCCTATCCATTTGGTCCTTTGATCTACTTCTATGCAACCGTAGGGTCTATCTCATTGTTCTTTATGTGTTAGACCTTTCTTAGAAATTAATCAGCTCCAATGAGTATGAGAAGATGCGACAGAGATAAAGGCACTATGGACTGACACTCGGGAGGATGAAACCTCAGAGTCAACCTTGTTGTTGACTCAGACAGGCTTCTTATGAGATGTCCAGAGGAGGAAGATGAAGGAGGGGTGAATTACCACCTTGCCTCAATGCGAACCAGTCCTAGGATCAAGGGCACTCAGGGGTAGAAATGTCCTTCAACCATGAGTCAAGGTTTTGCCAGTGAGGAGAGAGCTGCCGTGTGGTGGAGCTCCATTCGTTGAGCTGGGCTCACGTGGAAAAATAGTGGGAAAGGAAAAAGGAACCCCAGTTAGCTGATGTGGCGCTCTGCTATTGGTGTAGGGTTATCCAATGGGAACGTGTATTATATGGATTATGATGAGAAAAATATGTAGAATCCATTAAAAATGAATTTGAGACCTATATCTTCTTGAAACTAAAAAAAGTGTGTAAAGATACTATCTTTATTCGATTTTATTAATTTGAAAACCTAAGTTTTGAAAATTAATGGATGTAATAATGTTTCCCGACTTTTATGAGCAAAGTGTAGCCTTTTGACATAAAACTGATGAATTTAATCTAATTGAATGATATTTGTTCATAATTTGCTTAATTAGGGTTCCATGATTATAAAAGTGCATTAATGGACTTAGAAACCCTTATTATGATAATTATGCACTTTAATGGATTTAAATATGGAAATCAATCAAGAAGGAATGAAAATGATGTTCTTGAACTAATTTTTCGATAAAGACCCTTAAATTGGATAATTTGAGTAATTAGGGTTTTTGTGAGTAGACAAGTGCTTTTAGGGTTTGTTGACCTAAAAGGGTAAAATCAAAAAGTAAAAGTTTGAAAACCAAGAATTGTTAAGGAAACCCCAATAAGCTTAGAAACCCTATCATGGAATCCCAAGTCAATAAAAGATGTTTGGATGAGATTATAACAATTGTGTGTTATAGGTACTTTTCAGGATCAAGTTGCTTGATTTATTGCTTGGCTTGGTTGATTAGACTTCTTGATTGGATTAGCTATCTTACATGGTTTTGAGACTACTAAATTAGGTATGTGGTTATGCTTATAGACAATCACTTTAGTTTCACTGTGATTTCTATGGTTTCATTGGTTTGCTTGAAATTTAATAATTAGATGAACTTCAATTCTTACAACTATAAAGTGACTATGGCTATCACCATATATGTGCATAACTAGCTCAGATCCTAATCCTCCTCTGTAGCTTTGTGTATATGTGAGAAATTGAAGATGTAGGTATTTATCTACCTTGGGGTAGGATCAATAGATTGTCATGAGTCGAGGTTTGGTCTACCTTTGAGTAGGATCATACAATTATACAACTCTAGGTCTTGGTCTACCTTTGGGGTAGGACCCAAAAGGGCTATTGAGGATTTACCATATGGGAGAGGTACTATCCATGCCCATTGCAGGGACAACATAGAGGCTTAGATAGATCAGGATTGAGTAGTTATGTTTAAAATGTAAAGTTTAATATATTAAACAATAATTTTGTTGCTATATGTTGTTACAAATAGATGCAAACATTTCGTTTCCCCCACTTATTTTTCAGTATTTTTGGTAAATCTATTGTTATGTCTACAAGATTAATGGAAAATGTATATTCAATTATTGGTGACATTGAAAAAGTATGAGGCTATATAATGCAGGGAGGAATATATTTAGATCATTCTAGCCTTGGGTAAAATTATGAAATCTCAATTTTGAATAGGTATGTAAAAATTAAAAAATTTATATCCTTCATTAAGAAAATTTGTGGTAGAATTTATTAATTATTTTTGTTTATTTGCAAAACCATATGATCATGTTTGGGGTAACCACTCTAGCTTCTTGGCCTTCCTTAATTGGAGATTACTGGGGGTGGGTTCATTACATTTGATATCAGAGCCTAGTTTTCCATATAATCTCTAATAATGATTAAAGTTTGCAAATTCTTTAGATCCCAAAGGGAGTTATTAGACACTTTTCCAAAGATGGAGGTTTCTAGAAAAGGATCATGATCCGGAGGATGGCAAGATTTTCCTCTACCCCGCTAGTCGGTCCACGAGGACTCCAAGAATCTATTTAACTACCTAGCCAAAATATGAGGATTTGACTCTAAATAAGACACCTTTAAGATTTCTTACTCTACTTTCATCCCTTCTTACCCTCTTTCTATGGACAAACTTTAAGTGCTTAAGGTTTTCTCTCTCTCCACCTTCTCCTGAGTTTTGGGGTTAAGAGTGTTAATGATTAAGGCATCCTCTACCAAATAATAAAAGTGGACATAATGATAAAGAGAAAATGTTTGATGGGTTTATCCCCTATAAAGGTAAACCCTAGATGTAACTAGGGTCAGTTTGGGAAACAACCTTAGTAGGACAAGAGAAGAAAACCTAAGGTACATGTTATAGACCCTAATCTCAACCCAAAAGCCTAATCTTGGGGTATGAGAAGAGTAGAAGGAAAATAATAGTGCCACCCTAATAAATAATAAGCAGTGGATTGATAAAGAGAGAACTCAATAAGTTGGATGCCTTAGTTTGTCCATGCATGCAAGCACGTAGGTTAGGCATACATGATATATGTAGAGGACTTGAGTATGCATGTGAAACATAGCCAATAAGTGGTTGCATGACCCCTAGTGCAAACTTTTGGTTTTGAGTGACCTGACCTAGGGTGGATCATCCCTAAAAAGGAGAAAAGATCTATGAGATAGATAACACTCTAAATTGAAAGGTTATTTGTGACCAAAAAGTTGAAAATATTCCAGGTAGGAACCCTAACAAGTGTGTTTCCACTTAGATATAAGTAGGAGATAGGCATGCACCTATGTGGAAGTGTGCGAGATGAAGAGTGTAAAGGGATTAGTTCTAAGCCATATGGGTGATGCCTATTAGACTATGAGATGGGTATGCTGGAGGAAATGAATGTGGAGCTCCATGTTACATAATGAGATAATATAGTTTATGATGACCTCAGTTGGACATAAGATTTGATAGTATGCTTCATCATATAGGGTAATCCAAGAGAGAATAAGATGTGAATCTATAGGAACCTTAACGTCCTCTATGAAGAGGGAACCTCTAATGCTAGGAGTAGGTTGGGAACCTAGACTCCAAGACATGAGGAATTATGAGAAATATTTGGATGATATGTTCTAGACTAGACTACCAAGAGTGGATGAGTTGAGTTGCTTCATGCATGATCCATAGTGGCTTGTCATACCTTAGATATCTTTGGAAGGACCAAACCCTAGAAAAGAGAAAGAGGCTTCTTATATAGATGTATAGATGATATAAGTATCAACCATATAGGTGAGGAAAAGAGAATCCCAAGATCCTAGAGAGGTAAGGAATGGTAATATGATGTGAAGCCTAAGACTCAGATTGGAATCCCTTGTGTAGGACTCTAAGGATTATTTACATGGAAGAGAATGTGGAGATGAAAAATGACTAGCATGTTATGGTTCGATACGTGCTTGATCGACTAAGACATGCATTTTAGATGACTAATTATATGGATGTAAACTCGAGAGGGGAAGTGGTGGTATCTGGTGCATATAGTGCTCACAAGGTCAAATGGCACCCCCACATGTTTTGGGTTAAAGGAAAACCCACTTAGATAGAGATATATGTTTGATGAGCCACTCACAGAAGTTGGTGTCATATGTATGTATGAAACTGGTCCAACCTTGAGAAATAATGAAAAAGTATGACATAACAAAAAACTTAGAAATGGTTTAATATGTTTTCCACTTTCTAGTCACATTCTTGGGTGGAATAATAGGAAATATGCCTAAAGGAGCTGTCCTTATATAATGATATATACTATGGATTCAAGAAAGTTTGGTGACCATTGGTACAATCAAGCGATAGTATTATCCTATCTTGGGGAAGAACCTTTCCTAAAGGAGTGAGCACTAAAATTTGTTTAAGAATGGAGGTGACTTTAAGGGGCCGTTCGGCCCCAGCAAATATGAATACCGACATTTATATACATAGATGGCACCAGATTCTGGGACCACAACGACACCAGCAGATAAAATCTATTGTTAACAACAGCAGTTCGGCATGTAAAAAAGCTAATCTTGGCCTGGACACGGCATTTCTAAGATCCGTCGTGCATGGCGTGATTTTAAATCTCGCATGATATAGTGATGCAACTACCGAATCAAATGCAGATATACATTTTAACCATGCATCCGACTTCTAGTTTCTGTACAAAATACCGGTAATTTAAATGATGGGGGCCGAACGACCCCTAAAGGTCACTTAAAAATAAACTTGAGAGATTAAGTGCATGGAGCAAAAAAGCAAATAGATTGAGTATGATTCTTTACACCCATGAACATATCAAAGTGACATGAAGAAAAGTCACTATGGAAGTGTCTGGTAGAATGGGGCCAGGCCCAGATGGGTAGGTAGCCATGTTTCCCATGACAGGGAATAAAGAAAACTATGAGTTCCCAAGAGATGTAGGAAAATCAGGTGAGAATTCTATAGGATACAATGTACTTGGACATCATCAAAGGAACCACAAGATCAATGTGTGATGAAATAAAATAAAGTTATGATAGAACCATAAGTCATTCGTAAGGTCGGGAAGGGATGAGACCAATTGGAGTAGGAGTTCATGGTTCCCTAAATGCAGTAGACCACAAGATCGGGAGGTAACGACTGTGTTTTCTTGATGCCCATCGGTTAGGAGGTTGACCACCATCATGCATTCATGGGGACCAAGCGGTAAATGTGAGAGGCACTCCCTAGATGCATAAGGGTAAGATCACCCCAAAAGTGTCGACGCCCTAGAGACCTTGAGGAAATAACTAAGATACATAAGTATTAGTTATGATAAGACTCAAAGGTTATGGGAAAAGGTTTTTCCATATATACATGGAATTAAGGGAATTATGGTATTCATGTTTTGGAGTCATGTGGAGAATGTTTCAACCTAGTTTTGAAAATAAAATGGTAATATGTAAATGCACCGTCTCTACTCTTGGAATGGGATGAGATTTGTATTTGGACTACAACCAAATGCTTATTTCATCTTATTATGGGTGTGAGAGACAAAACAAATGCATGCCATACTAGGAATAAAAGTGATATGAAGAATAAATACTTAATTTTAAATCTTTCTATGATAATTAAGAATTGGAGGAATTACCATACCCCTATGAGTAGATGAACAAAGGTGATCGCCATATTGAAATTTCAGATGAGGATATAATTATCAAGTGTAGTTTGAATTCTTTAAGTCAAGATTGAATCCGGTGACCAAAATAATTGATGTAAGAGCTTGAAGTACCTCCTGACTCAGAAGGACCTAAACTTGAGACAAACACGATGGATGGAGCATATGAAGGATTATGATTTCACCATCGCCTATCACCCTGGGAAGACTAATGCAGTAGCATATGCACTTAGCCAAAAATAGCTCAGGAGTACAATTGTATTATCTACCTAGTGGAGAGGACCAGAAGAGTTTTCTAGGTGGAATGTTCATCCATTAGAAGACCAGATCTGTGTGGCTAACATTCAGATAAAACCAGACCTGTTGGCTGAGTTGGTAGCTGCCTAGTTAGCCAACCCAGAGCTTGACAAGATGAAGGGTCTGTGAGAGAAACCTCAACTACATCTTTCACTGGGAGTAGATGGTGGAACCCACTACAAGAGTCGTATTTGGGTTCCTAAAGAATCTCCGTTGAAGAATCATACATTGCAATAATCTCATGATTCTATGTATATGATACATCCTGACACTACCAAGATGTTTAAAAAATTGCAACGAAACTTTTGGTTGCCTGGAATGTAGAGGGACATAGTGGCATATGTGACCAGTTGTCTCACGTGCCATATGGTGAAGCCTGAACACCAGGGATCCAATGGATTACTACAATCAATTGAGATTCCTGAGTGGAAATGGGAACAGGACACCATGGACTTTTTGGTGGGTCTCCCTAAGACAAAGAAAGGTCTTAATGCAATATAGGTTGTGGTAGATTACCTTACTAACTCAACACATTTCCTAGCCTTAAAGATAACTGCTTAGGTGGCGGACCTAGATGAACTATATATTAGAGAGGTAGTTTGACTGCATGACATTTTGAGTTCAATTACTTCTGATTGTGATCCTAAGTTCACTTCCTAGTTGTGGAAGCAAGCGCATGAAGAAATCGGTAGTAGGATGAAATTTAGAACAACTTATCATACCTCGACTGATGGGCAGTCAAAAAGGACAATCCAGACTTTAAAGGACATGTTGAGAGCATGTGTGCTCAATTGGGGTGGATCATGGGGACAGTAACTCCCCTTAAATGAGTTTGCTTACTATAACAGCTACCAAGCCAATATCGGGATGCCTACATATGAAGCTCTCTAAGGGAGGCCATGTGGCCACCACTTCACTGGGATGATGTCAGTGAGAGGACCTTGTTGAGGTCACATGAACTATAGTTGGATGCTAATAAAGTCACTTTGATAAAACAAAGGCTAAATAAAGCCCATGATCGACATAAGTCATATGCTGTTGTGAAGTGACTTGCACTTCACTATGAATGAACATGTGTTTTTAAAAATTCGAACCCTATGAGCTAAAACTAAGAATAGAGGAAAGTTGAGTCCCTAATATGTGGGTCCATTTGGGATTTTAGAACATATTGGTTAACCTACTTATCATTTAGCCTTACCCCCTCAGTATAGTATGATGCATGATGTGTTCCATGTGTCCAATCTAAAGTGCTATGTCAAGGACCCGAGACATGTGCTGAGCATTGAACATATTGAACTCCAACAGAGGATGACATACCCTGAGTCACCTATGAGGGTACTACATACCAAGGTGAAAGAGCTCAGGAGTAAAAAGATAGAGACGGTAAAGGTTCTTTGGAAGCACCATGGAGAGGATGAAGCCACATGGGAGCTGAATACAAACATGGAAAAGGCCTACCCTAATTTTTTTGTTTAATTGGTTGAATTTTATGGCAAAAGTTCCTATAAGAGGGAAGGATGTTATAACCTCAGTTTTGCTTGTATTGATTGAAATGCAATTTTGCGAATAAAAGGGCTTTGAATGGAAATTGTATGCTTTGTTTTTAAAAGAATGGATTCTTTTGCAAACTTTTCCTTAGATTCATGGTTTCATGGTTTATATTAGTTTGACAAATCCATCAAAGATAAAAAGGAGAAAAGAATAAAAGAAATTTCATAATAAGTAAACAGAAAAAGAAATAAAAGATAATTGTGTGTATATGCGATAAGTGTGTCTAGTTCTCTATAAAGTGGTATGGATGATGACTATTGGTTAGTTTTCGATTCCTCTTGATTTATAATTTGAAAAGAAATCAAAATAAAGAAGTTAGAAGAGAAAGAAAGAGAAAAATGAATTTTAGTTGCATAATATTTGCCATTTTATTAGATGGCATGCATATGAAGAAAAGTCTTTTTCTTTTTTGAATTTACGTTTCAAGCATTGCACACAAGTAATTTATGTCATTAAAGAGTTTCCCTTAAAATTTGGGATTAAAAGGATGTGTGTTTTGAGAGATATGGATTTAAAAAAAATCCCTAAAGTCATTAAATGTCACATTTTTGAATACAATTAGAATTTCCTTTAAGTTCACTTTTTTCTGGAACGTGAGATGACATTCATTGGATCTGAGATTCAACAGTGCAACGATCATCACCTACCCTCAGCCAAGAGAGGAAGGAAGGCCGATACAGGCAACTTTGGGGAATCGATTTCCCTGAGATACATAAGGTGAGCAGATTGGGAAACTCAATCAATGAATTCGAGAGAAAGGATCACACCTAACTATCCCAAGTTCTACCTGGTTTGGAGGGCTCTAGACATTTCACCCAATTCACAAGGGTGGCCATACCCAACCCCCAAACACAAACCTATATAAAAGGACATACTCACTCTCTATAAGATCACCAAACTGACCATGAGACTTGCCCATCTCTTGGACTCACAAACCTGCTATCAATTCCAGTGATAGCCTATCCTTTTAGTCCTCCAACCTTCTTCTATGCAACCAGAGGGTCTATGTCACCATTCTTTATGTGTCGACCCTTTCCTAGAAATTAATCTACTCCAACGAGTACAGAAAGATGTGGCGGAGATAAAGGCACTCTGGGCTGCCACTCAAGAGGATGAAACCTCTGAGTAAACCTTATTGTTGACTAAACCAGGCCTCCCATGACCTGACCAGAGGATGAAGACAAATGAGGGGTGAAATACCGCCTTGCCCCGATGTGAACCAGTCCCAGGCTCAAGAGAACTTGGGGGTAGAAGCATCCTTCAACCCTGACTCAAGAATTTTCCCACGAGGAGCAAGCTGCCATGTGGCAGAGCTCCATTCTTTGAGTCGGGCTCGCGTGGAAAAGTAGTGGAAAAGAAAAAAAGAACCCCAATTAGCTGATGTGGCTCTCTACTATTGGTCCAAATGTAATTATTTTATAAGAATCATAACTAATTGTAGGGTTATCCAATGGGAACATGTAATATATGGTTTTTTTATGAAAAAAATATGTAGAATTCATTAAAAATGAATTTGAGGCCTAAATATTCTTATAACTTGAAAAAGTGTGTAAAGGTGCTATCTTTAATAATTTTTAATAAATCTGAAAACCTAAGTTTTGAAGATTAATGGATCTAATGATGTTCCCTAACTTTTATGAGAAAAGTTTATCCTTTTGACATAAAAAGGATGAATTAGATCTAATTGGATGATATTTGTTTATACTTTTCTTAATTAGGGTTCCATGATTATAAAAGTGCATTAATGGACTTAGAAATCCTAATTTTGATAATTATGTAGTTTAATGGATTTAAATATGGAAATCAATCAAGAAGGCATGAAAATGTTGTTCTAAAACAAATTTGTGGATCAAGACCATTAATTTGGATAATTTGAGTAATTAGGGTTTTTATGAGTAGAAAAGTGCTTTTAGGGTTTGTTGGCCTAAAAAGTAAAAGTTTGGAAACCAAGAAACCCTAAGGAACCCTAATAAGGCTTAGAAACCCTAGAATGGAATCCCAAGTCAATAAAATATGTTTGGATGACATTATAATAATTAGGTGTTATAAATACTTTTTTGGATCAAGCTGCTTGATTTATTTCTTAGCTTGGTTGATTGGACTCTTGATTGGATTAGCTATCTTGCTTTGTTTTGAGACTACCAAATCAGGTATGTGGTTACACTTATGGCTAATCTCTCTAGTTTCATGGCAATTTCTAAGGTTTCACTGGTTTTCTTGAAATTAACTACTTAGATGAACTTTAATTCTTGCAACCATAAAGTGAGTATGGCTATCACCATATATATGTGCATGACTACATCAGATCCTAATCCTCCTTTGTATCTTTGTGTATATGTAAGAAATTGATGATCTAGGTATTGATCTACCTTGGGATAGGATCAACAGATTATCATGGATCGATATTTTGTCTACCTTGGTATAGGATCATATCACTATACAACTCTAGGTCTTTCTCTACCTTTGGGGTAGGACCAAAAAGGGATATTGAGGATCTACCATATGGGAGAGGTAGTATTGATGCCCACTGTAGGGACATCACAGAGGCTTGGATGGACCATGATTAGTTGTTATGTTTCAGATGTAAAGTTTGGTCTGTTAAACAATAATTTTTTTGCAATATGTTGTTACAAATAGATAAAAACATTTTGTTTCCCTCACATACCAGTATAACTTGTTATACCGACTGAAGTTTTATTTTTTAGAATTTTAAGTTAATTTGTTGTTACATCTACAATATTAATGGAAAGTGGATATTCAATAAAAGCTGACATTGAAGAAGTACAAGACTATATAATGTTTGGAGGAATATAGCTAGATTGTTCTAGCCTTGGGTAAAACCCTAAAATCCAACTTTTGAATAGGTATGTGAAAAGAAAAAAATTATATCATGCATTAAGCTAAGTTGTGGTAGAATTTATTATTATTTTTTAATTATTTGCAAAACCATATCATCATGTTTGGGATTACGACTCTAGCTTCTTGGCCTTCCTTAATTGGAGGTTGCTGGGGGTGGGGTCGTTATAGTTAATGTGACCTCAATATCATATATTGATTCACATGTGCATGCATTTCTTAGTCTCTCTTATCAAGTGGACATAATATCATACTCCAATAGGAGGGACAAATCTCATATCTATCACTCACGGTCTATCCCCATGTGTCCAAGTCACCCAATCATCACCTTTATAACAACCCATGTTTCAGGATTGTGTTTGATGATGTCAAAGCATGCCTAGTGACATGTGACGAGTACAGTGATTTTAGGTCTAAGAAACACAATCACCACCTTCACTATGAGAGTTGACTAAGACTTACCATATGATGGTTTCCATGTATCACTCTCAAGGTGGGTCTGTCCGATATACTGTTCCCTAACATGTATCTATGTGCTTGATTTTATATTGCCATTTCATGACTAATGAGATTCTTTCATCAACCAACCCATACTCTAATCTTATGTGTTACTAGTGCCTATCTACCTTCCATAGTAACAACCGAATAGGGACATAACAAGAATGTACACACTCTTAACATTTGTATGATCTCATTCTCTAAGACTCATACTTGAAGACATATGTCATTGACTAATGTCATTCTTTAGACCTTTATCTCATAATAGAGTGAAACATAATGAATTGGAAGCTTGCCTTTATGATTATTAATCAAATGATTTATTGTATATGCCATGTCAATCATCACATGATTTTCTCAATGGGCATACCTTGCCAACATACTTCCACTTGTACTTAGAGACAATCACCCATGAATCTCATTCTTAGTGATCCATGCAATATGCTTCTATTTCACAAGTTCTTATCTTAATGGGCTAGCAACACTTTCTATTAGTCAGTATATTGCATGTTTCTTCATCTCTTCACTCTGAGATGAAACTACATTAATATGGTATCTGATATTCATTGCCTAACACTTTGCTCCGTTGTTGTCACGGTACTTTTTTTTTATGGAAGTCAGAGGGTATTTTTATTCATCTCGCCCCTCTCTTGCAAGCTATTTCAACAAATTATTACAAGTTGTTCTACTCAAAACTGAATTAAACTTGGTAGTACTACTACCATTACACATATCCATGTTGACTAAATCAACAATGTTTCTAGGAGGACTCCTATAGTAATAGGGGCCACTCTTGTTTTTGATATGATGCTTGGTGAGCTGGTCGGCAACCTTATTTCCCTCACGATTGGTGTGTACGCAGACCCAGCCTGGCCTAAAACCTCTTCTCAAAGAAGTAACCCATCTGGCCATCTTAGGGAACTCCGTATCATTACCTTCCAGAGCTAACTTGGCATTCTTACAATCAGTTTCAATGCAAATATTATTACAATTCTGTATTTGCCCGATCTCCACAGCTAATTGCCCGGGTTTCAGCTTCAAGAGCATTGTCTGCTTGTAAAGTGTTGCCCCAACCTCCACGCCAGTGGCCATACTCGTCCCTGCACACAACTACTACAACAACGAGGTGGGATGTCGGGTTGAAAGTTGCATCGATATTCAGCTTTAGGGTACCTTGCGACTGTCTCTGCCAACCGACATGTTGAACGGCTACCTCCTTGGACATCTAACCTACCTCCCAAGCTTTGGACTAGACAAGAACCTCTTTGGAAATAAGGGCTTTTAGATGACTCACAGTTAGTTTCTTCCCTTTGAACACTTGGAGATTGCGGTGCTTCCAAATCTTCCAACAGCCAATGGAAAATTTAAAGTCATGTGGTGCATGTGTTTTTAGATGATCATGAATCCAGTTCTAGAGAATGGTCTCACTGAAGAATTGATTCCAGCAGCTCTGCTCTAAGATCTCCTTCCACACGCGAGATACCTACTCGTAGTCACATAGGGCATGAAAGATTGTTTCTTCCTCAAGGCCACAAACCGGGCAGAGGCAGCTAGTAGCCAGGTTCTGGGCTACTCTCCTGCTATTTGTCAAGAGGCATTGTGCCCCAAAAGCCAGAAGAAAAATTTGATCTTCATGTTTACCTTTATCTTCCATATTGTCTCCCATTTACCTTCGGTTCTAATGTCTTTCTCCAACCTCAAAATATCGTAAGCACTCCTGGTGGTGAAAAGTCCTGAATCTATGTGGCACCAGGCGTGGATGTCCTGGACATCAGTATCCATAGGGACATCTATTTGTGTTATCTTCTTTACAATGTCATGTGGCAGCCAATCCTCTAAAAAATCCTTGTCCCATCTATTCTCCGAATTCACAAGGCAGGAAACTTTCAAGTCCAACAACTCCTCAAGTATAGGTTTTAGGACATGGTCCTTAAGCGACTTTGTATTACCCCACCATCTATCAAACCACACATTGATGTCTTTGCCATTAATAGGAATCATAGTGGAGTTATCATGGATGAAGGACTTGCCATCTAGAACCACGCGGCCCAACCTGGACACATTAGGCATACATCCGCTGTTGAAATTAGTGTACTTATTCAGCAAGCCCCCGCACCAAAGAGACTTCCTGTGGGTACTCAGATCCCATGCATGTTTATAGATCAAAGTGTGGTTCATCTCTCTCATTGATCGCACTCCCAGGCTGCCATGTTTTTTGTCACTTGTAATTTTATTCCAGGCCACAAGGGAGAGAGCATGTTGCTTCTGACTTCCGCCCCATATGAAGGATCTAATTCTGCTATCTATGCGGTCACAGATCTTTTTCGTTAGCACTGCTATCTTCATTGTGTAGCTGGGGATCGCCGGAAGTGTTGATTTAGCTAGACACACCCTTCCTACCAAACTCAGGGTTCTAGCCGACCAAGAGTTTATACTATTTGAGACCTTTTCTAAGATGTTGCCATACATATCCGCCTTCACTCTGCCATGGATTAGAGGAACCCCTAAATATTTTCCCATGTTCTCTGATTGGGTGAATCTTCTTTCTCTACAAATTATCCTTCTGATCTTGCGAGGGATGCTTTTAGCAAAATGAATACAAGATTTGTTCACTGAGATCACTTGGATGGATACTACACCGAACTGTTTAAAGCAATCCATCACAGTTCTCATTTCAGCCAAATCCACCTTTGTAAAACGGAACAAGTCATTAGCAAAATAAAGGTGAGAAATCCTAGGTCCCTTATTATATAGCTGAACATGAGTCCATTTCTTCTCACGTACCAGGTTTTCAATACATTGGCAAACTCTTTTTAGGCATAGCACAAAGATATACGGAGATAAAGGATCTCCTTGTCGGAGACCTCTAGTAGCTTTAAACGAAACTGCTTTCTTTCCATTCCAAATGATGGAGGCCTCTCCACTGGAAATTGAGTTTAGGATGTAGGTCCTGATAGACTTAGGTATGCCAGCTTTCAGCAGTGTATCAGCTATAAAAGGCCAGGTCATCTTATCATACGCTTTTGACAAATCCACCTTGACAACCATCATTCTCGATGATGTCTTCCTTCTCATGAGATGTAATATCTCCTGTGCAGCCGTGATGTTGTCTGCAATTCTTCTTCCCGGAACAAACACACTTTGGACAGGTGAAATCCAGTCAGATAGAAAGTGTTTAAGACGTTTGACAACAACCTTAGAAGCTAATTTCAACACATTGTTATTAAGTGAGATGGGTCTGAACTGATCACATTTCTCAGGCTTCGTCACTTTGGGAATAAGAACAATACTAGCATCACAAAGAGACTGTTTAAGATCTGCACCTGAAAGTGCTTTACTGATGGTTGCTAGGAGAGATTGCTTCACTGTGTGCCAGTTTTTCAAAAGGAACGAGATGTCTACCCCATCCGGGCCAGGTGCTTTGTGAGGACTGGCTTTAGATAAGATGTTATGAATCTCCTGAAGGGTAGGAGCCTGCTGGATTAATTGCTTATCCGCGATAGACAAAGTTTTAAAGGAACCCCAGTAATGGCTAATTGCCCCCAAATCAGTTTGTCCAGGTTTGGTGAAAATATTCTTAAAATGATTACCAACCATAGTACTAATGGTCTGTTCTTTTGTCACCCAGGCACCAATTTCATCTTTAAGCATGGAAGCTATATTAGACCTTGTCCACTGCTTGACAAACACATTATAAAATTTTGAGTTGTTATCCCTATTAATGATCCAATTAATGTGACCTTTCTGTCTTAAATCATCTTCCTCCTTTTTCAGAATATCCATGTATGCAGATTCCATATCAGCAATGAGTTTGACAGTTTGATGATCATAGAAGTCTTCCAAATTAGCTTGGAGGCTATCTAGATTCCGAGTGATACACTCCTTTTCCTTTGTGAGTTGATGCTTGGAGTTTGCCGCCCAGCTTGTAATATACTATTTGGATCATTCCAAGGCATAATGGAAGACAAGTTCTCGTTCTAGTTCTCTCTTATCATCTTCTAGAAATCTAGATCAGCTGACCACGATTCCCTAGTCATGAACCTAGGTGTGAACGTCCCTCTACACGTTGCCCTTAACAAAATGGGGGCAGTGATCTGAGCTCGCTTTGGGGAGGTGCTCCACAACGTACTGCATGAATTGTTGCATAAACTCTGCATTAGAAACAACTCTATCCAATCACTCT
This sequence comes from Alisma plantago-aquatica, assembly GCA_963693085.1. Classification (NCBI taxonomy): domain Eukaryota; kingdom Viridiplantae; phylum Streptophyta; class Magnoliopsida; order Alismatales; family Alismataceae; genus Alisma; species Alisma plantago-aquatica. The sequence goes on along the minus strand of OY856415.1, from coordinate 319,341,756 downwards.
CATAGTTTTCCATGGACATATGTATATTTTGTGCCATTGAATCCCAGGTCCGAAAGTCTAGTTTCCAGCAGTGTGTTATTGAAGAGATTAGCTTCATTGAAGTTATAGTACAAGCTTCCCATCTTCTCCTCAGGCAAGAGACTTGAATTGAAGTCCCCCATAGCTACCCAAGGCATCCGATCATCAGATCTTATGTCCTTTAGGGCCTCCCACAGAGACTTCTAGATAGATATGTGAGGACTGGCATAAATGAAAGAAACCAATATAGCATCATTGAGTTTGCAGGTCACGAATTGCTTGTGGTAGTTTACAATCTTGACCTCGATCTCCTCGTCCTTCCGACATATCCAAATTCCACCCATGAAACCTCTCCCTTCACATCTGAGAGAGTTGGTGAAACCAAGTTATTTAATGGTTTTCGTAGAAACTTGGCCATTGATGCGTGGTTCTAATATAGCCACTACCTTTGGTTTCTTGGCATCAATGATGCTTTTAAGGACTCTCATCGTGTTATCGTTTCCTATACCTCTAACATTCCAACACACAATATTAGGCTTAAGCATTAGGAAAAAAACCCATATAGCACACTTTGGGAAAAAAATTACCGAAATAGCACCCTTCCCAGCTTATTTCCCAAACTAGCACACTTTCAGAGTAAAACACCACTTTATTTGGCGTTTTACTGTCTCCGAAACCAAAAGCGCCACGTTGTTTGGCATTTTCACAGTAAAACACCACATACCTTGGCACTTTACTGTCTCAGGAACCAAAAGCGCCACTTTGTTTGGCGTTTAAAGCTTGCGGGGGTGAAAAGTGCCACTTTGTGTGGCGTTTTCATGGTTGCAAAGACTGAAGCGCCACCTTATCTGGCGTTTACCGATTGAGTGGGAAAAAAATGCCACATAGTCTGGCGTTTACATGTAAAACGCCACAAAGGTTGGCGCTTTACAGTAAAGCGCCAGATAATGTGGCGTTTTATTATTTGGCGTTGTATTTGCTGCATTATCTTAATATCTAATACATATTCATATAGTGTTTGCTGCATGTTCTAAATATCCAACACATTCATAATGCTATTTGCTGCATGTTCTAAATTTTTTAAATATCCAACACATTAAAGTAGATTATGATTACAATATCATAGAAATATGTCCAAAAGGGAATAAGGTAAATGGTGAATACAAAATGATCCAACATAGAACAACAACAAAAAGAAACATCAGTATAAATGCATTTAAAAAAGATACATGATTCAAGTAGGAAATCTACAATATTTGCAAATGACAAGTAATCTTCAGATGTTGCAACAAAGGCCTTCAATCCTGCAACTAAAATAAAAGAAATATTTGACCAAATTATTAAACTATAGTGAACAATACAATATATTATTTAGAATATAAAAATATTTGAAAGAATTAATACCTGTCACTTTTGAGTCTTTAAACCTTAGGTTTGGTCACCAGATTGTTGTTCTATGTTTGGAGAATCTTGGATTGGGCTCAACTGTGTAGTTTGAGCTCCACGTGTAGGCCTACTCATAGGAAGTGGTGGTGTGAGAGGTCGAGTGAAGGGCATATTCCAAGATGGTGGAGGTGATCCAAACATGGTTGTGTGGAGGCCATGTGACCAGCTAGGGGGTGGTCCATGTGGTGAAAATGGATAAAAAGGTCCGTGTTGGTCAAAGCCTAGGGACGGACTAAAACTTGGTTGAGACCATGATAAAGTAGAAGGAACCCCAAAGTTATCAGATGGCGACGACGAAGGAGAGTAGAACATTCCTGGAAACGAAGAAGGAGTACCAACAGGAAATTGTCTCCCATGTCTAAAGGGTTTGCAAAGTCATCAATCCAATCATCCACTTTAAAACTTTCATATTTATCCGTATTGGCATGGTCCACCCAATCATCCTTCCAGGTTTCCGAGTCAACATAAACATCATGATTGCTATCATATATACGAAGTTGTTGCAATTCTACGTCATTATCAAGGTCATCATCATCATCATCATCATCATCATCATCATCATCATCATCATCATCATCATCATCATCATCATCATCATCATCATAATCTGGATCATCATCATCGTTATCATCATCATCAACCAAAATATCAGATTTCTCAACATAAAGATTCATACACCTCCCGTAGCCGATAGTGAGTAGGTCTTTCCAACTATCATTATCCACAACTTGAGTAAAAAATAAGTTAAATGTCGGACCTAAATCACTTGGAAGGGTGTAACTTAAATGGATGTTGTGCATTGATGAGTTGATGTCAAGAACTTGATGTATGAATGACATAAACTCAGCATAAGTAGATGCCGTAGATATTTCAATTGGCATGGGTGTTCCATTATAAAGTGGGACAAATTGTCTTGAGGTATCGGCCATAGTCCTGAATTGATGAGTAATTTTTGTTAGATATATAATTTGAAAGTTTTGATCTATATAGCTATTGCATTAGTTCAAATGGTTAAAGTGATAATATTTGCATGTACATAATAGTTAAATCACTAACCATATTGTTTTTGTTCAAATAACTTTATTAAGTGAATTTGGTATAAGTGATGATGTTGAGTATTTGCATGTACATAATAGTTAAAAAGAGTAGCACATTGGCCTAGCTAATCATATAGCTATCGCATTTGTTCAAATGATTTGATCTAAAATTATTTTTATTCTAAATCTAATCCTTATACAAGTATTTTCCTTGGAAACCATTAAACCAAACCATCATTCACAAAATAATGATAACTACTGTGAAACAATAAATGTAAAACAATCCACGCGATATTAGACAAATGACTTTGACAAATCGCTAATCATATAAAAATGACTTAGTTGAGCGAATTTGGTATATTTCAGTGCAGTTAAATCACTAACCATATTGTTTTTGTTCAAATAACTTTGACAAATCGCTAATCATATCAAAATGACTTAGTTAAGTGAATTTGGTATAAGTGACGATGTTGAGTATTTGCATGTATATAATAGTTAAAAAGAGTAGCATGTTGGCCTAGCTATCGCATTTGTTCAAATGATTTGATCTAAAATTATTTTTGTTCTAAATCTAATCCTTATACAAGTATTTGCCTTGGAAACCATTAAACCAAACCATCATTCACAAAATAATGATCACTACTGTGAAAAAATAAATGTAAAACAATCCACGCGATATTAGACAAATGACTTTGACAAATCGCTAATCATATAAAAATGACTTAGTTGAGCGAATTTGGTATATTTCAGTGCAGTTAAATCACTAACCATATTATTTTTGTTCAAATAACTTTGACAAATCGCTAATCATATCAAAATGACTTAGTTAAGTGAATTTGGTATAAGTGACGATGTTGAGTATTTGCATGTACATAATAGTTAAAAAGAGTAGCACATTGGCCTAGCTATCGCATTTGTTCAAATGATTTGATCTAAAATTATTTTTGTTCTAAATCTAATCCTTATACAAGTATTTGCCTTGGAAACCATTAAACCAAACCATCATTCACAAAATTTCGGGCATGGGTGTTCCATCATTATCATGTTGTTAAAACAATATTTTAGAAGTAATAACAAACTAGTGTGAAACAATAAATGTAAAACAATCCACACGATATTAGAAGTCCATGTAGGACACAGTCCACTTAGATACAGTCCAATTAGTTACAGTCCAATGATATTACATTCTACTAATAAATACATCATGACTCACACATTCGAAACTAAAATACACATAAGTAAACATATCTTGTTTGCAATAATCTCACCTCAATGTGCGTCCACCCGAGACGAAAGCAACGTCGACAAGTTCTTCTGTTTCGGACGAGGAGGAGCGGACCTGGCGGTGAGGAGGAGGACGAGGTGCTGCAGTGTGAAAACAGCTGTTCGTGAGTAGGTGAAAACAACAGTTCTTTTCCGGAGACGAAAGCCCTCTCCGTCGCTCCGTAGGTGAAGAAGCCCTCTTCGTCGCTGGTGGCCGTACTGCCGAACCGGCCGGCGAGGGGGAAGAAGTGGAGGAGGGCGAGGAGGAGGAAGCGGAGGAGGAAGGGGCGGCGAGGAGGATGGGATCATTGCCCCACTGTGAGGTCGAGGAGGAGGAAGGGGCGGCGACGAGGACGAAGCGGAGGAGGGTGAGGAGGAGGAAGCGACGGCGGCGAGGAGGAGGAACTAGAGGAGGAAGCGGCGGCGGTGGTGAGGAGGAAGAACCGGAGGAGGCGAGGAGGAGCGGAGGCGGAGCAGGAGAGGAGGAAGCGGAGGAGGGCGAGGAGGAGCGGACCTGGCGCGCGAGGACCTGCGGCGGTGAGGAGGTGCGCGAGGAGCGGTGGCGGGCGCGGCGGCGGGAGCGACTGCGTCGTAACCAACGGGAGCAGTTCTTCCGAGCGAGCGAGCGAGCGAGCGGGGTAGCGAAATGATCAGCGAGCGAGGGAGAAAGGAAAGCCGGACTCGCTCGGGGAGGTAACCTAACGGTAAACGCCACACAAAGTGGCGTTTTACCAGAAAACGCTACATAAAGTGGCGCTTTACCCCTCGTAACCAAGCAAAAAAGTCACCGCCTCTGGCGTTTTCAGTAAAACGCCACATAATGTGGCGTTTTACGTAAAAGTTGTGTCCAAGGACCGACGAGACGTATCGGCCAGTTGACCGAATAAATGAAAAGCGCCACATAATGTGGCATTTTTCCGTCACGCAACAGGGTTGGTGGGACGCATTCAAGCAAAACGCCAAACAAAGTGGCGCTTTTCACCCCCGCAAGCTTTAAACGCAGACAAAGTGGCGCTTTTGGTTCCCGAGACAGTAAAGTGCCAAGGTTTGTGGCGTTTTACTGTGAAAACGCCAAACAAAGTGACGCTTTTGGTTCCGGAGACAGTAAAACGCCAAATAAAGTGGCGTTTTACTCTGAAAGTGTGCTAGTTTGGGAAATAAGTTGGGAAGTGTGCTATTTCGGTAATTTTTTTCCCAAAGTGTGCTATATGGATTTTTTTTCCTAAGCATTAACATGTGGGTATAAAGGTGTGTGAAGAGTCTCGTCAAAAAACTCAAGCTAGAACACTGGCTTGGTCCTCGTCGCAAAGACCCTCTGCTTCAGCATGCTCGCAGGTATTCAACCCCTCTGCACCATCTACAATTGTTGTTGCTCGCGGGCTTCGCCTTCGTGGATTGGGTGGGTCGGGTGGATGACCTCTGCCTTTTCTTTTAGTATTAAGATTGTTCTTGTGCCATCTCTTCTCGGGAGAAAAGCCTTCTCCTTCTCTCGGGAACCTTTCCTTGATTTATCTTTCTTTAGCCATGTTGACATAGATGGTTTTTCTATTTCATTCTCTTTATCGTCATCTCCCATTGCTATCTCCGTCGCCACTGCCGTATCTTCAGAGTCGACAATAATAATCTCATTGGCCTCTGGCCGGACAGCCACGTGATTATCATATTCATGGGCTATGGCTGTAGTTTTTTGCTGTGTGTCCATGTCCGCATTAGTTTGATTTGAGATGTCTCCCAGTACAGCTCTCCCGGACTCTTACGTACTACTCTTCTCTTGCACCTTCTTCTTCCTCCAGACCTTCACTTGCCTTCCCTGTCCCTCTTTGTCTTCAGTCTGCGTACGCTCGCTATCAATTTCTTTCTCCTGGTTACTATCTTCAGTGAATTCATCCAGGCATTCAAATCTATTTGACGAGTTGTTTGTTGAGTTGTTATGTGCTGGCTTCCATCTTCTCTCATTGTTCCTTCTCATCTGGACCTGCCATCCGCCTTGCTTGCTTTGGCCCCCTCTTGCTGGGGTGCTCTGCTCGAAGTTCTGTGTATTGACAGTTTTAGCACTGCTTGTGTTCTCCTTGCTTGTGTCGGCTTTGCAGACCTTGGCTGTGTGCCCTTTCATGCCGCAATTAGCGCAGGCCCAGGGAAGACCTTCATAATAGACTTTGTACTCTACTCCATTGATGATAATGGAGGTTTTAAGCTCCTGCGTCGTATCTATTTCTATGGCTAGTCTTGCAAATCGGCTTCTAGTTCTGTGTAAGGTGCGGATATCTACCTTTACAAGATCCCCCAGTGCCTTCCCTATATATTCGAACATAGTGGGGACATAGAGATGAAGTGGGAGGTTTAAAATCCTAACCCAGGTAAAAATATAGTCTGGGATGCCAAGATTGGCTTAAAATTGGGGTACCACTCCCAGATCACCAAGGGGCATCCAAAGATCTTCCAGGGGCCGCCCATCAATGCAGTTTCATAGTCCGACTGACAAGACAACTAGATGACAAAATTACCATGTTCAATCTCGAGCATGTTAAATCTTCCATTGATCTACCAAAGCAGTTTGATCTTGTCTCTAAGTGTCGTATAGCCGATTTCCATGCCTATCAGGCGTGCCACAACTGCAAATCTCCACATCTTGGAGAGTCCCTCTTCTGCCTCCGGCTCGATGGCAAGGTAGGGGGTTCCGTCCATCTCGCTCAATGAAACCGTTCCCGACGGCAGGTCTTCTTTGAGTAGCTTGTCCATGAAGAACTCGTTGCTATCTATTCCTTGTTGTTGCATGGTGTGTCCTTCCGCCATCTGGGCATAGGTGCGTTGCATGCTTGTGCCGACAGAGGTTTGGTCCTTCTCCTGTGATGGACCCCCGCTCGCGTCCTGGATTGATTGTTTCTTATTAACCTCCTTGCCCGACTCTACATCGCCATGCTGCCCATGCATCCCATCCATATTGAACGAGAGGTCGATCTGTGGTATCGTGTGTGTGGCCACTCTTTTCCTTCGGTTCCCTTGCCTCCCCGTTGCTTCAGTGTTGACATGTCTACCGCTGTATCCATCTCCGCCGATACCAGGATCGAACGTCCTGCCCCCTCCACCATCCACCGACTCTCTCTCTTGATCGCCCCCGTTCGCCCCCTCACACCTGTGCCCTAGCGCCCCCATGATCTCAGCTGTTGTCACGGTACTTCTACTGAGTCATCAATGGTTGGAACATCTATAAGTTCATCACATGAACTTGTAGATCCATATAATATCATTATGTATTCGTAACACAAATATACTCAACTTCTATTGTAGAATAGAATTAATGGCTATTAGTTTGGAACCCTTCCAACTAACAACATTTCTCTTTTAATTCAAAACATATTTTATCGAAGCTTGCATCAATGTAACCCTTTACATCCAACACTTCCTTTATTGCTATCCTCATTGACTAGCAATTTATCCTTAAGCACTTCACAAGTACTAATGATTGTCTTTAATGATATTCTAATAACCCTTATTGGAATTTAGTATCATCTTTTCATGTCCAATACATACAAGATTATATGGGATAATTACACTTAGCATTTATGATCGATCCATCATATGACATCTGATTCATAATGTGATGCCTCAATCCCCATGCCATCTCTAATGACCCCGAAGACCGGAGAGTCAACCTTGGTAAACCACCCTTAACTTTTTCTTTTCTCGATCACTTAAAATTAACCTAAAGGAAAATCTTATAACTTGGAATAAACTGAAATCTTACTGAACTGCGGAAGCAACTACTATTTACTTTACTAGGTAGGTAACACAGATTTACACAACATATTACATTTTTGATGCAGAATATAAAGCACAACAAATAACTTAAAACTAAATTACATATTACATTACATTCTCTCTCTACCACAATACATGCCCCAAGGACCGAGGGGAAAGGACTAAGAGACCTCTATTCTAATTGTGAATGTAACATCCCAGGATTTGAGGCCTCAGATAACATGATCTTAAAAGGAATGATTGGACTACCCATATCACCAAGGTGCACCTCCTTTTCTGGGAGCCCATCACTAAGAACTCCATAGTTAAGCTTGCTCAGCTTGGAGTAGTACTCGGATGGGTGACCTATCGGGAAGTTGATCCTGGCATGCACGTGAGTGAGAACAAAGCACACATTTAAGGCTAGTGGTGGTCTGTGGGGACAATCATCATTCCTGAAACTCTACTAGAGCCTTGGATAGTGGGCCTGGGCATTACAAATGGTATCAGAGCCATAACCCCTCCAGTAGGTGGGGCCCACAATGTGACATGCCAGTCTTGAGCCGTGCGGTCCAGACATGTAGGAAAGGGTTGTCCATGGTTGATGTAGCCACCCTTGCGCTGATATTCCGTGATCAGGAGTTGGGTGTCCATGGGCCATTGTGGGTCTGCATTGAAATGGGGAAGAGATTATGAGGCCTTATAGTTGAGCCCTGATGAGGACGTCAAGAGTCTGAGTGGGGGAGATTGTAACATCCCAGGATTTGAGGCCTCAGATAATATGATCTTAAAAGGAATGATTGGACTACCCATATCACGAAGGTGCACCTCCTTTTCCGGGAGCCCATCACTAAGAACTCCATAGTTAAGTGTGCTCAACTTGGAGTAGTACTGGGATGGGTGACCCGTGAGGAAGTTGATCCTGGCATGCACGTGAGTGAGGACAAAGCACACAGTTAAGGCTAGTGGTGGTCTGTGGGGATAGTCATCATTCCTGAAATTCTACTAGAGCCTTGGGCAGTGGGCCTGGGCGTTACAATGAACTACCTTCTAAGAGCCTGGGTGATAAGATCCTTCAGCTTCCTCGTGCTAACGTCGACCTGAAAAACATGTTCAGTAGGATGGTGAGCTACTGGCTCAGTGAATAGAATTTCACCCAACCATCACAAATAACTCATTTTATATTTATTAAACTGAAATAAAATATAGAAATTTCTACACTGAGCATATCTAAAACAATACAGTTACAATAATAGGGAATGTCAATGTTACAATTAAAGAACAACTGTTGTGAAAATGTACTCAAATATTTCTTAACCTTTCTTACTTACAAGAACTATTTAAACATATATGATCATATTTTATCTTATGCCCTGATCATATGCAGTGTACTCTACATATGAAGAATCATAACGAAATACGATCTTACCATACAAGAATTAGCTGACACACCCGGGATGCTAAGCCTGACAATGTCGCAGGTCTACAATAGGAAAATGGCTCTCTGGCCACGACACACCTGTGGGCCATAAAAATTGGACTCCTCCTCTAAGCTGAGCACACAGGCAGAGTGTCAAGCCACCTATTGGCTTTTCTGTACTCTAGTGCTACCAGAATCTCTGGTTGATGTTGGACACTACAAACTATATTTTTAAGGAGACTTCCACTAGGGCTTCATCCCTCGTACCACCTGTTAGTACGTTTCGACCCCCGTATACTGAACACTGCCAGGGTTAGGTCGTTTCATCCCTACGGTGCAGACCTCTCATAGGGAATCTACGATGTTCAGGGCCCGTAAGTCTACTATTTTATTATTCTTGGAAAGCTCTTACTATATTGTATCTTTTCCTTACTTATACTTGACTCTAGTATCTCTATGGTACCACATCTATATATTTGAAGTTTATAATACTACATGTATATCGTTCTAAACTTGGCAGACCAGTATATTCAAAACACTATGATATTCTGAGTAATCATCATACTATACATACAAGTAGACTAAAATTCTTAAATAAACAGAATACATGTCAACTTGGCACTTTATGCACTAGAATCATGCAATTGAACTTCTTAATACGCTGATAAGAGTTAATTACTTGGAATACGAGTAATCATCATTTGCACCTATAAATTATTTGTAATTTCTTGAAAAACGTGCACATCAACCCAAATCCTGAGTTGTGCAACACATAACTTAATTAAGAGTTAATTACTTATCATGGAAAGAATTATTAAAAATAACTGAGAATTTCTAATGATGTCCTTGAGAAACATGCCAATTCATGTTAATACTAACCACACACATTAACTATAACTTGGAGTGTGTAAATAGGTTTCCATTGAAACATTGCAGGTCATCGTCTTTTACTATGAAAATATGCAATTAGATAATTACTAGAATCGTACAACCTATGTTTATACCCAAATGTACAGCTATTGCAAATCTGGGTCGTCTGCTACTATCTTTAACCTCTATACTGAGCAAGTTAGGATTTGATCAACCATGTAAATTCCAACAATCCAAATCGTACAGATCGGTTAATAAATTAAGATCGTACAAAATGTGGAGAAGAGAAACATGCAGTAAGGAGTCAGGGGATGCCAAGACTGCACAACACCTGGGCAATCGTTGTTACCCATGATAAACACATATCTAACCAAAATCACCCATTTCATAGATTTATTACTTGCTTAGTGAGTGAAATTCTACTCATAGAGGATCGAGGTGGCCGAAATTCAATTGAAATCCGCCCAAAGCTTGCTTCCCAACATCTGTGGGGTTGTCTTCAAACTCGTTTCTACCTTGGTTTCGAACCTGCTGCAAGCAGTAGCTCCACCTCATGCACAAGAAGGAGAGGGGAAGCTTGGTTGGGTGCTAATCGGGGCTGGGAGCTGCGGATTCGAGCTTTGAGCTCAAGGCCGGAGTCGAGGGCGGCATTCCGAGGTGCTAGTTGTGCCAAAACGGTCCCTAGCCACACCGCTGCAGCTAGCTGTGCTGCTATTGCTGGCCGGCCAATGCCCTAGCTGGTCGGGGCCGCAGTTGGGTGAGGAAGAGAGGAAGAAGAAGAAGGAAGGTGGAAGAAGAAGGAAGAAGCAAAGCGCCCAGCAACTCAGATCTATGGAGCCCTAATCGGCCCCCGCTCCTCTCCCTCTGTTGGTCGGGCAGACGCTGCTCAAGCAGTGCCTTGCACTGATCAGGGGAAAAAGGGGATAAGGGAAAGGGGGGTAATACATCTATTAATGGGTAAATTGCAACTTCAACCGAAGAAACTTGAAAATGCCATAACTTTTGCCTCGGAGGTCTGATTCAAGTGATTTCTTTTGCAAACTTTCAAGTAAGGGATTCATTGCAACCTCAAAGCATGAAAACATACTAACTAGGTTGTCTCAACCTGATAAAAGAACTAATCACATCTTGAACACTTAGGTTAATTAACATGGTGATGTAGTAATCATTGTACTTACTAGTTAAACTCGGAGTGGGTCATAACAATCTCCCTCCCTTATAAGAATTTCATCCCAAAATTCCTAAAATAGAAAAGGAAACTTGTTACGCATCTCTAACTCAAGTTCCCACGTGGCTTCCTCTAGGTTTTGGTTCCTCCACAAAACTTTCACTAACGATATCTCTCGATTCTTGAGCTTCCTAATTCTTCGATCAACTATTTGTACAGGTTCTTCAACATAGGTCACATCTTTTCTGAGCTGTGCAGGTTTTGGGTCCACTATCTTCTCTGTACCAGGGTAACACTTCTTCATCATCGATACATGAAACACATAATGTAAATTAGCTAACTCAGATGGAAAATCCAACCTGTAGGCTACAGGTCCAATCCTCTCAATGTCAAGATATGGGCCCATAAATGTAGGAGTCAGTTTGTCTCTCTTGCCAAACCTCAACACTCCTTTCCATGGTGAAACTTTTAGATACACTTCATCACCAACCTCAAATTCAAGAGGTCTATGCCTCTTCTCAGTGTAACTCTTCTGCCCGTCATGTGCATCTTTCAACTGTTCTTTGATCACTGTAATATTTTTTGTAGTCAAATCCACTATCTCTGGTCCAAGAATCTCTTTTTCACCCACCTCGTACCAACATACGGGTGATCTACACTTTTTGCCATAAAAAGCTTCATATGGGGCCATACCAAGACTGGAATGGTAACTATTGGTGTATGCAAACTCTATAAGGCTCAAGTGTTCTTCCCAACTTCCTATGAATTGTAGGACACATGCTCTCAGCATGTCCTCAAGAGTCTGAATGGTCCTCTCTGACTGACCATCCGCCTGTGGGTGAAAAGCTGTACTGAATCTCAACTTTGTGCCTAAAGCATGATGCAACTGATTCCAAAACCATGATGTGAACTTATGATCTCTATTTGATATTATTGAAACTGGGATAGCATGCAACCTGACTATCTCATCCACATATATCTTCGCTAACTTCGGGACATCAAAGGTTGACTTAATAGGAAGAAAGTGAGCAGACTTAGTCAGTCTATCCATAATTACCCATATCGAGTCACAACCTCTGGATGTCCTGGGCAATCCTACCATAAAATCCATTGTGATATGTTCCCACTTCCACTCTGGTATAGGAAGAGATTGCAAGCTACCTGTAGTTTTCTGATGCTCAGCCTTAACTTGCTGGCACACACTACACCTAGCCACATACTCAGCTACATCCTTCTTCATACCTAACCACCAGTACAACTCCTTAAGATTCCTGTACATCTAAGTGTTTCCTGGATGCATTCATACCTGACCACCAGTACAACTCCTTAAGATTCCTGTACATCTTAGTGTTTCTTGGACGCATAGCATACATAGCTACATCCTTCCTCAAGAATCTGTTCTTTCAAATCACTGTCTCCAGGTACAAACAACCTGTCATGCTGATACAACAAACCATCATCTGAAAACCTGAACTCTGGTCTTTTTCCCATGTCATGTCCTGCATGATTTGTTGTAACTCACTATCACTCTATTATAGTTCCTTGATCTGATCATAAAAGGTAGGCTTGACTTGCATCTGTGCAATCAAGCCACTATGTTCTGTCACTCCTAAGTCTAAGTTCAACTTCCTCATCTCTACTAGCAGGTCTCTCCTTAAACATGCCATAGAGAATACATCAGCTATTGAACTTGACTTCCTGCTCAGGGCATCTGCTACCACATTTGCTTTTCCAGGATGATAATTTATCGCCACTTCATAATCCTTGATCAATTCTAACCATCTCTGCTGTCTTAGATTCAAATCCTTCTGGGTGAAGATATATTTCAAGCTCTTATGATCCGTAAACACCTGGCACGCCTCTCCATAAAGATAGTGGAGCCATGTCTTAAGAGCATGAACTACTACAACTAACTCTAGATCATGGGTCGGGTAATTCTCCTCATTCCTCTTAAGGTGTCTAGATGCATAAGCTACTACTTTTCCTTCCTACATCAACACACAGCCTAAACCTCTCCTTGAAGCATCACAAAACACTATGTAGCCTTTATCTACCTCGGGCAAGATCAACACTGATATTGTAGTCAACCTCTTCTTTAAGATCTAAAAACTCTTCTCACAATTGTCTGACCAGACAAATGGTGCATACTTTCTCATTAAGTGTGTTAGAGGTGACGCTACAACACTGCAGTTTTGGATGAACATCCTGTTAGAAAATTGCAGTTAGAAGGAAAACACCTAAGTCCTAATCCTATTGGTCTCTTATCATCCCCTGACCTTGACTTAGAGTAACTACGTACTCAACCTAGGCTCTGATACCAATTGCTATGATGCCCCGATCCCCGTGCCATCTCTAATGACCTCGAAGACCGGAGAGTCAACCTTGGTAAACCACCCTTAACTTTTTATTTTCTTAATCACTTAAAATTAACCTAAAGGAAAATTGTATAACTTGGAATAAACTAAAATCTTACTAAACTGCGGAAGTAACTACTATTTACTTTACTAGGTAGGTAAAGCAGATTTACACAACATATTACATTTTTCATGCGGAATATAAAGCACAATAGATAACTTAAAACTAAACTACATATTACATTATATTCTCTCTCTACCACACTACATGCCCCAACGACCGAGGGGAAAGGACTAAGAGACCTCTATTCTAACTAAGAACTACCTTCTAAGAGCCTGGCTGATAAGATCCTTCAGCTTCCTCGTGCTGACGTTGACCTAAAAAACATTTTCAATAGGTTGGTGAGCTACTGGATTAGTGAATAGAATTTCACCCAACCATCACAAATAACTCATTTTATATTTATTAAATTGAAATAAAATACAGAAGTTTCTACACTGAGCATATCTAAAACTATACAGTTAAAATAATAGGGAATGTTAATGTTACATTTAAAGAACAACTGCTGCAAAATTGTACTCAAATCTTTCTTAACCTTTCTTACTTATAAGAAACTCTTTAAACCTATATGGTCATATTTTAGCTTATGCCCTGATCATATGCAGTGTACTCTACATATGAAGAGTCATAACGAAATACGATCTTACCATACATGACTTAGCTGACACACTCAGGATGCTAAGCCTGACAAAGTCGCTGGTCTGCAATAGGAAAATGGCTCTCTGGCCACGACACACCTGTGGGTCGTAAAAATTGGACTCCTCCTCTAACCTGAGCACACAGGCGGAGTGTCAAGCCACCTATTGGCTTTTCTGTACTCTAGTGCCACCAGAATCTCTGGTTGATGTTGGACACTACATACTATATTTGTAAGGAGACTTCCACTAGGGCTTTGTCCACCATACCACCTGTTAGTACGTTCTGACCCCCGTATATTGGACACTGCCAGGGTTAGGTCATTTCATCCCTATGACGCAGACCTCTCATAGGGAATCTACGGTGTTTAGGTCCCCTAAGTCTATTATTTTATTATTCTTAGAAAGCTCTTACTATATTGTATCTTTTCCTTACTTATACTTGACTTTGATATCTCTATGGTACCACGTCTATATATTTGAAGTTTATAATACAACATGTATATCATTCTAAACTTGGTAGAGCAGTATATTCAAAACACTATGATATTCTGAGTAATCATCATAATATACATACAGGCAAACTAAAATTCTTAAATAAATAGAATACATGTCAACTTGGCACTTTATGCACTAGAATCATGCAATTGAACTTCTTAATACACTGATAAGAGTTAATTACTTAACATACGAGTAATCGTCATTTGCACCTGTAAATTATTTGTACTTCCTTGAAAAATGTGCACATCAACCCAAATCTTGAGTTGTGCAGCACATAACTTAATTAAGAGTTAATTACTTATCATGGCAAGAATTATTAATAATAATTGAGAATTTCTAATGATGTCCTTGAGAAACATGCCAATTCATGTTAATTCTAACCACACATATTAACTATAACTCGGAGCGTGTAAACAAGTTTCCATTGAAACATTGCATGTCATCGTCTTTTTCTTTGAAAACATGCAATTAGTTAATTACTAGAATCGTACAACCTAGGTTTATACCTAAACATACAACTATTACAAATCTAGATCATGTGCTACTATCTTCAACCTCTATACTGAGCAATTTAGGATTTGATCAACCATGTAAATTCCAACAATCCAAATCGTATAGACCGGTTAATAAATATTTTTTTTGGAAATAGGTAAATAGTATTGCCAAAAGACTGTATAGCAAGCTATACACATACAACAGGCCAACGGCCACCAACAGACCAGGGGTAATATCTACAAAATCCCCGATACACACATACGAAGAGGTCAACGGCCACCAACTGACCAGGGGTATTATCTACAAAAACCCCAGTACAGTTTAGAGCTTGAACTCAGGTAAGAGACCATTTTGGGCCTAATAGCAACATCCCAACGCATGTCCCTACTGATACATTTCAGCAGACAATTAAAGTTCAAAGTGCCCCTATTATGTATCCTCTTATTTCTTTCTCTATAGACGTGATAGCAGACACACGTGAGGAACAAGCCACCCAAGTTGATCTCCTTAGGCTTGTTGCAAAAGCGAGTAAGGATCCAGTTGATAGCATCTTCTATATTGTTGGGCACATGGTGTCCCCATTCATTACGTAGGCAAGTAATTTGACATAAGTTCTTTGTGAACTGGAAATAAAAAAATAGACGATCTTTTGACTCTGCCATCGTGTTGCAAAGGCATCATTTGTTATCAATCTGAATACCCCAACCTTCCAATCTGTCATACGTGGGTAATCTGTCCAGCTTGGCTCTATATAACATCATGCTCCATTTGGGGCAGTGGAAATGGCCCCAAAGGACATGGAACCATGGTACATCAGGTTCAACACTTATGTTGATGATGGGTAATGTAGTAAGGGAACTAGCATGACCCAAAGAATCAACATGCGGCGTCCCTGAGTTTTCACTGAACTGGTTACACATCTTCCTCCATATCCTAGAAGGGTTGGAGCCATCAACCAAGGTTAGGTCTGGTCTGTATCATTTTCTCATCCAAAGGACCCAAACATTATCAACCTGATTGCAGAATTTATAAATTTACTTCCACTTACAAGCCTCCATAATTTTATGTCCATCTGTAATTTGCAGCCCACCTTTCTTATCTGATTTGGCCAGATTGCACCAGGCCACACCATGGCTTCTTCCTCCCCACAAAAAAGATGCAGACATAGCTTTGATTTTTTTCAGACAGGCCACCAAAATGTCACATAGATCTCCCTAATATCTCACCATGCTTTGAATAATGGTTCTAATTAAAACCATGCATCCTGCCATGGAAATGTTGATTCCAGACCATTTATCCACTTTTTCTTTGATTTTTTCCACCAGCATACTGAATTCTTTCACCGTACCTCTACCACCCATGATGGGCACACCCAGGTATCTCGTCGGACACACACCCCTCCTGACTCCCATGGCTATTTTAAGTCTACATGTTCTCGAATCACAAGATTTGGAATTTAAAATATGGGATTTTATCACACTGATGTACAACCAAGTGGCACGGCCAAAACAGATGAGAACCTTCTTGTAAGCTTGCAAATGACTGACATGTCCTGCTGAGAAAAGAAGCATGTCGTCAGTGAATATAAGGTGTGTCATCACCTTGCATCCTTTAACACTGAAGCTTTTAACTCTGCCCCTACCTTCCTCCACATTGATGGCAGTGGTGAGCCCCTCCATCATAATGGTGAGGTTAATAAATTAAGATCGTGCAAAATGTGGAAAAGAGAAATGTGCAGTAAGGAGTCAGGCGACACCAAGACTACACAACACCTGGCTAATCAATGTTATCCACGATAAACACATATCTAACCAAAATCACCCATTTCATAGAGTTATTACTTGCTTAGTGAGTGAAATTCTACTCACATAGGATCGAGGTGGTCGAAATTCAACCGAAATCCACCCAAAGCTTACTTCCAGGCGTCTGTGGAGTCATCTTCAACCTTGGTTCATCCCTGGTTTTGAACCTGCTGCAAGCAGTAGATCCACCTCATGCACAGGAAGGAGAGGGGAAGCTTGGCTGGGTGCTAATCGTGACTGGGAGCTACGGATTCAAGCTTTGACCTCAAGGCCAGAGTCGAGGGTGGCGTTCTGAGGTGCTAGCTGCGTCAAAACGGTCCCTAGTCGCACCGCTGTAGCTGGCCACACTACTTCTACTGGCCGGCTGGTGCCCTAGCTGATCGGGGCCGCGATTGGGCAAGGAAGAGAGGAAGAAGAAGAAGGAAGGTGGAAGAAGAAGGAAAAAGGAAAGCACCCAGCAACTCGGCTCTATGGAGCCCTAATCGGCCCCTACTCCTCTCCCTCTACTGGTCGGGCAGGCACTACTCAAGCGGTGCCTTGCACTGATCGGGGGAAAAGGGGATAAGAGAGGGGGGTAATACATCTATTAATGGGTAAATTGTAGCTTTAGCCCAAGAAACTTGAAAATGCCATAACTTTTGCCTCGGAGGTCCGATTCAAGAAATTTCTTTTGAAAACTTTCAAGAAGGAGATCCATTACAACCTCAAAGAATGAAAACATACTAACTAGGTTGTCTCAACCTGATCAAAGAACTAATCACATCTTGAACAATTAGCTTAATCAACATGTTGATGCACTAATCATTGTACTTACTAAAACTCAGAGTGGGTCATAACACATAATATTTCCATTCTTCACAAAAATTGGAACGTGAGGTTCAAGAGAGACTAATTTGGATTCTCTCTCATTGAATTCTTCTCGTGTTGAACTCTGTCAACACATTGCTATTGTAAGTGCTCAAACTTCCAATGTGAGACATTCAATAACTATCTCAAAAGTCTTGATCCTCACCTCATAAGATGTTTCATTTAATCCTTCTTTGTTGAAGGGGTTTTCATCCCAGATCTCAATATTCACAATATTGAGATGGCATTCCTCATCACATGAGGAATATTCATCTATGCTCCCAATAAATCTTTTATAATCACAAGTTTCATCTTTTATCTTGATTTAAGTCAAGCTCTTTGACTATCTTGTTCAGATCCCATTTCTGAGATGCTTGTTTCAATCCCAGATTGAACTTTGTAGTTTATAAACTTTATTTGTATTCTTGGAGTTACAAAACCTTTAGGTTGTGTCATGTTCACATCATCTGCTGTATTCCTTTTAAGGAATCTGGTTTTATCTTCATATACCAAATCTCTTGGTCTCTTTTAACTACAACAACAAGCATGACAATTGGTAAGGATTTTCTATCAAGTTCAACTACTAGAACTGATTTGAAAAACTTATCACCCAAAATTTCCTTTTATATTATCCATGCAGGTCTTGTCTAAAAGACCCTACTACACCCTTTAGGCATTACCTCTTTAGGTGTCACTATCAACGTCATACCTTGTTAGTTTACATAGATTCCATTATGGCCTTGAGACATTGCTCAAATTATGGTATTTAATAGCTTCTAGTTGATTAGTTGGCTCATCCTGTTATGAAGAACCCATGTGAGTTGTTGGATTCACAATACTTCAATCTCAGACATGTTCTACTAGAACTATTTTATTCTCTGTTACATGACAAACTTGAGACACTACACATAAATGGCTTATAACGTCACTTTTAAAGGTGTCTGTTGTGTAAAAAAAACTGACGCCTAAAACATAATGCGCCAATTAAATAAAAAATCCTACATCTATCTGTGAAGGGCGACCAGACACGTGTATCACTTTTATTTAGCGTAAGTTCCTTAATAAGCAATTGATGCCTAAAATTAACCGCCAAATCCAAATTTTCCAGTGAAAAAAATTACCTCTAAAATTTAACATACAACGTCGGTTGTTAAAAAAGAAACGGACGACTAAAGGTTTTCCGCGAACAGAAATTTGACCAATTTTTATCATCGTTTGTCTTACAATAACCGACGCCGTTGCATTTTCACACGCTTAACCGCAAAAATTTTCACCTCCCTTTAACGTCAGTTTTTATACGGAAATCGATGACTATGGTCTTAATTTGAGAACATTTATTTCTGTCAGCATATAATGATAGATGTCGGTTTTTCTAGTTGGAACCGACGACTATAAATGAACAATAGTGTCAGTTTTTTGTTGGTAACCGACACCTATAGTTTTTAGCATCGGTTGTTGTTAACAACCGATGCCTATTGTTAACTTAACAGC
The DNA here is from genome assembly GCA_963693085.1 of Alisma plantago-aquatica. NCBI lineage: Eukaryota > Viridiplantae > Streptophyta > Magnoliopsida > Alismatales > Alismataceae > Alisma > Alisma plantago-aquatica. The sequence continues at coordinate 319,322,611 of OY856415.1, read as the reverse complement.
ACCCGCGCGAGCCAGACTAGCTCTTCCCCTTCTATTTCATTCATTCCACGATTGAGGGTTTTAGGTTCGCCGATTCCTCCACTCACTACTCCTTTGCCCCCACCTCTGCCGCCATTTGCTGGTCCGCTGCTCACCGCCGCCGCTCACTGCTAGCTCCGATCGCTGCTCTCCAGCTCGATTGTTGCTCCGGCCGACCACTACTCTCTTACTAGCTCCCCCTGCTCTCTTCTTCCTCCACATCATTGATAGGTAAGCTGCTGCCCTTCTTCTTCCTCTACCTCTTCTTCTTCCTCCACCTCTTCTTCTTCCTGCTTCCTCCTTACCAAATGTATGGATAAAATTAAGGCACGACCTGCATGTGGGCTGGACACAACGGCCATGGTTGTGTTAGCCGACCACAGCCATGCTGGCCAGCAGGGCCGTGGTCAGCCAACACAACCAAAGTCACCGTGTCCAGCCCACATGCAGGTCGTGCCTTGCTTTTATCCATTTGGTAAGGAGGGAGCAGGAAGAAGAAGATACATTTGCAATTGAATACTAATGCTTGACTTGATTCTGTAAATTTTGATGCATGTTGAATTAAGATATTAAAACCCTAATACACATTTTACCATAATCTTGAATTAACTATATTGATGAAATATTGTGATCAATCTATGTAAGATATTAAAACCCTAATGTTAAATCTCTGATTTTGTAGTGATGTGTCTCCCTAACATCTACATGAATCCCTATTGTATGATGTAGATTGATGATAATGCATGAGCTAGTTTGAAATTTTGAAATCAATTATGAATTATCTCTCCATACCTAGGTCATACTAATTTATGTGTACTATTTATCTTGATGATGAACATGCATGTACACTCGAAATGTTGAAATCAATGTTATAGAATGACAACACACGTATTTGTTGGCCTAGAAACCCGTCCAAGATTTACTCATTAGGAGTAAATCTTGTATAGTCCCTGGTTTGGGACTGTTCTTCAACACCTAATATCACTTAGGATGTAAGTGTATAATGTGTATTGGGTTTTCAAGAAAATTTCAGTAGCATTTCCCCGTTTGTTCTCTAAGTACATATGTACTTGGAGAACAACGGGGAAATGCTACCAAAATTTTCTTGAAAACCCAATACACATTATACACTTACTAGTGAGATTAGGTGTTCAAGAATGAGATAGGTGGCATCACATGTATTTGTTGGCCTAGAAACCCGTACAAGATTTACTGATTAGGAGTAAATCTTGGATAGTCCCCAGTTTGGGACTGTTCTTGAACACCTAATCTCACTTAGGATGTTTTAACCATTAATTATATATAAGACCTTAAATCCTAAAGTTTTAACCATAAACCCTAATCTTTTAACCCTAGACCCTAACTTGTTCTAATATATACTTGTTTTCTCTTTGATCATAGAATGGATAGATAATGGATGTCCATTCCAAATCGCTGCACCCCTGAGTTTATTTATGGTCTTGACCAGTTTATTAGATTTGCCGAGGAACATAGGAAACTGAAAAACACTAGAGGGGGGTGAATAGAGTTTTTAAATAATTTTAACAATTTGTTGAACTCAAACAACCACAATTAAAATTGGAAGAAGGAGACAGGTGTTTAGAGTGGTTCCGACTTTAGCAAATACTAAAGTTGTCAGTCCACTACCCGGTTGCTTACCCAACCGGGATTTTGAAAGTATTTATTTTATTACCTTCTCAAGGATTTATACAAAATACAATACTTTCCTTTACACCCTTTGAACATCCTTCACTTGAAGTAGGTGCACCAACTTTGAGGTAGCCTTCTTGAAGTAACTCCAAGCTCCCCCTTGAAGTAGCCTTCCTCTCTAGAAGTAACCTCCCGTTGCACCAGCCTTCTGAAGTAGCTCAAAGTCACCTTCTTCACCAAGAAGATCTCCACCCTCTCCAATCAGCAGCCTCCAACCTAGGAGTAGCAAGGAGAGTACAAACGGTAATAGAGAACAAGAAAGGAAAAAGGAAATTACAACTTATCCTTTGTAGCCCAAGGCTTGATTTGCCTAGATCAAGCGTATAGATCTCCTAACCAAGTGTATGGACTTGTGATTGCAGTGGGTAGGAGATACTAGCCTATAGGACACGAATTTTGAGCTAAGGAAGGAAGTAGCCAATTGTCACAATGCTCAAATTGCTCACAAACAGATTGCTCAAAGTATGCTCAAGGATTTCTCAAGTGTAACAAGTGTGTTTTAGTGTCCTATGGCTTGTCCTATTTATAGGAATGACCTAAGGATGCTTAAGGACGTTCTAGACAACTTCTAGGGGTTTCTAAGTGCTTAACTAGCCGTTAGGTACAAGTTTGTTGTTTTAACAACGGCTAATTAATTAATTCTGCAGTTGCTGTCAGAGACCATCTCGGTCGAGGAATGGTCGACCGAGACACCTACTCGGTCGAACTTTTGTCGACCGACAGGCTCTCTGGAACAAGTGTTTTGCAACGTTTATCTCCAACTGCCAACTACCTTGTCAGTTGTGTCTAACGAATACTTTGGATCTTTCTCGGTCGAGAAGATTGTCGACCGAGAGTGTCTCGGTCGAGGAGTTTGTCGACTGAGATTGATCCTGTTTCAATGTTTCAATTTAGGCACTAATTATATGTATGAGTATGCATATGTGATCCTATTTGAAGGGGATGACTTATCTAAATGTGGTGTTTAGCTAGGGAAGATCTAACACTTGATTTACATGCAATCTAAGTACTTGTACATTATATATTTGTACAAGTTTTTACAAAGTGATTACATTGCATGAAAACATAAACATGTAGGCATATGGATTTCCCTAGTTGCTTTGTCATCCACCTTAATCCTGCACACTCAAGTAGCTCGTTAGATCAATAAGAATGAAATGTTTGTCATAATCAAAACAAAGGGATTTATAGATGTCCATTTAGCCAACAGAAACAACCTGGAGATAGGTTCTACTGTCCATGTAGGCATTGCAGTAACAACTTGAAAGTCGGCACTGGTGACGAAATCAAAAGTCATGTCATGTGCAATGGGATTGTACAAGGCTATACAGAATGGCAATGGAATGGAGAGATTTCAAACCTAAAATCAGTGGATGTCGATAGCAGTGCTTGTATGGAAGAAGAAATTGCCTTCGATGACGTATATGTGAATGAACTAGTTCCAGTAGACATCATTGATGTGATGCTGGATAGTTGTGGGGTAGAGCACACCAATCCACCTCCCATGTTTAGAAACATTGTGAATGATGTTGAGATACCATTATACACATGTTTTAAGTTTACGAAGCTTAGCAATGTGTTGAAATTGTACAAACTGAAAGCTAACAATCGATGGAGCGACAAAAGCTTCACGTCATTGTTGTCTTTGTTGAAAGAAATTCTTCTTGAAGGAAACGGGCTACAAATCTCAATATACTGGTTAAAGAAATTGTTGTGCCTAATGGGAATGGAGGCCAAGAAGATACACGCATGCCCGAATGATTGTGTATTATTTCAAAAGGACTATGTGGATTTGAAAGATTGTCCGAAATGTGGTATGCCAAGGTATAAATTGACAACTTTGGGGGAGTCCAAAACTAGTTCTCCTGCCAAGGTGATGTGGTATCTACCTATAATACCACGGTTTCAACGCTTGTTTGCCAATCCTATAGATGCGAAGAATTTGAGGTGGCATGCAAATGTTAAGAAAAATAATGATGGGATCCTACGACATGCGTCTGATTCCCCATAGTGGAAGAAGATTGATTTATTGTACCCTGAATTCGATGAAGAAGACAGGAACCTAAGACTTAGGCTTTGTACATATGGGATGAATTCATTCAGGACATTGAGAAGCCAACATAGCACTTGGCCAGTTATGCTTGTTATATACAATCTTCCTCCCTGGTTGTGTATAAAAAATAAGTACGTTATGCTGTCATCTTTGATATCGGGCCCTAAACAACCTGGAAATGATATCAACGTTTATCATGAACCTATGATTGATGAGTCGAAGAAGCTCTGGGGTGAAGGTGTGATGACCAATGATGCTTCACGCAGAGAGACATTTTGTTTGCACGCTATGTTGTTTTGCACTTTTAATGACTTTCCAGCGTATGGGAATTTGTCTGGATATATTGTCAAAGGATCTAAAGAGTGTCCTATATGTGAAGAGAACACTAATTTAATATGACTAAAACATGACAGCAAGACTATATATCTTGGTCATTAGAGGTTTCTTCCAAAATTTTATCTGTATTGTAGGTTATGCAAAGCATTCAATGGATAGAATGAGGAACATAGTGCACCTAAACAAATATCAGGGGAGGATGTTTATGAAAGAGTAAAAGACATCGCCAATGAATTTGGTAAGAGATCATAATGTACGATGACCACATGGTGTGACAAGTCTTTATTCAAGAAGAAGTCAATATTTTGGGATCTTCCTTATTAGAGTTCTTTGACAGTCAGACATTGTATCAATGTCATGCACATTGAGAAAAATGTATGTGATAACGTCATCGGTACTCTGTTGAATATACCAGGTAAGACTAAATATGGGATAAAATCCAGAATGGACCTACGTGAAATGGGAATAAGGACAAACTTAACAGAAGTAGTTAGTAGAGATCGGAGAACATATTTACTTCCCGCTTGTTACACATTGTCTAGAAAGGAGAAGAAAGCTTTTTGTGAATGCTTGGTAAATGTTTAGGTGCCACATGGTAACTCATCCAACATCCATACATTGGTATCAATGAAAGATATGAAGTTGATAGGTCTTAAATCTCATGATTGTCACACTCTAAAGCAACAAATATTGCCTGTGGCAATTCGACCTATATTTCCGAATCATGTACGATTTGCAATCACCAAACTTTGTTTCTTTTTCAACAGCCTGTACAGTAAAGTTATTGACCCTGATACTCTCAATAAATTGCAAAGAGAAGTGGTTGTTACCCTATGTCATCTTGAGATGTATTTTCCTCCTTCATTCTTTGATATCATGGTACAACTTGTTGTCCACTTGACTAGGGAAGTGAAAACATTGGGACCAATTTTCTTGCATTGGATGTATCCCTTTGAACGATACATGAGTGTTTTTAAAGGTGACGCTCGAAACCGTTATCGGCCTGAAGGGAGTATTATTGAGGGTTATGTGGCGAGAAAGTTTATGGATTTTTGGAATGACTTTCTAAGTGCTAATGATGCTCCTGTGAATGACAAGTATTTTATATCAATGATCCTGTAAATGATAAATGGTCGGTTGTTCTTCATTAGTAAAAGATAGTTCATTGAAGATCCTATAGATTAGGGCTGAGCATCAGTCCAAAACCGGACCAGACCGGACCGGACCGCGGACCGAATTTCTATATTATATGGACCGCAGACCAGACCGTTTCAAGGTAGGACCAGATCGGGACCAGACCGTTTTGTGCTAGGACCGGACCGTTTGGACCGTAATTAGCCTTTTTTACATGTTTTACAACTTATTTAATTGTACAAAGTTGATAATCTTAGTCACTTCTAACAATTATATAACTTTAGTAGCAAACATTTATACTAGTAGTGCTTATATATGTACTTTATTTGTAGTTATTATAGAATACACCTTCAAATATATATAAATTTTATACAAAAGTCAATCTGCGGTCCGGACCGGACCGGACCGGACCAGACCGGACCGAAGACTGAACTTATCAAAATTCCCAAACCGCAGACCGGACCGAACTCAAAATGGACCAAACCGGACCGGACCGAATTGAGCAGTCCGATCCGGTTTTGCAGTCTGGACCATTATTTGCTTACCCCTACTATAGATGAAGAAGAGTACTATGATAATTATGATGACTCCAGTCCATTCTCAGTTGGGTTGCCAACACCACCAAACATTGAAGCTGGGGATCACAATAACTTGTATGTTCGTGGGGATCACAATGAAGGATTGTTAATTGATAAAAGATCACAATATTAGAGGCATGAATGTTTATGTTTTTTATATGTTTCATTTTTCTGAATGTGAACTTTACAATGTGAATGTGGGCTTTACAATGTGAATTACTTTACAATGTGAATGTGAACTTTACAATGTGAATTACTTTACAATGTGAATGTGAACTTTACAATGTGAATGTGAACTTTACAATGTGAATGTTTACTTTATAATGAGAACTTTACAATTAGTGTTACTTTACAATGTGAAATTTATTGTGAAATTTATAATTTGAATGTGAACTTTTAGATGGGTGAGCATTCCCATGATGACCGTGTTGATGATCACCGTGAGGGTGAGGACGTGCTTGCGCCGCCTGACAATGTAAGTTTTAAGAATATATCCCTGAGGTTTCTATATATATGTTCATTTATAATTATATCATGTAAGTGTGTTTTTTTTATCAAATTTTAGGTTGGTGATGTACCCCCTGAAGAAATTACAACACTTGATGAGCAGCAAAAGAAAATTGAGAAAGTGAGGGGCATCACAATGATGAACAAGTTAATACAACAAAGGGGCAATGGACCCAAATTGGCTGTGGATTTTGATCATGCAGGAAATCCATATGGAGTGAACCACAACTCATTTGTTTCATATCTTGGGGTTCTTACTCATAGCTATTGCAGTCATATCCTAGAATCCTGGCATAAAGTTCCTAAGGGGAAGAAAGACCACATATGGAAGGAACTATGTGTGATTTATTATTATTTGTAATTCTATTTGTGTAGATTACTAATTTTTAGGATACTAGTTAATAGCAATTCTATTTAATTTGCAGAGCATATTTGATCTGGATGAATAGTTGCATCGTAAATGTGTGATGCAACGATGTGGGAGGGTCCTAAGGAACTATAGGACCAATCTCACCCGAGATTACATACGCGGTGCTGAGAAGAGGTTCTTGATTGATTTCCAATTCTAGACATTGATCACTATTTCACTAACTATACACTAATAATTTTTGTTTTTATTAATAAAGTTAGGCATAAGGAAGCCACACAACAATGGAAATACCTAGACCCCAAAGACTGGGAGGCATTTGTTACCCAAAGAAAAATAGATGAATTCAAGGTATTAAGCGCCACTCCCAATTTAATAAATATACATTTTTATGTATTCACCTATTCAAGATTAACCTTTAGTGTTACTAACCAAATCAATGTGCTAACTAAGTAGGCCCTCAGTGAGGCACAAAAAGCAAGGTGTGCACTGAATGTGCACGACCACACAATGGGTCCAAGATGATATGCAGGCATTCGCCAAAGACTACAGGCTGAGTCTGCTCATCCTACTGCTACTCAGGAGACTATAGAGTCCTCTACTACTGCTCTCGCACCTCTGCCTCACCATGCTATGTGGACAGATGGGAGGCAAAACAAGAAGGGAGACATACCGTAGCCCGCAACTGCTGAGGCAACTGCAAAAATGGTAAAAATCAACTCTTAGAGCAATCGATCGATATCGATTATTGTTATGTTTACTAATTTTTGTTGATGGTGATTAGTGGGAGCTGCACAAACAGAGGAAGGAAGGCAAGTTCATCCCTTAAGGTATAAGGGATGAACTGAAATTTGATCTGGGTAACCTAGAGCATCCTAGACATGTTAGGGGTGTAGGCACTGGTGTGGGAATCAAAACGTTCTTTGGGCCTTCCCAGCGCAAACATGTCCCAAAAGTGGGACTTTCACAAGCTGAGGTAACCTATTCTTATTTTAGAATGTTATTGCAAAAGGGAATTCAATAATCATAAGTTAGCATTTATTTTATCCATGTATAGGTATATTTGTTAATTGAGAAGAAAATCCAAGAAGTAATGGTGAAGTGGCAGGCATCTCAGCCTGCCACTCAGACAGTACCTGTGGCGGGCTTCTCTTCTCCTACTGTAGAACTGGTTGGGAGTAATCCTGTAGACCCACCACCTAGAACGTCTTCTGTAAGTATTTTTATGACATAAGAGCTAGTCTGTTCAAGATGATGTGTTTGTGTATATATGCATATAATATTCTTTACGTAAATTTGTTGGGGTTGAAGCCATGCCGACTAAAAAGTCAAGAATATATCGTTGCAAAGGCGTTGGTTTACCCATCCCTTAAAGGGTGCATGTTTCATGGGTATCCAGTACCAGACGGTGTGGTACATGTGAGTCCTTTACATGTACTCCCCGACTGGACGGATCTTGCACTGCCTCATGCACACCCAGATGCTGAAACACTTGGTGAGGCAGTAGGCGGAGTGATACTGTGGCCTGAAGCAGATGTCCTCTATACTGATATTGTATGATAAATTTCCATTACATTAATTTGTTAGTGTGTATATATGAGTCAATTGATCTGAAATTATATATATACAGGTCAAAAAGACAAGACCCGCTACATCTCAACCTCCACCTCCTCGACTACCAAGTTGGCTTCCAAGGGACCTACACGCCTCGATAGGTCCTAATTGTAGGGGTGTGGCAGTATGGATCGACAAACATGATACAAATTACCCTCTAATTGTTACTATTCTAGAGGATGCTGCAGGTAAATCATACGATAACAATTTATTTATACAAGTTTAGCATACATATTAATGCATATGTAATACAAGTTTTGCATACATACATATTAATGCATAGGTATTAATGCAGGTCAATCATACGAAAACAAGATATTTATACAAGATATTTTGGAGTTGTTTAGTTATGAATGGATGAACACATCTATGATAGAGATGTGGATATGGTGAGATCTTGTTAATACATCCATATACCTTGTTTTATATACAGTGATTTGGTTTCTTATATATTAATGCATACGTAATACATGTTTTGCAGCCACTTACACAAGATATGTACCGATTTTGGGTTTTCCCATGTGGGATTTTTGGTTCCATCTTTGAGTAGTTTGTAGATGTAGACCCATATTCAGTTACTTCATACTGCTGTGATGATTTTCAATATTTTGGTAAAAATAATAAGACAGTGATAATAGCTCCATTCAATGTCGAGTAAGTTTACTTTGCTTATAATTTGGACTTAAGCAAATTACATTTTTATTGTAGATTTTGAGTTAGTAATTTTCTACTTTCTTACCTGTAGTAGTAAGCATGGGGAGTTACTAGTTATTGTCCCAAAGACATTCACTGTCTATTGTCTAGATCCTGTGGGGAATGAGTTGGATACATTATATGGACATGCAATTAAAAGGCCATTATTCTCGTGAGAAATATTTCATGCTTTTATACCTGTTAACATCTGTTACTACATTACTATTTAATTATGTAATTTAATGGGTTACATTAACATATGTAGGGCTTTACAAGAGTACAAAAAAGCTGGAGGAAAGGTCCCCAAGAAAAAGCACCTGTCACTAATTTGGGAGAATGTAAAAGTAATTTCCTGACTCCAATGTATATATTATTTATGTGAACTATGCTTTTTTATTTTTGAATATTTTGTGTGTTTCAATTTATAGTGTGCTACACAAGACAACGGTTGGGCATGTGCCTACTATGTGATACTATTTATGGACCTAATCATCTAACATGCCGTAATAGAAATCGATAAGATACAACAGGTATTATACATAGTCTCATTAGATAATATGAAATATATCAATCTTATTATATATTATTAATTATATATATACATCATTCTCTTTGCAGGTCCTTAAATCTGCTGACTTCAACACAGGTGGAAAGTGTTTCGATGTACATGCTCCCTATACGAGAGATGAATTAGATGCTATAAGAGAAGAATGGGCAAAATCCCTACAAAGAGTGGGAATTTTTAAATATAATTTTATTGACAATGATGAATAAAGAATAACTTTGTTCTCATAATTATTTTTGTGTGAATGTGAATGAATTTTTATGAATTGTCATATGTGTGTGAAGATGATCAATACATAAATGTTTCTACATGTGTCTAAATGTGAAAAGAGATGAAAGGAATGGAACTACAGGTTGCTATTGGTTTCTACATGTGTGTGATGAAAAAAATAATATAAATTAAATGTGCTTATATATGTGTGTGAATCACATATATATAATATTGTCCATCTTGTTAATTTTGCAGGTTTGTGGCATGTTGTTGGCTGATATCAATGGATGTCGTAAACCTGCAGTTTAGAACTGAACTGTAGGTTCTCATCCTGCTGACCAGCCATACAGTAGGCCTGCAAACTGATAAGAAAAAAAAATCATAACACAGGCGTCGATTATTTGAACAAAACTGACACCAAAGACATACAACGGCGGTTTTTGATAAAAAACTGACGTCTATGTGGCCAGGAACCACGGTTGTGCTGGGAAGCACGACCATAATGGCAAGGAGGGGATATGGCGTCGGTTATTAGCACAAAACCGACGTCAGTTCAGCTGATATGTCGTCGGTTATCTGTCAAAATCGACGCCCATAGGCCCTTTGTTGGCGTGTTTTTCAGTGGCGGGAAGCATTTTGATGTTGGTTCTATTAATAACTGATGTCTGTAACCATTCTATAGTGTCAGTTTTCTTAAAAAACCGATGCCTATAGTCCCTTTGCTGGCGCATTTTTTATGGCGGGAAGCGTTTTGGCATCGGTTGGGAACCGGCGTCAAAGGGGTCCACCTTTAGCGGCGCCCACTTAGGTGTCGCTTGAAAATCGACACTAAAGCCCTTAATTAACTGACGCTAAAGGCTTGTTCTGTAGTAGTGAGATTCCACAACAATGTGTGTTTCTCTTTGTTATCACTATATCTCTTTGTGGACCTATAACATTTTGAGTTCTACTTTTACTCCCACTGATTCTTTAGGAACTCAGTCATCCTATCAAAAAAAAATTTTGTTATTAGATTGGGATTTACAGTAATATTCATCAATTATGGTTTGTTGATATAACTTTGTCAAGAAACCACTTTCTCAATATAGGTTTCAATCCTTTTGACACATTGGGATATTCCCAAATTATATTATGTGTGATGTCTTAAACCATTTAGACTGTACAACATTTAGTGATTATATATCTATGAGGATGTAAGAAGATTATACTAATTGATAATTATATCATGAGTCATCATGGTATAATTCCTTCAGTCTAACACAACATCATGTTTAGATGGATCTGACTTGTGATACATTATCATCGTCCTTTTGTTTGAAGGTACTCAATATATCAATGTAAAGTATTTCAACATTTTGAACTCATCAAAGTTTTTTTATAATTACATCAAATTCATACTTATTTGATAATCGTCTTGAACACTTCAAGTGATTTGTGTCTTGATTTATTGAGTACTTATCATCATATTACCAGTAAGTGAAACCAAGTATGATAATCATGTATAACATTTATTCCACAAGATCTTCATGCATCACATGTATGAGGTCTGATGGAGGCTCATCCTCCCACTTCATCTAGTGAAGGATGACATGTCACATTATGTTCAAGCAATAATTGCATATTTCCTTAGGTTCAACAACCAAAGGAGTCTAGATTAAACTCAATATGTATTCTAGATATGGAATTCTTATATATACATCTAAGGTGACTATGGATAATGGTAATTTTGAGTTATAAATTATAATCCTTTGGTATTAACGTTGTAAACATTCATCTCAAAGTCTTTTGTAAAAATATCATTAGATGTTTGGGCATTGCCATGCAGGATCATATCTTTTGAAAAAGAAATAATAATCTTATACTTTCTTGATATCATCCTTATCACACAAGATGCTCTAAAGTAAATTGTTTTTAATGGTATAATGAAATAGTTGTTCAACTAACTCTATTACTTTCCCATTGGGCTAAGATAAATTTTAAATGTAGGCCATAGTTTCCACAACTCTTGCTATACCTTGTCCATCATTTTCCTTCCATGAAGGCCTTTACTTCTTGTTAAATCATGTACATCAGTATGTCTTGGTATCTCATACCAAAAATGAAGAAGTAGTCAAATTTATCACATAACGTTTATACTTGAAGTGGAGGCCTCACTGTCTTCCTTCTTCTTCTTTAATTCCTCTAACTAGAGTGGGCAATTTCTTCTCCAATGTCTAGGCTGGTTACAATGGTGACAATCACCTCTTACTTTCTTCACACCTCCCTTTGTCTTAAGATCTGAAGAATTGGGATTCTAGCCAGCTTTAGAACTCTTCTTAGCTTTGTCAATGCCTTTAAACTTACTCTTTGTCTGGTTGATCATCATCACAAACTTGGGCTTGCCTTTCTTCAGCTTTACCTCATCCGTTCTCAACATGCCCAACAACTTTGTCAATGACTTTTCAAATTCGTCCATGTTGTAGTTCATGACAAATTGACTATATGAATCTGGAAAAGAATGCATAATCACATCAGTGGCCAACTCTTGACCCGAGGTGAATCCCAGTCTAGCAAGGTTCTCCACATACCCAATGAGCTTGAGCACATGAGGACCTACTGGGTCACCTTCTTCTATGTTATATCTGAACAACATCCTGGAGACATCTTATCTCTCTTGTCTTGCCTGATCTTAGAGCATGTTCTTGAGATGTGTGACCATCTCAATCACGTCCATGTTATCATGTTGCCTCTGCAACTCATAGTTCATGGGGCATAACATCAGATACTTGACATCCATGACATCTTCAATATGCTTCTTGAAAGCATCCTTGTCATCCTTTGGTGGATTTTGAGGTGGTTCATCTGGTTCTGGAGTCTCCGGGACATAGAGCTTACACTCCTATGTGAGAACAATTCTTAGCATCATGAACCAGTCGTGGAAGTTGTTCACAATTAATTTGTCTTGTCAAGGACCGATCACAGAGAAAAGTGATTATTGTTCGTTTCCATTTGATTCTACAAAAAAATTGTAATTTTGTCAAAAACTCATTTTTGATTTGATTTTATTTAAAACTTGGGTGATAATAACTAGGTCTTTAATTCATTATCATTCTCATTATTTTGTTCAAATTGATAACCCTAAAGTATCACTTCATAAAATTGTAGTGAATCAATTTTCTAATGAGAAAGATTTAAGATAATTCAACTATGGCCTGACCAATGTCGCAAACATAGTCAATTACCAAGGTAGGCAACTTTTTCCAATTGCATCATATGCAATTATTTGATAGATAATAAGCATAACTCCTTGCCATAATTATCTTCATGCTTCCAGGCCCAAACACTCTGAGAATCACCAGTTAAGCTTGACCCATCATATCATATGATAATATTGCACCCCGCGGAGGTGGAACCTACATTATTCAATTATAATTCTACAAGGTAGACGGAGCACCACACTGAGCTATAACCTATGCTTAGTTGAATACATTTTTCAAATGTATTTCTATTAGAAAGAATTTTAGACTTAATATGTTTGTTTGAGGTATATATATATATATATATATATATATATATATATATATATACATATATATATGGCTAAAAGAATTGTGTACCCGAGTACATGTAGCTTACATGTACCCACCTTCATTTATGGTGATTGTAAAATTCAACTAAATGATCCAACCTTATGGATGTAATGTATACTCCTCAGATACGATGTGTATAAAAAATCACCACAATATGACATTCATAGATCATTTAACAAAAGAAAATGTGTATTTTCTAATCAACGGTAAGTTGCAGAAATTGTAGAAACCATTGAATGATGTATTGTTATATCTCATGATCTATATGAGATATGGTTATGATTTTTTAAACACATGTAATCTATATAGTGTTGAATCAATCCATATGGTTGGATTTTATAAACATACTCCACATGTGCTATTTTAATGGCCGGTACACGTAAGTTACATGTACCGGCCGGTACACACTTCCTAACCTCTCTATCTCTCTCTCTCTCTCTCTCTCTCTCTCTATATATATATATATATATATATATATATATATACATATACAATATCCAATTACCATATATAGTACATATCATATACATGCTATATCCCACAACATAAATATGCATTATAAAACAAAAAACAATGGTTATGACCATGTCTACTTGTAATTCCTTCAAGCCACAAGGAATTACTACCACCTAGGTCAATCAACACATCAAATGTATGGACTTTTTGTTGGTGTATACATGTACTTGTCAATATGGGTAGATCAGTTCAACCCTTGAACTGGTCGTCTCACCTCTCCTATCCAACTGATGCTTGGAGTCCTTCCAAATGGTCAGTTGGGCTGCCAGGGACAATCGTCTGGCCTCCTTTCCATCCAATGTTTGGACTCCTTCCAAACAGTCAGTTGGGCCTACAAGGAGTTTGTCTGGTTCTATCATTATGTCCTCCATGGTCCTCTAGACTGTTGGCTCATCTCATGAACTGGTAATCTCATGTGGCAATGATCATCTTCGTCATCATTGCAAGAAAGGAAAACTATCCTATTGCTAATTGATTACATGAATAAGAGAAACCTTGAGTACATTTGAGGGGAGAAAAGGTAGGAAAGAATTAACTTTACATTGGAAAGAGGGAGGTAGAGGCTCAGTATGCAGAGTGAGATATATAGGAACCAAACCATCCAACCACACAAATACATACAGTTTAGGCCATATATATATTAGTTTATGTGGTCTTTTACGGATACACATATGAGACAATTTAAATATTCACATCATATGCAATAATTGAACGATTAAACAAAAAATATGATCATATCAATTACCCTAAAACATAGTAATTTGATGTGGCTCTTATTACCAATGTTGAGAAATATGGGCACAGAGTATAGCAGTGAAAAAAATAATTATTTATCTATATTCTCATACCAGCAATATTGAGTCAACAACTATGAAATAGGAAGAATCGTTTAGTAAGTTATACCTAGTCCTGGAGTAAGTCCAGTGATAAAACTCACTTCTATGGAACTGTGAACTAGTTTCCCTTGATGATGGTTGTTCAACTCTTAGTCTTCACCATGAACAACAAACAAGACAACTTCTGCAGCACTCAAGTGGTCTCTCCACAGACTGCATGCTGACTTTGCTCTCCTAGTAGCAACCAAAGGAATCCTACATCTAGAGTAGTCCACACGGACCAACTAGAACTCATGCCGTTCAACAAGAATAGATAGGAAGGAGTTGTCCCACCCGTTCACGTACTAGTCACCAACTTTTTCTCCCACACCAACAACTATAAGTTGTTCTCTCCCGTATCTATCCCTCCCTAGTCCGGTATGACTTGCTTCAGCTCTCTCAGTTACCAAAACTAAAGAGAACAACAATTGTTAGAGGAATTGATTCTCTGTTATCTGTGTTGTGTTCTTAGAAGCCCCCAGTACCCCTATATATAGCCAGGGTTTGGATTTGGGTTCCCAATATGCACATGATTATGCAGGAGCATAAGGGATAGGAAGATCTTGAATTTTCGCAACCTATGATAGCCCAAATAGCCGTATGGACCCTGACAGTCATTTGGCCACAAAAGATAGTCATCTGGTAACATGATACGGTCGTCTCACATAGCCAAACGACTGTCTGGCAGTTTCCTAATCACACATGAACTTGGAAATTTCAATCCAATTAATATCACACATTAATTCCTTGCATCACAAGTAAAAATATATCAAAACAAGTTCGAGAAACATCCAGAACCTTCATTCGTCCCAATTGAGCCATATCATCCATACAAGATGCCCATCTCATTCACCCAGATGGCCCTATGCTCACCCTGAGTTGAGTCAGTCGGTTCAATATATTGAATCAGTCAGTTCACTCCTTAATTTGGACATAACTTAGCCAATTCAAGCTCTGATTAGCTTGACAACCAAATGACCATCTCAACACTTGAGATGCCCATCTGTCATGCCCAAACGTCCGTCTCACTCAGGGAGATGGTCGTTTGGTAGTTCAATTAGCAAAGTTGATCTGTTGCATGAATTGAATACCTAAACGCTTTAGTAATCAATCCAAACACCATTCAAGATAAGCTCCTCTTCTAGATAAATTCCTATGTGTGTGATCCTATAGGTCCCATATCACATTGGAAGTAAATGTACATAACTAACTTATGACATCACAAGCAAGGATCGGTGCCTAGTCTCACATCAGTGCTACCCAAGTGAATGGAAAGTTAGAGAACAACTTCAACCTACAATCTATGTAAGATGTTGCAATAATAGTATAATTCCTTTGTCACTGATATCCTGAATGAATTCGAGGCATGGACTTATCATCCTCGCAACATTCAATCCTTGTTCCTTGAACCAAGAGAATACTGAGATAATGTGACCTCAATATCATATATCGATTCATGTGCGTGTGTGTTTCTCAATCTCACTTATCAAGTGGCCAGGATATCATACTCCAGTAGGAGGGACAAATCCCATATCTATCACTCACTATCTATCCCCATGTGTCAAAGTCACCCAATCATCACCTTTATAACAACCCATGTTTCAGAACTACGTTCAATGATGTCAAAGCGTGCCCAACGACATGTGACGAGTGTAGTGATTTCAGGTCTAAGAATCACAATCACCACCTTCACTATGAGAGATGACTATGACTTACCATATGATGGTTTCCATGTGTCACTCTCAAGGTGGGTCTATCCGATACACTGTTCCCTAACATGTATCTGTGTGCTTGGTTTGATATTACCATATCATGACTAATGAGATTCTGTCATCATCCAACTCACACTCTAGTCTTATGTGTTACTAGTGTCTATCTACCTTCCATAGTAACAACCGAGTCGGGACATAACAATAATGTACACACTCCTAACATTCGTATGTTGTCATTCTCCAAGGGTAATACTTTAAGACATATGTCATTGAGTATTGTCATTCTTTAGACATCCATAATGTTTCCTCATTATCTCATAATTGAGTGAAACATAATGAATTGGAAGCTTGCCTTTATGAGTATTAATCAAATCCTTTATGGTATATGCCATGTCAATCATCACATGATTTTTTCTATGGGCATACCTTACCACCATGTTCTTCCCTTCCCATGTTTGGATGTATCCACTAGAAATCCAAGATAGGAAATTTTGTGCCACTCCAAAAACTAGTGCTTTGAAGCACACAAACCTGCAAACCATGATTTATAGGACAACATAACTCTATATTAGGATCTACAAATCTTTACAAAGAACTATATATATGAAGCCGACTAAGTAACTTGATCCCTACTTATCAGTGGCAGTCCAATTATTGTGTCATTATTAGATGCAAGTTTCCTTGTGTGCACAATGACTTAGGAAGAGATACCGAGACCTTGTTGACCTCCTTTACTATAGATTTGGAGAACGAGACCCTCTCTATTGAGATATCATCAATAGAAGAAACTCATCTTGTCTATCTCCAACATGACATGCCTTGTCTGTAAATCAGTACTGCCAATGGAAGGATAATAGGGAGATGTTGTGAATCCATACAATAAGATGGAGAACAAGACCTTGGGCTTTGCTAGATGACCTCCTATGGCTACGTATTTGAAGAATGGAGATGTGTCTCAAGTTTGCAAAGGAGGTGGAAAGGTTCATATCTATTGTTAAGATGATAGGAGCATTGAAACAGTTGGCATGTAGGTTGCAATCGGGCACGATGATGGATTAAAGACTTTTTCCTTCAAGGTGAGTTTTAAGTAATACTACACTAGGCATATTTCAAAACTTCTCAGTTGTCAACCATGTGTTGGTTTTCTCAAAAGTAATGTAGGATTAGGATAAGGTTGGGATTACAATGCAATCCTACGCCAAACTAGGCCTTACGGTCAGGATAGGTTTTAGGTATCACTGTGTCACAAAAAAAATTGTATTTTATGTGAATTCCTAAATTTCATGAAAACAATCAATTTGGTTTGGTTCAGGGCTAACAAAACAAAACAAATGATGATAGTATTAAATGTGGACAAGTCTTGAGGGCCTTGAAATGATTGGAGTTTAGGTTCTCTGATCTTCTCCCTCTGGTCTCACTCCCTCTATAGTTAACCCCAAAACTAGTCCCAACACTAGAGGTCCTCCTTTGTGAAAGAGATTGAGGATCATCCTGACTCACATCTTGTCCTAACTTAACTTATCTCAACTTAGAAAAGCACACATACTTGCATCATTAAAACTTATCTCAGATCCTCAAAACATGAATCAAATTCTCAAATTCAACTTTGATCATCATAATCTAACTTAGATGTTTATATCAATCTTATATCACATCATCTAATCTTATTTCATCTCTTGCATCTATCATATATTCTAATAAGGCTCTAGACATCTACTCTAGAACTACTCTCTCTTCTAGACTGATGTCATTCACTTTCACTTAAGTTGCATGACCACCTTTTACTAGTACATGTGAGGGGACACATTTTTGTAATACTTACATATATAATAAAATATTATTTAGTTTTTCTCTGATAAAACATGTGTCAGAGAAAACTATCAAGGTTTGATTCGATTGGAATCCAAAACCAAATCCAAAAAAACAAGTGTTTGATTCGATTGGAATCCAAAACCAAATCCAATAAACAAGTGTCTCACACATAATAGAGAGTCTAGTGTCATGTCACCTAGTGAAAAGGATGAGAACAAAGTGTAGACTAGCATAGGTACCCTAGACAACGAGCACTATATGCCTAGGATTTATCTTCCCTTGATGCACACCATTTCCAAATAGTGTAACGTCCCATACCACCACATTATAAAGAAAGATTGATATGTTAGGACTTGCTATACAACAAGCACTAGTCTATAATCTAGTTCTCAGACAACTAGGTGTAAACCTAGAGGCTAGGTCAGATCTAGTATGTATAAGACAACTAAGCTAACCCTAAAGATTTTCATATTCAAGGGTTTCTTTAGTTTGAGTTGCATAATGTGCAAATGTCAAGCTTTGCTATTGTTCATGATCTAACCACTTGTGACGTCCCCAGATTTTATAAAACTTGATCTCATGTGTGATGTCCAAACTAAAACCTTCACCTCAACGAAAATTCCAATTCAAGCCCACACACTAGGCCAAGAAGAAGAAAATCAAGGGAGTCGTAGTAAACCAAAGCAGCACATGCACATGAACAATAATAAAATCATACAACACATGTTCACCATTCAACATATAATTACGTAATGAATTGTTACAACATTTGATATTACATATTGAACAACAAACTTTTACATATGCATGTACCCCCACAAAACAACAAGGTCTTAAGAATATAGGTCTACATGTACATCAGCTTGCCATACAACTCTCAACCATCCTGGTCTTCAATAGCATATGCCTACAACCTAAAAAAAATGATTATATGTGATACACATCGGCACAATATTCAAGAATATTGTACTAAGTATGCCTACGTGTCTTTTCATATACATCTCATTACTAAGACTTGACAATAAGTTCAAAATAATACTTGGCAGTAATAAAAGATAACAAAATCATACTCAAACTAGAAAGTTTATTAACAAGAACACACACATATTTTAAGCATGTTTTCCATTATATATCTCATACATCTTCCACCAAAGGGATAGATGCTTTTAGGACTTATGATCTCTTGCCAAAGATTTAGACCATATATACAATGTGATCTCCTACCAAAGAATTAGATCACTTCAATGCACTATACTACCAAAGAGTATAGTGATATCATATGATGGATCACATATCTTATGTTTCATGTATTCATAGCCATATAAGTATGGAAAATCAAGAAAGATATCATACAAGAACTATCATTTCATCCAATACCATATGCCAAGTATTTGTACACACATAATACAAGCATACTATATAATAAGCCAAGTAAGAGGTAATGTCGTACCTTCAACTGAGATATCTAATCATCATATGTTCCTCAGGTAAACTATATCCTTGGTAAAACCCTGAACCCTAGTTATGTCCATTAGGGTTTATGTTCATTATTATATATCTTCTCATCTTTACTTTTATTCTTGTCTTGGAGTTATCTTACTGATGTAACTTTTAAATTATGTTCCAGATTAGTATAGATATATCTGAATATTATGTTGCATATAATTATATGCACATATTAACCTTAGGTTACATGCATTAATCTAAGTTAGGGTTTTCTCATTATTTTAGGATCATTTAGCATGTAACATGATTTATATACATAGTTATGATCTAAGAATTACATATTTGCTTCCTCTTCCTGATATGAGCTTATTCTTTAATTTCAAGGGTTTATTGAACATATTTTGAATTATTGTACATTTATTAGGGTTATTAGCCATAATTAGCCATATTAAACAAATGACATGGTTTTGTGCACCAACATTACAATTACTGACATCATATGGATTATAAATCACATTTAGGAGTTACTGAAATTTTTTCATAAATTATGTTCATCATTTGACATATATTATACATCAAATGAGTACATTACATCTTGTATTATACCAACATATTTTATTCATCAAAATACAGATATTTGGGTTCCATGTGGTTCTACTCATTTTTCTGAGAATTTTGTACCTTACTTGTATATTTTGGTAAAGGAGCTATTTTCTATGAATTATTGAAGGTTAATATGTATAAAGGGATTTTTACCTTCTCAGGCTCTGAGAACCCACCACGTGGCTCTTTAGGTGGGTGAGAGCCTGGAGCTGGACCTAGCCGGTTTTCTACTCTTTGAACCCGGAGTGACTCACCTTCTTTGCGTTATCCATCTAGCGTACGAGTCCACGGGAGCTGCCTCCGCGAGGGGCATCCTTACGAGAAATAGCCAGAAACGCCATGGCTAACACTGAAGTCTTCTAATCACATCACCCTCTGTTTTCTCTGTTTCATGAACTATCTCTAGATATCACCCTGAACGAGCACACATGCCCTCATCAGACCCTTTAGTCTGGATCATACTAAGCATAGTTAGGGGTGATAAACTATACTAACATTGAGTTCTTCATGCACCTACTTCCATCTTTTGGAAGGAAACCTTTAGGTCAAACTCAAGAACCTTTGAACTCGCTTCATGGTGTAGTTGAACCATCTCTCTCATGGGTAGTTCAACTAGATCTGTCCCTTAATAGAACTCTTTCTTTCTCATGTCATCTAGGTAAGGCGACCTACCATAACCCATATTGCATATCGACCTTTCTTGGTCAAGGGGAGACTTATCACAACATCCATAGGGATGAAATCCCATTCCCTCTCAAGGACTCTTTTGTGCTCTATATATATCGATACACTGGGTTACTGGGGTTCGTCCTTTACCTCCTGGCTTGCATGGTCATAAACCACATGCAACTTCATCTTAAGCATCCAAAGTGCTATTGCCATTTACCACAGTGTATGGTGATCTTAAGATCATGATCTCCTGTATGTCATTATTCTTCAAGATCAATTCCTCGGAAACCCTAAACCACTGTAGTCGGGGTTTCATCACCTTGTTTTCCAAAGAAGTGCACTTGAGGTTCTACCACCATCCTTTCATTATATCAAGGACTAGACTGGATAACCAAACAACCATTAACTTTTCAATGTATCTTGTTACACCTGAGTGTTATCCAAACACCTCTCCTTTTCGAACTTAGGGTTAGCTAAACAACCTTTTCTAGCTTCTAGTCAAACAAGTCGGATGTATCTCAACCACAGCATCCATTACCACTTCACATCCTTAGGTATTAGGTAACCTTGAAGACATACACTTCCATGTATTTCACTTATCATCTCACCTCAAACTCTATGTCTATCTTCATTAAGAACACTTCTCTGATTTCATCATCATGGTGATCAAACTCAACCTAGTATAACTTGTAAGTTCTACATAGTTCATGATAAAAACATCCTCAAAAGGGGACTACCTCATTCCTCTTAGTGTTTACAAACCATATATGTATCATTCACTTTACCAGTGTAGATTATCTTCTCTATCCCCATTTCTCGTGGCAACGTTCCAACCTACATCATCTCTTATCCTTGGTGTATGGCATGTGTAATGTCCTATCTCTCACTCCCATAACAAGAGGAAATAAGCATTTGGCTGCAGTCCAAATAGAGAGTTCTTCCTGTTCCAAGAGTAGAGATGGTACATCCCACCTTGCCAATACACCTTTACATCTAAGTTGCAACGTGCCACATATGTCTCTTCATCACAAACATTTTGATATCAAAGTTACTTCCATGGAAAACTAGTCTTGAGCCTACTGAGGTTTATATCCTTGGTCATCTCCTCTAGGTCTATAGGGTACTGAATCTTTTGGGGTCATCCCTCTTCCCTTATGCATCAAGAGAGTGCCATACTCATCTGCCCTTTGGGTCCCATGAGTTCATGAAGGTGATCAATCTCCTAACCCATGGCCCTCAGACAATGATAGTTGTTACCTCCCGACCCTATGGTCATGTGCAACTAGGGAATTAGACAACTCCTACTTTCATCGATCTTATCCCTACCTGACCCTAGGATAGACTTAGGATTCACCATTATAGTACATGTTTACTTAGAACCTTACCCAAGTCTTCATCATATCTCTTTCTGCATTCAAGGATTGGCTTTCATCCTTTCATAGGGATCATGGCAACCTACCTACCTTGGTCAAGCCCCATACCGGTTACCTCCATGGTAACACCTTCATATGCAATTAGAGATGGATATCTATGGGTCTACAGGTTCATTATGTACTTTTCACTTAGCTTCTCAAGATCCTGTGAGACCTCTTCAGGTTACCTTAAGCCAACAAAACCGATATACACCCTACCAAAGGGGTCCCTCTCCCAGGATGGGAGGAAAACTATCTCTTGACAACAAGGTCACAAAATCTCTTAGGTCTAGGGTTTACATCCACATGAGCTTACTTAACCCTACCATGCTATTAAGGCACAAGCAGATCACCTACTGAACCATGCTAGGTCATACTTGTCCACTTTCCTCAATGTTGGATTGAGATCATACCTTTCTTTATCATCAACCTAGCTGTGAGGGGTTCATCAAACACACCTTAAACTTAAGGGGCTTCTCTTTTCCTCTATACATGAGGAGTACCATGCTCACTTCTATAGGAGCTCAACTTCTCATAATGAGCCTTAGGTACACCACTTCCCGTCTTAGGCCTAGGAACCCTAGGTTCACTGCATGCTCTGTCTCTTAACTATGAACCAAGCATGAAAAAGGCATGACATGCACTCCTTGTCATCCTTTAACTCAAGCAACACTTAGAGTTGGGTCCTCCTTAAGGACAACCAACAAGGTACAAGGCCTCATAACCTGCTACTAAACCTTTCTAGGTCTAAGGAACTCTTCTTCCTACCTCGGAAGGTAAACATCTATACCATAGGCACGTAGGTACCAGAAGCTTCATCTTTTCTCAAGGGTTTGGTCCCTCTAAAGGCAACCAAGGTATCATCAACTTTTAGGGATCAATCATGAGGCAACCACTATCATCCATTGTTCAATATTTTAGGCTTCCAACCTTCTTGCTGGGTTTCCTGCTCTCTCTAGAGCTAACCCCACATCCAACCTCACCATTAGCGGTCCTTTCTTCATGAATGATCAACCTCAAAAGCATGCTCTACATGGGTGAAGCCTAGGTTCGAACTTATGGTTTCTCAAGATCATCCATAACCCTTTATGCTCCATCATAATTCCTTATCCAGGGTTTCATCCTACTATCAGCATTATGATGTGTCCTAGGTGCCAGCTATGCCCTACTTGCACAAGCCCATAGGGTTTCTATGGTACTTCACTAACATCATCATCTAAATAGCTATCCTTTACCCTAACATGCACGACCCTTCCCATGGTTGGGTTGCCAAAGGTGCTAGGTCACCCATGGATCATATGGCATCCCACCGGCATGTCCTTTTAAACACCTGGTCCAACTCATCTCTCTCTAACCTTCACTTAGGGTTAGGGTTAGCATCATCCTCCGAGGATGTGCTAGGTCTCTACTTGAAATGGAGATCTTTATCTCCAAGACTAACTTATCCTCTTGTCAAGAAGGTCTAGCCTCAGGTCTCTTCTGAGGACATGACAACTTATGTCATACAACCTAAGCATGTATCTATTCTTTAGTTTGCGCTTAATCTATTAAGCTTATGTCCATGACATATTATTTACATGTCTTTCATTAATTTGGTGGAGGATTCCTTAAACCTTATTAACCCATACCTTAAGAGGGTGAGGAGAAGAAAGAAAACCCTAATCCTTTAGGTCCTTATCAGAATTTTATGGTGAGAAGGGATGAATAAGATGAGAAGTCTTAAAGGTATCTTATTTCGATTCATACCCTAAGACTTTGGCCAGGCAGTCACACGGATTCGGGAGTCCTTGTATTCCAACTAGAGGTGCGGAGGAAAATATTGCCAGCCCCCGTTCGTGATCCTTTTCTAGACACTTCCGTCTTTTGGATAATCCTCTAATAACTCCCTTGGGTTCTATGGAGTTTGTAAAATTTAATAAATATTAATGGTTAAATGAGAAACCTACACCCTGATACCAAATGTTACGGCCCCACCTCCCGATAATCCCCAATTAAGTGAGACCGAGAGGTCGAAGCCGCACCCGTGACTTCCGGATCAAAGGTTCGGCAATTAACTAAGAATAATTATCAAATTTTAACATACTATACTGGAAGCTGTAAGAAAAAAAAATTTGCATACCTTTTTTGAAAAATTGGATCTCTAAACTTCTATCCAGTTAAGGATTCTACTCTAACTAATCCTCCTTGTATTTTACTTCACGTATTTCACAATATGATGGTTTACTGTTTGTCCTTTTGGCTTGTACCTAAAACGCCAACAAACAAAACGTCGGTCAACCGAAGCTGGTATGTGGGGGAAACAATAATCATGTAAATACGTTAATAATGTAATCATTCAATTAATCATTTAACAACCAAGATTACATTTTAAATATAACTCCGTGATCCAAGGGTACCCTATCCTCTGTATTGTCCCCATTAAACCCCTCATGATCCACCTATAAGTGAACCAATTTCTAGGGTGGAGTCACATGGAACTACTCATAGGTAGACCACTCCTTAACTCGGGGTACGCTGAAGAGTCTCATGGCACTACATGTAGGTAGCCCAGTTTCTAGCTCACGGTAACCTAGACCTTGCTCTAGGATTACCCCTTTTTTAGCCTTTTCAAAGTAACAGAGGTGGACCCGGATCTAGCCAGTTATATATGTACTTATGGTGATAATCATAGTCACTTTGTAGTTGCATGAAATAAATAGACATCCAACAGTTATTTTTCAAGCAACCGATAAAACGTTTGGGAATCGCCGCAAAACTAGAATGATTATTCATAAGCGTAACCACATACCTGATTTGATGATTTCACAAGTATTAAGTAATTCCATCCAAGAAAGCAATCCAAGCAAGCAATTCAATAGTCACATAATTCCTGAAAAGAATATGTACTCTATTTATTACACACTTAATCAAGAATCTACTTTATTGACTTGGATTCTCTTTCTAGGGTTTCTAATCCGCATTAAGATTTCATTAATATTCATTAGGGTTTCTTAGATCAATTTTCTTAAACTTTATCCATTTTAGGTCAACAAACCCTAAAATACTATTTTCCATTTGTATGAACCTTAATTGCTCAACTATCTATTTTAATAGTCTTTTATACCCAAATTGACTTAGGATCATCATATCCCTATTTATTCATCGATTTGATCAATTAAAACAATTAAAGACATATTCATCTAAATTAGGGTTTTCAAACTCATTAATGCATACTCATGCACTAAACCCTAAATTAAGCCAATTATATAAAAAGATCATCTTTTTAGATCCTATTTTCACTTTTATTAACAATAGGTTAATATCAGATTGACTTATCAAAAATAACGTTATTAAGTCCATCTATCATCAAATCTAAGGGTTTTTCCTTAATTAAATCATTAAAGATGATAACTTTATGTACTTTTCCAATTTCAAGCATATTTAAGCACATAAACTCTAAATAAGACTAATCATGTGCAAAGTTCTTCCTTTTTTAACATAATGTACCTTTTTACATTTAACAGGTTAACATCAACCCTAAAGATCCATTAAACCCTATTTTAACACATTAATCATATCAAAATAGGGTTTCTTAATCTTTAATTAATCAAAGATGATAATTTACACTACTTTTTGAAGTATAATCAGATTCTGGCTATAAAACTATTTTTAGTGGGTTCCTTGCATTTTTCTGATCAAAATACATATATAACTTGTCTTGATCGGAGTTACGAATAGCAAGATATGATTTTAGCAAGAAAATTACCTTCCGGCCAATTAGGTTGCGCCACGTCACTGCATCCATATAAACATGACCCGATTGCGATTATAACCAAGTTAACGAAGTACCCTTGGCACGACTCCTTGTTCCTTTTTATTCCAGAGGGAAAAATGGTCCAAACTGTTTTCGGCTTCTTCAACCTCACGCCATCTCCCTTCTGCCGCCCTAGCGGCCACGAGCAAGGCTTCCCTTCCCCCCCGGACCCCGATGGCCCTTGGGAACAGGTCCTCTGGCTCCGTCGGCCTCCTTCGCAGCTGTACAGGTGCTCCGCATTCGACCAGCACTACTGGTTTGGGTAGGTCAGGCCTGCCATCCATGGCCGACCTTGCAACCGTACAACAGCTAGGGCACGTCGATGAGAGCACGGCGGCTCTATCTAAACCCTACTTTGGCGTTGCCGTGTGACTGGCTACCATCGAAACCCCACCTGGGTTGCTCGTTGCTTCAGGATCACGTAGCTACCCGCGGTTAGGGCTTAGGGATGAAAACAAGGGAGAAGAAGATAGGAAAACATGGGTTTTCTCCTTTGAACTCGACCCAGGGGGTCTACCCTCTCCATCTATATATATAAGGGTAGCAACATCCTATGATGCTTGCTCACGAAGAGATGATATCCTTTCCTATTAGGAATTTGATTCCTTTATGAAAATCAAGCTCTCTCTCTCATATATCTTTAGTATTCTTTCTCCTTTTGAGGTTAAGATTTCGAAGATTATTCCCATTATCTTACTTGTACTTGTGTTGGCACGAAATTATATACCTCCTTGAGTAGGAAATTCTTCCTTTAAATCAATATTACATAATTCTTTAATAATGCAACACATTATCCTCTTATTTTACCTTTTTAGTATTGTCTCTTTCTTTCCTCTTTATTGGGACTCCTTGGATCCCAAGAAACTCTATGATTTCGAAATTACTTTTTATCCTTCTAGATGCATCTATATGCATTATTTCACATTATCTTGTTTATTTCTTATTTAAAATATCTCTTTTTGAGGATTTCTTTTTATTTCTCTTTTATTTTCCTCATTGCTATTCCTTTTATCATTAGTAATCCTTGGGACACGAAATTCCACCAAGGATAACTCAATTATACCTCTTTTCACTTATTTTCCACATTTTCTCATTGTTTTCAATTTCTTTCTTAATAAAGAAATACATAATTAATCTTTTCTTTTCTTATTGCTTTCTTTATGCAACTTTGGACTCCTTCGATCCCAAGGAACCCAAGAGGCACGAAATCCTCTTTGGATGTGCCTTCTAGAGGTTTCTACATATTTCTTTTCTTAAGAATTCAATTATCCATTTACTAATTGAATTTCCTTGTTATTTCCTTGTTATTGGGACTAATAGCCAATAAAACCCACAACAAAAACATCAAGGCTATTGTAAACAATTCAAAACAGATTATACCATTCTTTGTTCAATTATCCTTAATATGAGAAATTGCTTTTCTCACCAATTGAACCCAAAAATTGGGGTTGTAACAACCATGTCATGGTTCCATGTGTCAAACTCACAGTGGGTCTGTCTGGTACACTTGTTCTCTAACAAGTACCTATGTGTTTGGTTTGATATCTCCATATCATGACTAATGTGATTCTGTCAACAATCAACACCACAATCTAGTCTTGTGTGTCATTGTTGTCTATCTACCTTCTACAATGACATCCGACTAGGGACATAATAAGAATGTACAAACTCTTAACATCCATATGATCTCATCGTTCAGGTCCTCAACCTGAAAGCATACGTCATTGAGTACTGTCATTCTCTAGACATTCAATCTGTTCTATCATTATCTCATGTGACTAGACCAGAAAGAATTGGAAGGTTTCCTTTGATGTTTAACAAATCAATCTTAATGTATCCCACCAATCATCCCATGATTGGCTCTCAGGGCATACATACCAACAGATATTGGGTTGTTTTTTTGGGCTTTTGTAATGGGTTTTTCTTGTGAGTTTTAGTCAAACAGTTTGTAGTCATCCCTCTTTCTGGTGAATGCTTCGCAACACAGTCGATTTCCCTTTTGGAACTTAGGATGAAACCCATGTTTGGACAAGTACAAGACGTGGTTAATGGGAGTTTTTATTCTTTAAGGAAAAACATGTCTATATGATGGCATAGGGGATCGTGAGATTGTGAACGGAAACAACGATACGGAAAAGGGACATCCAATTCTCAATACTAATTTGATCATAAGAATCAATCAAGGTCTTGGTAAATTGATAGAGTTCGAGACAAACAAACAGAACTAATTCATTCTGGTAAATTGTGTTGGCAAAACTTTACACAAGAATTGGAAGCAGGATATATAAAGTAACTATATGGTATGAAAAGTACCAGAAGGATACAGGAAGTAACTATCTGAACACCAAAAAGTAATATCGGGGCACAAAAGTACATATCCCACTCAAAGTAACACTATAACACAAAAGTAATTGTATGGTATGAAAGTACCCATCTGACATTGAAAGTAAGACTAGGACAAAAATAGTAACTATATGGTATTAAAGGTAACAATCTCACACTAAAAGTAATACAAGGACACAAAAAGTAACTATATGGTATGAAAAATAACTATCTGACACAAAAAGTAACATCACGACACAAAAATTAACATTCTGACAGCAAAAGTAACACTATGGCACAAACTGTAGCTATATGACATTAAAAAGTAATATCATGACAAAAAAAGTAACTATCTGACACTCAAAGTAACTCTAGGAGACAAAAAGTAACTATATAACAAGAACACTAACTATCCAAAATGAAAAGTATACCAAGACACCAAAAGTTACTATTTGACACTGAAAGTAACATCATGATATAAAAAGTAACTATATCGTATAAAAAGTAACTATCCACCACTGAAAATAACATGCTTCAAACTTTATAATTTATAAACAGTGCAGAAAATTTTGTAGAACTCAATGTTGGGCATACATATTAGAAGGACTATCTAACAAGAAGTAGTGCTAATCTCCCTTATCTTCTATCTGACTTCTTTGAAGTAAATTGTACTAGTATATTTTGTTCATGCACCTATATTTTGAAGTTCACATTTCCAGTCTAAAGAGATGAATAGGTAAAGTAGTTGTTGTGCCCATCGATAAGGATCTATAAGTTTAGTCATAATAAGAGGTTCACATTCCACATAACTACATTTTTATTACTATATATAGTTGTTTGGTTACTTATTATGACTAAATACTACTTTATGTGTTAGATAGTTACTTTTTATATCACATAGTTACATTTAATGTTCTACTATTACATTTATGTGTTAAATAGTTACTTTTCATACCATATAGTTACTTTTTATACTACATAATTATATTTAATATTCACCAATTACCACATAGTATGTTACAAAATGCAATGCAACTTTTTCAATCTCATTACAATTTATTTTATATAGTACAAAATGTTCATCATCTTTATAATTTACCTCACATATTACAGTTATGCCTCGTATATTATAATATGTATAACATATATACATTTTGTTCTTACATAGACTCTGTAGCTGTTTTCATTCAGAATTGTATGTTATATATCCATGATTGATATATGACAACCACAAATCATCAAAATGTGTGGCTCTATTTAGCATCATTTCTACTAGTCTTCTTATACTATAAGTCATAATATACACATAACCAGGACGTTATGTCTCCATGACATTAAGTCTATTAGACCCGTGCTATATTTGTCTGCCTGTAGATCTGAAACACATCCTCTATACACATCCTCCATTCCATTTTGTTCCTAGTTCCCTTAATATTAAATTGATTCACCTGACCTGACACCTGCTGATCACATCTGAGATGCATGTAGCCAAGTACCCAAAGAGATATCTACCTTTTTTTTCATTTCTGTCTCCTGTCTCACGCAGGACAAGCAGAGGCTACCCACTTGCAAACTGGATTCATGAACTGTCATAGTTAATTATAATTACTAGATATCCAGGAAAACATGTTGAGTGCTTGTAATTAGTGCGGTCAGTGACTTGTAGGATTAACTGTTTCATTTTATACAACTATATTAGTGGATGTTCACATGCTACCTTCTAGTTATTAATACATTGGTTGAAGCCTCTACTCAAGAAAAAATCAACATACTAGTGACTAGTTCCATTTAGAGGAATATATAACCTACTAATACACTAGTACAGAAATGGGTTATAACGTCACTACATGTAGGGTCGGTTTTACCAAATAACCGACTTTATATGTCTAAAAAAAATGCGGGCACCACTTAAGACCTCTTAGGTCGATTTTTTTAAATAAACCGACCTTGTAGTGTAACTCTATAGGGTCGGTTTTCCAAATAACTGACATTATATGTCTATGAAAAATGCGGGCACCACTTAAGACCTCTTTGGTCACTTTTCTTAAAATAACCGACCTTGTAGTTTATCTCTATAGGGTTGGTTTTCCAAATAACCGACCTTATATGTCTATAAAAAATGTGGGCACCACTTAAGACCTTTTGAGTCGCTTTTTTTAAAATAACCGACATTGTAGTACATCTCTATAGGGCCGATTTTTCTAAAATAAGCGACCTTATAGACAATTTTTCCCGCGAAAAAAATTTGCTTGATTTTGGTTTCGCGCCTCGATCTATAGCGTCGGTTTTACCTTACAACCGACCCTAGAGGGCTCCTCGGTCGACAAATTTGTCGACCGAATAAGAGCTGAATTTCACGTATATAAGAACCTATAGGGTCGGTTTTTTCTTTATAACCGACCTTACAGTCCTCCTCGGTTCAGTACCTCTAAGGTCAGTTATTCCTACAAAACCGACCTTAAAGGCCCCCTCGGTCGACAAATTCGCCGACCGATATCTATTCTGGATCCAGATAGTTCACGCATGTATAAGCACATCTAGCGTCGGATTTGCACTTATAACCGACCTTAGGGCCTTTCTCGGTCGACCAATATTTCGACCGATACACTCAGTCGACAAATTCGTCGACCGATAAGTACCTCTAAGGTCGGTTTTTTCCTTAAAACCGACCCTAAAGGCACTTATGCGAAGGAAGTCTGGCTCTTTCTCGATCGACAAATTCGTCGACCGATATCTATTCTGGATCCAGATAGTTCACGCATGTATAAGCACCTGTAGCGTCGGATTTGCACTTATAACCGACCTTAGAGCATTTCTCGGTCGACAAATTTGTCGACCGATAAGGAGTCAGTTTTCAAGTGTATAAGCAACTTTTAGGGTCGGTATTTTCTTTATAACCGACCTTAAAAGTCCATTCGGTCGACAATATTGTCGAACGAGATAAACTAGGATCCAATTTAGTATTTCACACATGAATAAGTACCTGTAGGGTCGGTTTTATCCTAAAAACGACCCTATAGGTACTTAAGCGAATGAAATTTGGCTCAATCTCGGTCGACGAATTGTCTACTGAATCATATCGGTCGATGAATTTGTCGACCGAATAACGACTATAAAAAACCAACCGTCATAACATCTAGAAAATCAACCGTCGTAACGGCTAAAAAAATCAACCGTCGTAACGGCTAGAATTTCATCCGTCGTAACGACTATAAATATGACCGTTGGGTGACCAGGAGAACGGTCCAGAAAACGACCATTGTGGGCGTCGGTAGACAAATTGTCGACCGAAATTGGCTCTGTTTTGCTATAAATAGCACCCAAAATGATCCATTTCTTCACACCTTCACATTCTTACTTCTCTAGCTCCTCTCTAGTATATTCTTGTGAAAATCTATAGATTCTCTACATCCAATTCTTGCTTGCTATTTCTCCTTTTCAAAGCAATGAAATGGCTTCATCATCTACGCGCGGAAAGAAGCAAGTTGCAGGTAGGAAAGGAAGGACAGTCTCTTCAATGCTGTCGTTCATCAACGACGTCCCTTTCATCGACGCAGCTACAGGTGACCGCTACCTCAGGCTCTCGTCAAAAACTCCTCTTCCACGATGGCTAGTCAACATCATGGACTTGCAAACCATTGTCGATTTGGAGGAACTTTTCGAGGTGCAACATTTGACTTATTTTCTAAATCCCTCCTTCCATTCCTACTCCTCCAAAGTAGTTAATGAATTCTATGCCAATTTATCCGAACATCCTGACCATGATTCCTTCTCCTCTATGGTTAGTGGGTATGGATTCCATTTTACTGAGGAGGGTATTCTTGATATGCTTGACATAGATATAGAAGAATATAAAATATTTATTGATCTCACTAGAGGAACTCCACTCAACAAACTCTCCCAATATAACACTGCAATTAGCCTTAGTGATGTCAAAACAACCATCTTTCAATCCAATACGACTTGTCATGAAGATAGGGGTACCTATTATGCCATAAATTTAAAACCTGAAGCTAGGATCATAAATCTCATTGTTGGCACCAATATCCATCCTAGAGCAAACAAATCTGAAGTACCCACCTTTCGTATGTACCTTATCTATACCATTCTCAAAAGTATTCCCATAAACTTTATTCGTATCATCATTAAGAATATGTTTGAGTTTTCTGGCAATCCACCATATGCCGACTTTGTATGCCAAATCACTCAACATTTTCTTAAGAAGAATATTGAGGACGACTTAGGTTACACATGGGATAGAAAACCCCAAAAAATAAGTAAAAATACGGTGGAAAAGATGGGAATTGACTTTAGCCACAAAAGGACTAGGACTGAAGGGGAGACATCCACCCAAGACATACCTCCACCACCTCCTCCTACCAACCTACCCCATGATCCTATTACAAATACCTTGACATTCATTGATGGCTCCCAATATCACCTAAGTAGGCAATTGGATTATAATCACCATGCCATGAATTATTTAAACCAAAGGATGCAAACTCTCTCTCCTAACCAACCTGATGAATATCCCTATTCCCTTAATCCTGGCATGATAAATCCCTACAATCCTTCCTACAACTACTATCAAATTCCTCCTCCACCATCTCCTGATCTCACACATACTCAGTTTTCCCCAATTCAACTTCAAGACATTGCCGCCCACTTTCGCTTTGATCGTGTTCCCACCTTCTTGGAGGCTTATGCCTTAACCATGACAGGTGCCTTGGAGCGGCAGACACTGGTCAAATATTATGGAGTTGAGCCCTTTCATGGAAAATACCCAGACATTGATGTAATCCTTCGGTCTTTCCAGTGAGATTATGAGATATCATTGTAATGATGTAATGTGTATCTTTTTATAAAGCAAGTATGTCATGTTTCATCTTATAAAGTGTATGTGCATTAAATTTTTATGAATAAAAGTGTTTTCCGTGGCTTCATTTGGACATATACATGTTATATAAGAATATTGTTATTTCAAATGATTGAAAAATAAATTATGGCTAAATTTGACAAAGCATCACTTGGTTAATCTGATACACACACACTTGGTACTTAATTTAAAACATTGAAACAGGGTTAATCTCGGTCGAAAATATTATCGACCGAGACAAATCGGTCGACAATATTGTCGACCGAGGATGACATTAGGGTCGGTTTTTTCCTTATAACCGACCTAGAGCTCTTTTGTTTGACAAATAGTCGACCGACAGAATTTTTGAATAGAGTTTAGTACTTTTCAAAACGTTATAAAGCATTGGGATCTCAATCTTTTGTCTCATTGTTGGGAATTCACATCCCTCAATACCACCATCATCATATTTGCTGATTCTGGGTATTTAAACCCTTAGTTCATCACTAAACATGGTTATCACTTATCAGGTAACTATTACCTTCAGGTCATCTGACCAAGGTATTCAGGATATTTGTTACACAATCATCTCAATTTCATATCAACCATATCAATTTCATATCAACATCATGCAATACAAAAACAACATCTCTATTCCCTCATTAGGGTTAGAGTTTCCCATCATTATCAATTAAGGTTTCACATATCAACATCCCATATTGAAATTTCACATAACATTATCCCATATTAGGGTTTTTACACAACACCACCCTATATTAAGGTTTCACATAACATTTCCATATTAGGGTTTCACATAACATCATTCCATATAAGGGTTTCACATAACATTATCCCATATTAGGGTTTCATACGACATCACCATATATTAAAGTTTCACATAACATCATTATTAGGGTTGTGGAAGCACTTTAGAGCTCCTCGGTCGACGAATTTGTCGACCGAGATAGAGTCAGATTTCACGTGTATAAGCACCTATAGGGTCGGTTTTTCCTTTATAACCGACTCTAAAACGCTCCCCGGTCGACAATTATTGTCGACCGACATGAAATTTTGATCCAGTTTTTCACGCAATTTGTCGACCGACACACATTCGATCAACGAATTTGTCGACAGAATGAAGCCAGATTTCTTTCTTAGAAGCACCTCTAGGGTCGGTTTTTCTAATAACCGACCCTATAGGGGTCTCGATCGACAATATTGTCGACCGACAATATCCAGTTTAGTTTTTCACACATGTATAAGCACCTCTAGGGTCGGTTATACGAAAAAACCGACCCTAGAGGTGCTTGTACGAAGGAAATCTTGCTCCTTTTTGGTCGACAAATCGTCGACCGAAACGAGCCTCGACCGAAACGCGCTAGATTTCTTTGTATTAGCACTTGTAGCGTCGGTTTTACCTAATAACCGAAACTATAGGTCTTTTCGGTCGACAAATTCGTCGATCGAGTTTGCGTTTGATTATTATTAAACAACCCGACACGGGCACCATTTATCTGTAGAGTCGGTTTTTGGTTGTTAACCGACGCTACAGTTTTTCGCTCCGTGCAAAAAGCTGAAATTTTAGTCTTTCTTCCTCCCGCGAAACCCTTTTCTCTTTTCTAATATCTCTCCCACGGCGCCGTGAAATCCCTTTTCACTTTGTCATTCCTCTGTTGCCGCGAATGCTTCTCTGTGAAGTCGTTGCCGCCTCTCCACACCGCCATGAGGATCGTGAAGCTCGTTGTCGCCGCGAAGAGGATCGTGAAGCTCGTCGTCGCCGCCTTCCACTCTTCCTCCACGAAGCCTGTCGTTGCCGTGAAGCTCACTTCGTTGCCGTGAAGCTTTTCGTTGTCGTGAAGCTTGTCGTCGCCGCCTTCCACTCTTCCACAAAGGTCGCTGCCTCTCCGTGATGTTCGTCTCTTCCTCCACGAAGCTCGCTGCCATTTCCAAGTAAGTTTGAGCTTCCTTCGTTCTTTGTTCCCCTTCATTCCCGCCCGCCGCCATTGCTGCTTCCAGGTCCATCTTGGTTGACAATTAGTCGACCGAGAGCCCACCTGCGCGCAGCGTCCAGGTCCACTTAATTGTCGACCGAGAGTGGACTTGGACGCTGCGCGCAGGTGGGCTCTCGGTCGACTAATTGTCGATCGAGATGGACCTGGAACTTATTTATGTTGGAGCTATAAATGTTTTAATCATATTTTCTGTAATGTTCACAAATAGTTTTGAATATTATAATGATTTCAATCTTTGGACTGTTGGAAATGGCCTTACTTTGCTAATTTGTACAAGTATTTTCCATTTTATATGATTTGATAACCCAATAATAAAAACATGCATGTCTTTTTTCATATGTAATCATTATATAAATTTTAAAAATTAATACTAGATTAGACATGTGTACTCCTAGATTGACACTTTAGGGTTGATGCATGATGTTTAACTTTATATATAAATATGAAAATAATACATTTATATATTAACTTAGAAACCCGTTCAAAATTTACTCATTAGGAGTAAACTTTGGATAGTCCCCGGTTTGGGACTGTTTTTGGATATTTTAATCTCACTTAGGATGTACCTATATAATGTATGTTTAGTTTTGTAGATTATTTCAGTAGGATTTCTCCATTTGTTCTCTGGGTACATATGTGAGTGGTTATTTGTCATTTTCATCGGTGTACTTGGAGAAATTAGGGAAAATGCTGCTGAAATTTTCTTTAAAACTAAACATACATTATACACTTACTAGTGAGATTAAATATTCAAAAATGGGATAGGTGGTACACTTTCTATCAATAAAAACTTACAGATTATTATAGTATCAATATTAAACTGTTAGTTTTATAATTAATTTTAATGTGATATAGAAAATGGATCGAAGTTGGATGTCTATCAAGAACCGTTGCAGTCCAGAGTTTGCCAAAGGTCTTGATGAATTTATCAGATTTGCTGAGGAACATAGGAAACTACCTACAGATAGGCTATATTATCCATGTAGAAATTGTTGTAACAATTTTAAAGTTGATACTGGTGAGGAAATTAAGAATCATGTCATATGCAATGGGATCATACAAGGTTATAATGAATGGTATTGGCATGGAGAGAAATTGAATTATGGAGCAGAAAATGTCGATACTAATAGTTGTGGCATAGAAGATATAGATAATGATGATAATGTTAATGATGAACCGATTCAAGATGACCATATTCATGATGATATGATTGATGAGATGCTACGTAGTTGTCGGGACAATGTCATTGATCCACCTTCTTTATTTGCAAACATTGTCCATGATGCTGAAAAACCATTATATAAGGGCTGTACTAAGTTCATGAGGTTGAGTGTTGTGATGCGATTATACACTCTTAAAGCTCAAAACCGGTGGAGCGATAAGAGTTTCACTTCACTGTTGTCTTTGTTAAAGGAAATTCTTCCTTAAGGGAACGAGCTTCCAATTTCAACATATCAAGCAAAGAAAATAATGTGCCCAATGGGAATGGAGGCTAAGAAGATTCATGCATGTCCAAATGATTGTGTGTTATTTCAGAAGGACTATAGTAATTTGATAAATTGGCCAAAATATGGTGCGTCAAGGTATAAGACTACAAATTCAGCTAAGGCTAAAAATGGCTTTCCTTCCAAGGTGATGTGGTATCTACCAATAATACCACGATTTCAACGCTTATTTGCTAATACAGAAGATGCGCAAAATTTGTCTTGGCATGGGGAGTTAAAGGTCAATGATGATGGCATCCTACGACATGCATCTGATTCACCACAATGGAAGAAAATTGATTTATTATACCCTCAATTTGGTAAAAAAACCAAGAAACCTAAGACTTGGACTCTGTACAGATGGAATGAATCCCTATGGTACATTAAGCAGCCAACATAGCACGTGGCCTGTTATGATTGTTATATACAATCTTCCTCCTTTGTTGTGTATGAAAAATAAGTATGTGATGTTGTCAACATTGATATCAGGGCCCAAGCAACCTGGAAATGATATTGATATTTACCTTCAAACTCTAATTGATGACCTAATGAAACTATGGGAAGAAGGTATTATGACATATGATGCTTCACGTAAAGAGATCTTCAGTTTGCGTGCTATGTTATTTTGCACGATTAATGACTTTCAAGCTTATGGAAATCTGTCTGGATATAGCATAAAAGGATACAAAGCATGTCCTGTTTGTGAGGAAAATACTGATTCAATCAAACTGAAACATGGTGGTAAAATTGTATATCTTGGTCATCGGAGATTTCTCCCACCAATGCATCCTTATCGAAGGCAATGCAAAACCTTTAATGGGTCAACTGAGGAACGAAGTGCTCCTAAACCTATACCAGGACATGTTGTATATGATAGGGTGAAACATATTGTTAATGAATTTGGAAAGAGTTCAAGTAGTCATACACTCGCATGTGACAAATCTCTATACAAGAAGAGGTCAATATTCTGGGATCTTCCTTATTGGAGATCTTTAGCAATTAGACACTGCATTGACGTCATGCATGTTGAAAAAAATATTTGTGATAGCATCATCGGTACTCTATTGAACATACCAGGAAAGACTAAAGATGGCATCAAATCTAGAAAAGATTTAGAATTAATGGGTATTAGAAAAGAATTATCAGTGGAGATCAGGGGTCGCCGCACATATTTTCCACCGACTTGTTACACTTTGTCAAAGAAAGAGAAAAAGACTTTCTATGAGTGTTTGTATAATATTAAGGTTCCACAAGGATACTCTTCTAATATCCGTAGATTGGTATCAATGAAGGATCTAAAACTGATAGGTCTCAAATCTCACGATTGTCACACCTTAATGCAACAAATTTTACCTGTGGCTATTCGATCTATATTGCCAAAGCATGTAAGGTTTGCAATCACAAGACTCTATTTCTTCTTAAATGAAATATGCAACAAAGTGATACATCCTGATACTCTCGATAAATTACAGAAAGATGTAATTGTTACCATGTGTCAGCTTGAAATGTACTTTCCTCCTTCATTTTTTGATATCATGGTTCATCTTGTAGTACATATTACAAGGGAGGTGAAGATGTTGGGTCCAATTTTCTTACACTTGATGTATCCATTTGAACGCTACATGAGTGTTTTTAAAGGTGATGTTCAGAATCGTTATCGTCCTGAAGGGAGTATTGTTGAGGGTTACGTGGCTAGGGAGGTGATGGACTTTTGTAATGATTTTTTGAATTGCAATGAAACTTGTAGCGATCAAAAAAGTTCCCATCACACTGGATCTTATTGTGGCAAAGGAACTCTGGGAGGACGAGTGAAAGGAATCAGTCGTGAGTTGTGGGAACAAGCGCATTTGTATATTTTACACAACATCGATGAAGTTAGTAGCTACATCACAGAACACAATGATCTTATCAAGATAAATCATCCGTGATCCAGTTCAATGTGGCTTGCAAGAGAGCATAATCGAACATTTATTAGGTGGTTTGAAGAGAAAGTATTTAATCAACTATCTGAATCTCCAAATAATGTTGCTGAGAACATAAAATGGCTCGCCTTTAAGCCAAAAATGGATGTCATGTCATATGAAGGTTATGACATTAACGAATTTTCAGACTACACAAAGCGTCAAGATGAAAGTAGTGTAGTTCAAAATAGTGGGGTCACTGTTAAAGCTTGTTCATTGTATTTTGCTAGTGCCAAAGATAAAAGACCATGCGAAGCTGAGATGTCATATTACGACGTCATTGAGGACATATGGAAAATGGACTATACAAATTTTCGAGTTCCTATATTTAGGTGTAATTGGGTTGACAACAATAAAGGAGTTTTAGTGGATGAGTTGGGTTTCAAATTGGTAAATTTTGAAAAGATTGGTTTCAAAGATGAGCCATTCATTATAGCAAACCAAGCAAAACAAGTATTCTATATTGGTGACCCGACAAATAAAAATTAGTCTGTCGTTCTTAATGGAAAAAGACAGTTTACTGTAGATCCTACAAATGAAGAAGAATACTACGAAAAGTATGATGATTCCAGTCCATTCTCAGTTGGTTTTCCAAGTGTAAATGTTGAAGATAACACCGATGAATATTATAAACGTCAAGACCATGCTGAAGGAATTTTCCTTGACTAACAACTCAACCAATACTAAAGGCATGTATTCTTTGAATTATTTATTTTATTATCATGTATACCTTATCACTTGTGCTTTTATTATCACTTATTTTTTTATCATGTATACTTGCAGGTTCTAAAATGGCGAGTGAAGATGAACATTTTGAGCATGAGCACCATGAAGATGAACATTCTGAGCATGAGCACCATGAGGATGGTAGTGGTGATGCTAAGAACAGTAGAGGTCCTACATTGATGCGTAGGCTGTAGGAGCTCAAGGCTAAAGGGGATAAATTGCCAGTCCAGTTTGATATGACAGGAGCAACTATTGGGGAACATGCTAGTGCTTTCAAGCATTACGTAGGGGCGACCGCGCGCAGTAAGGTGCCAATAGATATAGAAAATTGCCATGATGTTCCTAATGCCAAAAAAGACCTCATATGGAAAGATATATCTGTGAGTGGAAGTGATATCATTTTAATATGTTTTTTATCTATTGATTCTAATTTAGTTTGCTTGGAATTAATTCCTTTTCAAAACAACATTATTAATTGCTTCTTTTGTATGTATAGGGTGTTTTTCATCTAAATGAAAAAAATCACAAGAAAAGAGTGCTACAACGTTGTGGTGTACGATGGAGGGGTTTTAAGACATATCTTGTAAAGGAATTTATAAATAATCCTAAACAAAAGAAGAAAGCTACAGATGTATATATTTTTATTGATCCTGAGGTGTGGGAAAGATTTGTTGTGGCTAGGAGATCGGATGAGTTTCAGGTAATAAAGATTGTGATGTATTGTATGAATATTTTATACAATTAAGGAGGTGAATCTTTTTATACATGTTTGCCAAGTCTAAATTGCAATACCTTATTTTAAATGATCAGGCTATTCATCAGGCTCAAAAGGAAAGATGGGCTAAAAATGTGCATGACCATCGCTTGGGGCCCGGTGGTTATGCCTTCCGCCGCCAACTACAAGAGAAGCAATCATCTTCTGGAGAAGAATCTAGTACAACTCAAGTTGAGCGACCACCCCGACACATGACATGGATTGATTCTAGAAAGAATCGAGCCGTTGAAATTGTCAACCCTGCAACTAAGGAGGTGGCACAAAAGATGGTAGGTTTATCCCAACTAAGTAAAGAGTAACTTCCACAAACTTAGATTTATTTATATCTAATTGATATTGTGATTTAATATTTTTATTAACTATGAATAGATTGATCTCCACGAGCAAAGGAAGGAAGGAAAGTTCATCCCAACTGGCTACATGGATGAACTAGTAGTTGCTCTTGGTACGAAGGAGCATCCTGGCCATGTTAGGGGATTAGGAGCTGGCATAGGATTCAAGTCTTATTTTGGCCCTTCGCAATCTAAAAGAGGTCGTGCAGGAGGTCTTACACAAGAGGATGTTGAAGCATTAGTAGTGCATAAAGTAAAAGAAATAATGTCTTCATATCAGCCTACTCAACCTTCTCAACCTATTCATACTACACGTCTCTCAAGGGATGAGGTACAAGCCCATGATACAGTTGTAGAAGGTCATGGGAGCACTCCCGATGAACCACCACAACAATCTGCAGTAAGTTTTTGTTTTATATGTTGTGTTATTAGTATGATAAATATATGATAATATATAGTTGTAACATGTATCTGTTCTACTGTTTCTTATATAACTTATATTATTTCAATCTAGGTTGGTATGAACTGTAAACTTGCAGTGGAGGTTCCAGAATATAATGTTGTGGCAGCGGGCAAAGTGTACAACCTTGGTGGTACATTGCATTGCCAACAAATTATTGATGACATCTGTCGTGTGTCCATCCATCTTGTGTATGACGGAATGGGGGACAAACCACTACCCATACCTAATCTTGTATATCGTACAGTTGAAGAAGCTGAGGGTGCTATGGTGGGTTGGCCTAGACATTTGGTTATCAATGACAAGCTATACCTTATTTCTATCATATTTTTCATATTTGACTGCATATATGAACTCATGTAATATAAGTATGTAATTTAATTAACATGTTTGTAAACCAAAAAGTAAAACTTCTGCTAGTCGTCCTCCTATGCCCAAGCCATCTTTCATTCCAGAAACTACATTCGACGAATTGGGAAGCAAATCTAAATGTTTGTGTCGATACTTAGCCAACCAAAGATCGGGATCAAATATGATGGTCAAGTTAACAGAAGATGCAATTGGGAGGGACTTTGAGAATTTTATTTTTCTTGATGATATTATAGAGTTGTTCTGGTATGATTGTCTGAACACTTTGATAATAGAAGTATGGACAAGGTAAGGATCTATCAATATATATAGAAAATTCCAATACACATTTTAGCTTATTTCTATATATGAAAATAATTACAAATGTTTAACAACCATTTATATACCGAGGTCACCAACTTTGATATAAAGAATATTGCATTCTTAGTTCCTTCGGT